>BSBK01003559.1:0-600000 GCA_027943335.1 Chamaecyparis obtusa | reverse complement strand
ATTAATTACCATATAACATATTCAAATGCATTCTACATTAAATATGATTACCAATGTAAGATAGTTCCTAGATTAAACAAATTAAATGATTAAGAAAGATCCCCAACATTCAAAGAGACATAAGTAAAATGTCATAAATTATGGAATCGTCGACTTCTATTAATTTCCATTGAATAGCAACATAACTCAGTGATACCAATCCACAATCTTACCAAATGTATTTTTACTTAAACTAAGAAAATAAGTGCAAATCGGTCTCGATATGAGCTTGATCGGAAATTGGTTAACCTCACTATAGTATAACGCTAACATTATCACTTTTATCCTTCTTATAAAAAAAAATTTGTTGGTTGTGTTTTGCCCCGAAATTTTGGGCATCACATAGTAAACTCAAAGATCAATCGCTATTCACACACATATTCACCATTAAAATTAATTACCATATAACATATTCAAATGCATTCTACATTAAATATGATTACCAATGTAAGATAGTTCCTAGATTAAACAAATTAAATGATTAAGAAAGATCCCCAACATTCAAAGAGACATAAGTAAAATGTCATAAATTATGGAATCGTCGACTTCTATTAATTTCCATTGAATAGCAACATAACTCAGTGATACCAATCCACAATCTTACCAAATGTATTTTTACTTAAACTAAGAAAATAAGTGCTTGAACTAGATAAATAAGTCTAGGACCTCAAATATAGCAATTCTTAGACCATAATTTAATTATTTAAAGATTTACATTTATAGGTGAGTTTGTTAAAATCAAGGATCAAAATCCTAGCAAAATTTAAGATCTACAAGGCACAACTAATATGAAGGTTGTTGGCCTTGAACCAAGAGACATAATTAGCAACATTTCTAAAGGAACTTCAAAGTTCATGTTCTAAAAATAAAAAGAATGCCCAAAAATAAATTTGTTGACGTGCTTCAAATTAAGTGATTTCCACCTTTGATTTATTAATAATTCCCTCCTTACATTCCTCGTCACATTCAAAGGACACATCTCTTTATTCCTTATTGTTGGTCTTAAATATGTTTTAATCAATTTAATATTTTATGGTTATTATTATGATTATATTTTTGTATTTAGAGGAATTGCACGAGGCAAGAGAATAACCCATGACTTATTCATTTTTTAGATTTTATTTTTATGTTTGATCATTATCCCCTGAGTCTGTTAATCAACCCCTTAATAGAATCATTGTTATATTCCATCACTCAAGTCTTAGGGTTGTGATTTGAATGATATAAAGGTTGCAATCTAATTGCTATACACGTTGTTATATATCTTCTTCTAATTGTGGGGATATGACATGGTTGTTCAATGTTGTTGGGGAGGATAGTTTCCCAACATCATATGGTGCTTTCCCTCAAGTTTCTTATATGTTTGAAGCTATAATGTACATGTTTATAGTAGGAAACTTCATTATCATTGGTTCGATGGTAATTGATTATTTTTCTAGAATTTAATTACTATTGCCTAATCTATTGAAAGAATACCCATGTAAATAAAATGTATTTTTGAATTTATTATTTTTTAGGAAAAATTAGGGATATCTCAAAAGGATACATTAGACATATTTTTATAAAAGTATTCCCTCAAACAAATCAAACATCTTGTTAGTTTATCATTGGAGATTAGAGGATATAAACCCCCTGATTTTGACAACTTATTGAATGTTGTCGTTAAAATAAATATAATGTTGTGCTTTATTTCAAAACAAAAACTTATAGAATGTTAAAGGCAATTGATAGGTCATACTTTAACAACCTTATGCTAGAATCCTTCTTAACCATACAAAAAATGGGAGCTTGGGAATAGTTTCATACAACCTTCAAAAATCCTAACAAAATAAGTAATGTGCATAAAAAAGTGAAATCGTAGAAATGACATAACATAAATTTGAAAAAAATGCCTTACTATACCATTCTCTGACGGATATCCAAAAATATAAACATAATCAAGGCATGAAAACTATTATGCAAAATACTTCAAGTAAAGGCAAACCTCTAGAATACTAGTTGTACAATATGGCAAAAAGGAAAATGTTAAAAAATACTTTAGAAACTTTCAAGCAAATACAACTGGCGGTTGAAAGACCAATTTTTGCAACCTTTACTTGATTACTCCAAACTAGAGAGACTAAATAATGTTTGTAGAATAATCAAAATAGGGTTAAAGGGATGCATGTAAAATGTGAACAAAAAGTGAATATAATTCTAGATGAACAAAGAGTTAATTGGATGAACAAAGAGTGAATATAATTAGAACCTAAGAAATATGTGTCTCCTACAAGTTAGAGTCACCCTCACAAAGAAAACAACAATACCCTTTCTCATTAGGAAGAAAATATGCGTTTTTGAAATTTAAAATAAATAAACAAATAAAGAACTTGTTACAAAAACCCTAACAATGAATAACTTGTAAATAGACTCCCATTCTATTAGAAACCCCAAAGGATATATATCATCACTCTCATTTTACATTTTCATTTCAACAAGTAAGTGACAAAGAGGAGGAGGATAAATTGTCAAAAGTTGCAATGGGGCGGAGTGATTTTTATTCAGTTTTGAAGGCATGCAAAACATTTGATAGAATTCATCAAAGAAATGTGTCTCACGAATTCACTAAAACTTCACTAAATCTTCACAAATACCTTAAGGATTCACTAGATCTTCATGCACGAAGAGATCCAATAAATCGCAGAGGAGGGAGAGTGATATTGATGAAACATTTACAATAAATGTGAAATTGAAGATCAAATACCAACAACAATGCTTGATAATAGCAAAAGAAAATGCATAGGACCAACAAAATTGCAGTGACGCTTCAACAAAGGAGTAATATTCCCCTTTTCAAATGAAAGTGTATATGAACATTGTAAGTTGTGTTTACAAACTTAAACACTCAAAATCCATTGCCTCACATAATCGAACACAACAACAACATTCCCATTTAAGTTGAAAAAATCCAAAACGAATGCAC
Organism: Chamaecyparis obtusa; assembly: GCA_027943335.1. Lineage (NCBI taxonomy): Eukaryota > Viridiplantae > Streptophyta > Pinopsida > Cupressales > Cupressaceae > Chamaecyparis > Chamaecyparis obtusa. Next base: position 596,999 of record BSBK01003559.1, on the reverse strand, counting down.
AAACAACATTTTGAAAGCACAAAATGTTAATGGGTGACCTTAGTGAGGATATATTCCTCACCTACATCGAAAAGAAACTGGAAGAACTCGTCCTCGTGAGTGTTGTTGCACACGAACTCCACACCACCTACAATAGAAATGAGGACATGCATCATGCGATAAAGGTAAGAAGACATTGCAAAATCAGTGAAACCCATTTCCATACCTACAATCACCTTACATTTTCTGGCAATGAAGAGGGCATGTAGTGGTTCCATCTTACTATTGTAGGGGTTGCAACTGAATATGTTTTGGTCCCAAAACCAATAAATACTCCAGAAAGGGTGGGGATACAATGGAATGAAAGGTGGCTCAAGTTGCGAGGAGTCAGACATATTGAACTTGATAGACATCGAAATAAGCAACTTGACAGGTGGAAGTAAGGAGAGGTGATGCGTAGTAAATGAGATTGCCTGTTCAAGTGTAAGGGGTCAACAAGAAACAATGGCAATGATGTTAGTGGATTGGGTGGCCATGTGCTTGAATGCCATGTGGCCACCCTCTCCACTTCAGACGTTAGGCTGCACATGTTTTGGTTGTGGGCTCGTGCACGACCTTGTTGACGCACCGAAAGAGGCATTTTGGGACATGTAGGCTTCGATGACATGGCAAATCACCCATTCATGCACCAAACTTTTGATTTGGGGTTGCCAGCTCAACTTCCTCAGTGACAAAAAAATTAGTTTAACCTTTGGGTCCATGCGGGTCACCACATGGACCCTGCAATTTAGGGTGTGCATGTTCTAGCTCCTCTCCCCTACACTTCACCCCTATTGTAAAATGTGTCTCCACATTAATTACAAACAATACATTTGAAACATGTATAAATAAAAGATATCATAATATAATAATAATAAATAAATGATAAATATATAGAAATAAATTCTAATCAAGTAAATAAAGATAAAATAGATATAAAAATTTCTTATTTAAATGTCGTTAGATTTAAAATATTTATACAAAATAACCACAAAATTTAATTAAAAAACAATATGAATATACCCTAAACGATTTTAAAGAATTAAAAAGGAATTAATACTGATTATTAAAAAATGCACATTAAATGTTCTTTTCCCACGTTCGATTTGAAAGTCAAAATCCATATGTATATATACATATGATATATACACACAAAATATATAATATAATACACGCGTTTACATGTGAGCGCTAAATTTGTCGGAAGATCCTTTCCTGTGATAAAAATGGTGGAGTGGAACACAGGAATGTGAAAAAGAAAACAGATGCAAAATCCATGGCTCTTCAATGGGTGTTATTGTTGCATGGCTGCTTAACAATCTTAGTAGTTGTCGCTTTTTTATGCGGACAATGGCCTATATTTGAAGGCACGTTTGTGGAGAAAATCAATTATTTCATCACTGCGGGATTCTACGATTTAATTCTGTATGTAAAAATGCGTTTCTCTTTTTAATTTTATAATTTTTTTTTCTGTTAATTGGATTTGATAAACTTTAAACTCTCCTGTCATATTCCATTATTTGCTATGCGTTATTTTTCATGAAGATTTTGATTTCAATAAACGAGAGAAATATTTTGAACTAGTTGATTGTCCAGTGATATTTTACCCAATTTCGAAATTTAAGGGCGGTGGATCGATTCTCTTATAATATTTAATTTTATCTGCAACATTTAGGGTTTAACTTTGACATCTAGATAAATTCTTCCAATGTTTGCTATTTCCACGATATACATAATATGGATTCTGCCGTGTTATATTTTTTTTTATTTACAAATTTTAGGTTTAGTTCAACTTAAGATGCAATTCTTAAATCTAAAGTTATATTTTGCCTTTAATATATAACATTTGTCTGTAATTTAAATGTTGAAGCTTAATTGATTTATTTAAAGGGTTCAATTTTTAAAATTTAAAATTTATTTTAAAATCTAGATTACAAAGTGTTACAACTTGAATTTTTAATTTTAAATGTTGAAAGGTTTCTTTGGTTTACTTTTTTTTTTTTTTTTTGAATTTGACTATCAAATTCTTCAATGTGCCTATGTCTTGGCCATGGTCTTGTGCATACCAATGCATAGAAAAGGTAAGAGGACATGTTGAAAAACTTATTAAGAGAAAAATCCAAGATCATATGATGTAGCTTATCATTGATCAGGCTAGCCCAATCCAAATTTTGTTTGCTTGCACAAATGATTTGAGCAAAGAAAAATTTCCATTCCTAAAACTCAAGACCATTCATGCTGCCCCTCAACTTATGTAATAGTATAATGATATCTGCAATTTCTCCCTTGAAGTGGGATTTGTGTAGGTTTTTCGGAAGTCGGGACTTGCCTTTCCAGGACAGTGCAAACCATTCTTTGGCAATTATATTTCTGTAATGCCCTTTTTTCTCATTGAAATGACTTTGTGAAATGGCAAAGCCAAAGTCAACATACAATTCTCTTTCTAGTTGTCTGACACATCCGCTAATGGTGGCCCTATCTAGAGTTATCAATAATTTGTCATCATTCATCCTAATTTGTGTAGTATTAGGGTCATAGTGGTTGATGCATTCTAGCCAATGAAATTGGGAGATGCGCCCCCACCCTTGAGACACGTCTCAGAGAAGGAGTCGTGTCTCCAAGTCTTTTCATGCACCCAAAATCTTTGATTTTGGTCGGAGACCTTACCTCGTTGTCTCCTGTTGTCTCCCCATCTCCCATCAAGTTTCTAGGCATCTTCGATGCACCTCTTGCTAAAAAAGGCATAAAAAATAACACTAAATATTGTTTTCCTTCTCAATTTGCTGTTGGAAGCACTGGAGGTGCCCTAGAAGAGTGAAACGTGCCTATAAGACTACAACCAGATTTTTATTTACATTTGTTTTCAATTTTTTTTGTTGTTTAAACCTCCTGTAGGCCTGCAATCATGGCATTTGATGAGATTGAGAGTCTGAGGTTCAAGTTTTTATTTTTAAAATTTAAGCATTCACATGCTGTGTGAATGCATACACATTTTGCATACATTTCTGCCAAAACAGTTGTATGCAATATGTGGAAGCATTCTGCATTGGCAGACATGTATGCAAAATGTGGAAGCATTCACATGACATTGTCATAGGGTACATAATTTAAAGGATGCTTAGAGGAATGTACCCTATAAATTCTTAGTTAATGTTCAAAGTTCAAACTTAAACTTTTCTATTGTTCTTGTTTTCAAAGTTCTTTGCCATGATATTTTTTGTGGAAATTATTAAATTATATTAAAAAATATTTGGCACTCCAAGTACCCTTGTCTCCTATTTTTGAAAATTATCCGTATTAGTATTGTTACCAATCTCCAAAGTCTCCAAGTCTTCCTATCTCTTGGTGACTGATTCTAGCACCAAGTAAGTGCATTGTGTTGCAACTATGAAGATGGTTGCTTCAAGCAAGCAACTTTCTACTAGTCTCTGGGTGATTGGATGCCTAGTTGGGCTGTTTACCCTATTACCCTATCCCAAAACTCCCTAAGACTTATAAATCCTAGCTAGGTATCCCCTATTTAAGGAAATGTACGCTCCAAACCTGACAAATGCTCATAGCCCAAATGTTTATATTTCATTTCAACTGCTTTTATCTTCGAAACTACGGTCTTTTGGTTTTAGAGAAAAACTGAGCAGTGTAATTCATAGGTTACAATGATTTAGTCTTTCAGAAATTTGAAAAAATCCTGGCCAATATGAGCAACAAACCTATTACTAGGGTACCATGTGTGGGAACTTAATTCGATGTCTGAGAGGGTGTTCTGGGATGAAATTTGTCTTTAGCTGCTGACAAAATTTGCTTCAGTTCTATTTCCCGTGCGCTCCAAACCCTTGAAATCCACTTGTAATGGTTTTTTAAATGAACAATTTGAGCCCTTTCCTTTCTTATACTCTCACATTTACTCCACCTAGTTTGGTTCTAACAACCATTAATGCAAGATAACTCAACACCAATTTTGAAGTTTTCCTTTTTGGAAATGGGTGTTAGGCTTTGGCTAGGCTCTCAAAACCCTGTCAAAGTTGAACGAAAGTTGCAAAACCTAAAGTTTGAAACCCTAGTAGAGTTGGATAAAAGTTTCAAAACCTTTATTTTCCTCCGCTTTGTTCCTTTGTTCTTCTTTTGCTCCACTATTATTTTCTTTCTTTTCTTTGATTGAGTCTTTGAAACTTACGAAAGTTTTGAGTTATGTGTCGGCTGTGACAAGGTTGTGGCAACCTCGTTGGCTTCTGACGGGGTTATTACAACTCATCAAACTTCGGCCTTTGAGCATTTTTCTTTCTTTCTTTGTTTGTTTCTTTTCACTTTCTTTTTCTTTCTTCATTTCTTTCGCGAAGATTTCTTTGAGTTTCAGGTTTTGTTGCGGAGCTCGACAAGGTTATGGAAACATTTTTGGCTTTCAACATTGGTTTCAAAACCATTTGTTTTTTCTGCTTCTTGAAGAAAGACTTACACCTTTTTAACGATTATTCTTTTGTGAAAGAAACTTTTTAGAGAACTACCTTATTATGAAAACCTTGATGGCTCCCGAAAAGGTTTCTAAAACTTGCCTTGTGACCCTCACTAAAAAGGAAAGAAAGACCTTTTGAGGATTTTGGCAATTAGGAGGACAAAGAACTCGTTAGGTCTGGGACAGGCTATGAGAACCCAGTGCTAAAGACATAACTTTGTCAAGATTATGATGGGTTGTGAGAACCCTGTTGAAATCTAAAGGTGGTTTGTAATGTCCCCTTTCTGAAATGGGATTTAATATTAAATAATAATAAAAAAATAAAAAGTAAAAATAAAAAAAATAATAATAAAATATAATTACAAGTTAATTAAGTTTAACGAAAGGTCAAGAGATTTGCAATGAAGAGTTGTGACTCCCTCAACATAAGATATAAAAGGGAGGAGAGTTCATTTGAAAGGGGATATAGAGGAAGGAAGAAAGAGGGGAGCATAGGAGTTAAAGAAAGATTAATGGAGGAAGGAAGAATGTGGGGAGCATAGGAGTTAAAGAAGGATTAATGGAGGAAGGAAGAAAGAATAGAAGATGTGAATTTTTAATGGAAGAGAAAAGAGGAACGAGAAGAAAATAAGACATTGGTTATTTCAATAAGCAGAAATGATGAAGGGTTGTGACTCTTCCAAAGGATGGTAATCATGGAAAGTTGTGACTCTTTCAAAGGACAGCAATGTTGAAGGGTTGTGACCCTTTCAAAGAGTGTTAATTATGAAAGGTTTTGACTCTCTCAAAGGGCATAAATGATGGAAGGCTATGACTCATTCAGAGGGTGGTAATTGTGAAAGGTTGTGACCTTTGCAAAGGGGCAGACACTGTGAAGGGGTGCGACTCTCCCTCATATTGGAAGATATTAAGTGGAGAAGGTTTCATTTGAGGAGATCACCCAAGGGAGATAAATCTGAGGAATATCATATTACTCTCAAAGGAAACCAAGAAAAGTGGCGATTCAATTCTTTTAAGAGGTGGTGACTCTTTCACCAATAATGTACAGAGAAGAATTCATTTTGAAATGGAAGACAAGGATAAGAATTCAACCCAATGAGAGTTGGAGACTCTGAATATAAAAGGCAGTGAATATATTACAAAGAAGAACAGGGAATGTGTTAAGTAGAAAAGCAGCGATTATGGAAGAGGAGCAGCAGAAATACATATAGAAATGACATTACTTGTAGTGATCTCAATCATATTGTATGCAGCAATTACATATTGTGCAGTGATTAATAAAGAATGAGAAGATGAAGAAGGTAATAAGTAAGGGCTGCAATCCTTAATGGAAAGGTGCTTCTCTTGGGATGAATGCACCATTATGAAAGGTATCTCTTTTCAGTTAGAGATGAGGATATTTATGGAGATTGGGAAGGATTGTGTGAGAGGGAGAAAACCTAAGAAAAACATAAAATCTGATAAGCATTAAAGATTGAACCAATTGAATACATTTAGCAGCCTATTGCATCGGATCAAACAAATCAGAAATAGAAATACAGTTGCATTGAAGGAATGAGAAATAAAATACAGAACAGCAGAAAAAAAAAGGAATACAATTACAACAGAAATAGAAAGAGACTAAAATATAAAAGACAGATCTAACTACATAGATATATGGAAGTATATTTGACATACACTGATGTATGTATATCTGAATATGATAGGTAGATCAGTTTTATATAAGCATTGAAAAGCATCAAGAGAGATCAATCAAGTAGAAATTTGAATAAATAAATAGTATTAAACATACTGTCCGTGTGCGTTATAGGGGTGTTTGGATCTGGTGCATAATGCATGGATCAGGATTTTACTGATTTGCTTTTTTGACATCCATATAGAAATGGATATAATTAACATATTGTTGTTAATATATATAATATAGGATAGATGCAGCGATTACTTTAGAACTTCAACCAACCAGTCATTCCATTGTGGAGGGGAGATATGGTACATTTAAGGAGGGCAAGTAGATGAAGATCTATTTGGGTTAAGCAGGAGGTCGGATGATGGATGTGCTTCCATGTTCCTGAACTCTGAAGAGTTAAGCAGGAGTCAGTATGGCAGTTGTACTTCCGGGCCCCTGAACTTATTGGATGTCATGCCCTGCCAGGGAACCCAAAAGGACATACGAATAAACAAAAGAAATGTGTAATTTTTTTTTGTACTTAATAAATTCAATTAAGTATTACGTCCTAACAGGTTCCCCTTAAGGTTTATCCTCTAAATTCTATAGTTAACTTTTCACGAAATGCATTAAGTTAAAACATGCATAAAAGTAAAAATCATTGATTCATTTATTTCTGTAAGTAAAGAGTAAAGAGAGAGAGAAAACTAAACATGATATAACAATTTATTGCTTCCATTCTTCTTTCCTTGGATTTACTTAACATCAAAGTCATATTCGCAAAGGAATTCCATCCATCTTCGTTGCCTAGCATTGAGGTTCGGCTGGGTGAAGATGTATTGCAGACTATGGTGATCGGTGTGGAGCTTGAATTTAGAAAGTACAATTTTTTTTTTACACATTTCTTTTGTTTATTCGTATGTCCTTCCAGGTTCCTTGGCGGGGCATGACATTGGATAGGCTCAAAGGTGTCTTTTATGATTTCCCACAGGTGCTCTCTAATAGCGATGAATGGTTTGGATGGAACTTCAAAGGCATCTTTTGAATAATTGTAACTCTATGTGTACATTATTGAATTTCATGTTTTATTATTTTGTGATAGTAACCTGATTGCAGGTTCAAGATTAAGATACTAATTTGTCAATACTCATTTCCAAGCACCACTCAAACCCTAATTAGGGAAATTTAGGGCAATTTGAATAAAGTCGGAATAGGGGACATTACATGGTTTAGAAACCTGGGTAAAAGTCCAACATGGAGAAAAATGACTAAGTGTTAGAGGACTTCAAAGGAGTTTTAGGGAAAATTGACATTTTTAAATGACTTCTTAGAGTTTAAGACATTTACTTAGCCATTTAAACAATCAAAATGGTGGTTTCAAAATGGAGTGCTAAAAACCAAAGCAATAGGAACAACACCCCTAGTGCGGCTGAGAGGCATCACCCCTCGTGGGTGTTTAGGAGAAATGACCCCAGCAAGGACTGCGGGTAGTGTCCTTGTCGCAATACAGACAGGGTTGAGGGGCAGAGCCCTTGCCACCAAGCCCAAATTAAGGCCTTTGAAGCTAGGCAAACCCTCATGATGCATTCCATTTCCACAATTGTGGTCGATTTCTAGATCTCTAAATAGCTTTGTTCTCTCCATGAGAGGCAAACCTTTTTCACTCATCTCATTTTCTTATTCATACTAATAATAATGATAGTAGGTAATTTTTCTGTGTTTTGGTGAATATTTTAGTGTTTTGCAGTTTTTCATGATTTTGTTGTTTTAAATCGGTGTTGTTGAATTCCGTTTATACTTTCAGTTTGCCTTGTCAATGCCATATGATAGTAATGCTACTATGATCTAGGCATGTAGATCTCTGAGATTGATTTAGATAAATTTTATATAATTCAACCTTGGAGTACAGTTCTAACATGGCGTTTAGTTGTGTTTGCATTCTCTTTGTTAGGGTGTTGTACCCTAGGCAGCCTTGGACTTCATATTAATGGTATTATAATAAAAAATAAAATAAAAGTAGTCATTAAAGATCAATCCTGATAGCAAAATCCTAGCATAAGCTTATTAATTCATTGATCCCTGCGCCAAGTTCCTATCTCAAGGGAAATAGTTTACCAGGGCTCTAGCTCAGGCACTTTCCACATCTTGCCCTCCAACTTTTTACTGTTGAATCTAGGGGTTAATAGCTTCGATAAGGATTATTAAAGATGTCTTAAACCTTATGTTAGGTACTGATATAAATCAGAAATATAACTCATATCAGATTGAAACTGAAATAGAAATCAACGAGACAATTACAACAGGAGAGTTGACACAGCATACACCCTGGAAAACCCAACATCAATATGAGATCCTTTAATTTATCATCCAACCACCTTATGTCATATACATTGGTCTGAACTACATGTGATGTGGTGGCAACATTTTCTGACTCAAAGGAAATAAGCCTGTCACACAGCTCCACTCCAAAACCTGTCACACTGAAACTTCCGAGCCTTCAATTTATAGGATAGGTTTGAACAAAAGCACCAAGAGGTATTTGAAACCATGGAAGGATGTGAAGGATGCATGCCCTAGTTCTCAACATGCAAATAGAAGTTATATGCAAGAGGATCTCCACACCAAGAATGCCGTGTGAGAATGAGAATCCCTGTGCAGATTGTGACCTTTCAACTACCCAAATTGGAGTGCCATTTTCAAGTAGACGAGTTGATGTTGTAACTCCTTCAATGCTCTTGCAACTCATGCCATGAAGTTGGAAAGAATCTTATGGGTCCCTAGGGGAACTATTTATGCATACAACATTGGATTATTGCAGTACCTAACCAGGATCCCTGAATTACAACTTAGAAACCCAAAATTACAATAATGCCCTAACATTGTAACTAGAATGTGCAATGTGTACAACACACTTAAAACTAACAGCTATTCTAGGATACATGTTATTTTCACCACAAACTTTAGGAACATCCTAAGCACATGTTATCATACATTAAAGTCCAAACTCATAATATTTTATGTGTATGACATCAACGCTATCAAGTCAATTCAGCTAAATTTTTATGCAGCACATGCAAAAATAAACAAAATGGAGAATGGGCAGAAGGTAAGCACTTGTGCTCCTGTTACTGTCATTACATTTCTTCAGCTCTCCCTATACATTAATTGAAACATAGCTATTAGTTTTCTTCAAATAGATGTGGGATAAGCATCAGATAGTTGATATAGAAACTAATGACTGCACATCAGATGTGTCATATTACTTTTATAGTGCTTTGTAAAAAAATCTTGCATCATTATTCTAGAATGGTACTCTTGTATCTCTTATGATCTCTGTCTCTATTATCGATAACTTGGTATCATTGCACTGTCACTCCCAAATCATTTCTGCATATAACAAATTAGAATCTGTTTTATTCTGTTGAGTATTGTAAATGAGTATCACGGCTTTGGTGCCTGTTGAACTTCTTGATTTGTTTGTTCTAGCTTTGGAGATATTGTGTGATACAATTGCCTCCATAAATCTGCTTGTAGTGTAATTCATCTCTCTACTTGGGCTTTAGGAGGTGTAATTCTCTAGTGGAGATGGTGGAGTTTGTCTGTCCACCTGGGCATTAGGAGGCTTCTTGTTATAGCTTAAACAACATAGGAGATTGTTTCTCTGTTTGGGCTTCATTGACATTTTCTTGCAACATAGATAGTGGAGGTGGTTGACACATTAGTTGGGATTCAGAGGGTATCCTCTTTCAGAGAAGATAGTGGAGGTCAACTTTTCACTTGGTCTCTAGGAAGCTATCATCAAGGGTGGGCATTGTTTTTCCGTCTTCTTTATTCTTGTCAGGTTCAAGGGGGATTTTGGTTACAATTTTTGTAAATATGAGTTATCTGGGCCCTTGCGTTATCTGTTTGCCATATTCTCGGGATCATTGCTTTAGGATCTCAATGAGTTACCGTGTTACCCTTTATTTGGGATCAATGTTGATAAGAGGCAGGCCTATTTTATGGGTGTTTACTATTGTAGTGTGATATGGACCATGGCGACAATTATCATCTATGAATACATGAGGTTCCTGCTTCATTTATGTTTATTTTGAATTATCCTTCATTAAATGTTTAATCACAGGATCTTGTTATTTGATCGAACCTGTTACTAAGTTCTTATACTGAAGTCATTATTATTGTTCTATTTCATAAACAGAATTATCATAGTGCATAATTTATTTCATTCAATTCATTTTGAAATGCAATTCTAACTATTTGTTATATGCATGTGTATATATTTGATCAGAGCAAAAAGGGAGAGAAGAAGTAACACTCACTGCTTCGACACATTTTATTTTGAACAATTGTCTTGCTAAATTTCTTCCCATCAATCAAAAACCAAAACCAAAATTCATGGATGAATAACATACATGATGAAAGGAACTGCAAACTAAACAGTTGCAAAACCATTTTAGACCCTCATTCTATCTTCATGAGTTCGCTGTGTTCATTGTACCAACAGGGAAGCCTTTTAAATAATAAATTCACTACATGTAAGGGAACTATGGTCGACTAGGAAAATTGACATGTCAACAAGACAGTAATGAAGTATGATGTTGAAATAGGAGATAAGTTTTGGTCGAGGCACCTAGAATATTATATTACTTAAAGGTATGAAAATTCATAGCAGCAGAACTTCAGCCTACATCAAAACACTTTTTTTTGGATGGCTGGTAGAAAATTATCAGGAGACCCTAGAATGCAAACATGAAGAGGATACTAAACATTTTTGTATTTCCTGGAAACATTCTTGCAATTTTTTGTGACACCTAAGTCATGTGAAGTGATAGTATTGATTTTAATGCAAGTTGCTCCGTTGGGTGATCACACTGATATCTTGGTGGCTCAACTACTTAATGGTAATGTTGATCAAACTAACTCTGTGAGTACTCTCTGAGTTGCCGAGTACTCTTTGTTTTTTTGCTCCGTGAGTTTTTACAGGTTTAACTTGCAAGTTTTTATAGACAAGAAAAATACGGATAAACGCCAACATGAGTAAACTGCTTGTTAAAAACTTAAAACACATTTTTCACACATTTTTTTGGCTATAAAACCATGCATTTTCTCTTTTGAGATGTCAATTTTTAATTTAATACATTTTGTAATTGATTTGCAAAAGATATATGTTTTTTTAAGAAATTTCAATTTTTAGTACTTTCTAAGTTGCCAAGATTTTGTTGAGTATTGCCAAGTTTTACAGAGTCGAAAATTTTGGGCTTGCCAAGTACTCTCCGAGTCCAAATCTGTGAACTATGACATTGATCATAATTTTTGGTGGTTGGGGATTGTACAGGACAAATAAGACAGGCTATTTATTTTGAGCAGTAAAATCACTTATTTAAACTTTAAAGTACATCAAATGGGGCATTGATATGTTTTTCCTGTGCTATATCCATGCAAATATTGCAAGAGAAGAAACCTAGAAGGACAGAGCAGTTACTGTGTTTGAACACCCAAGGGCCAAATATGAGGTTTGGTGTGTAAATGACATGTATGACACAATTGAGAGCATATAACACTAATAATTGTATGAGGGCAATAATGCTGATGAAAGATAATAGAAAAAGGTGTTGAAATATTATTAGCTGAGACTGTTGTCATATGTCTGCCATAAATGTTCCTTAGTTATTGTAATTGGTCACTTTTGATGTCTTCAATGCTTTATAGAAAAAACGACAATGTGAAAGAGACTTTATATGTAAATGGATTCTCTCCTTTGGGCTTATTCTCTATTGTTATAGGGTGCAATTAGGAATTGGTATTATATAATTTTTCCCAGAAGCTTTACTGATCCGGGGAATATTTTTCATTGGAAATTGAAGTATCTCCAATGCTCCAGAAATCAGCTCCATATCAAAGCTCTCGGGAAACTGGACTCAACACAATTTGAACGGGCGAAAAATGAGTCCAAACATCCGAGTTATGGCCAGTCAAAGTTTTGGTCAAACTATGGACAGACTCCAATCAGAAAAGGTGAAAAAATTCATCATCTCAAAATTGGTCAAAATTGACACCTAATTAAAGAGCTCGCCAAGAGCTTTCCAACGATGTTCGTTTCATCGAAAACAGAGTCCGTATGTGAAAGTTATTATTTATCACAATTTGAAGTTTGCAAGGCAAAAGGTAATTTTGCTGATGTCATCATGTGATGTGTCACCTAGTCAGCATTTTGGACCATTCACAAAGTGACATATGGCAACCTGAAAGGTGATGTGGCAGCGCAAAAAGATGACACGGCAATTAATCAGCATATAATGTGGCAGAATAATCGAATAATGAGCTGCCATGTGTCACCAACCAGGTGATGCCATGTGGCATCTCGGTGGCAAAGGTTGTTTGAATAGTTTTAACCAAAATTGCTTGTGAGATTCGATCCCATAACCTCCCCCTCACAATCTGGCATCTCCACCATTGAGCCACAAGTCACTTTTACTATAATTAGGTGCGCGATTTGTTTTAAAGACTAGTTTGTTTGAAATAAAAGGAAAACCGTTGGTGGGGGTCGCAAAAATTTGTGGCCACCATTGTGCCACGGGCAATGGTTATGATTTCTACGGGCGACATTTTATTTAAACTTTAGTAAGCCCGCCAACCTTAACTAAATAGGGGTATATGGTTAAAACCATAGTTACAAGACTTGGACTCGCCTTGGACTCGGCAAGCTGGATTCGGGCTTGGACTCGGACTCGGCGCCTAGACTCGGCAAATTGAAAAACCCAAAAAATTCAATTTTTTTAAAGGATTTAAAACTTTTTTCATTCATCATTCAGTCAATTAACATCAAAGACACTATAATTGAGATAAATAGAAGCTACTTTGCACACATAAACAAGTTTACATTGATCACATAAGTATAAATGCGAATTTCTGAAGGAAATAAGTTAACTGTTAAACTTGTTGCTAAATAACACATTAGAAATCTGAAATATAAATAGTGTCACTGTCAAAAGTCTACAATATTCATGGAATATGAAATCCATGGAATCAAAAGTTCAAAACATATAACAAAATAAAAGCTAGAGCCTAGAAGACTACGGCCCTATGTCTCTCTGCGTGTACGCCTAAGATAGGTCATGAAAGATTTTGTAGCCATCTTCTATCCCTGTGTCTGAGGCTCAACTTCAGTGGCATCCTCATCATTCTCATCATCCTGATCCTCCTCATAATCATCATCATCCTTAGATCCTTCACTCTTAGCCTTAGGGTCCTCCACTGGTTCTCCTTGCGCTCTAGCCAATCGATTTGCTAATCTATTTTCTTAAACCTCTATATTCTTCTCCCAAGCCTTTTTCCTCTCTTCTACGTCTTTGCAAATGATGGAATGACCTTTTTAGGTCTTAAAGAAGGGATATAAGAAAAAAAGAATCATTAGAAAATCCTTGTTCTAGCTTCAATTTGACCTCAAAAAGCCAAGACAGGTTGTGGGAGATAACACTGCTGAAAGCATGCTGAATCCTAAAATCTGGCTAAGTATGGAATTTTTTGAAAACCCCCAAAATCTAGAATCTGCATTTTAACTCCTATGAAGTTGAAACCTATCTCAAACATCTTGACAGTATTTATACAAATATAACTTGAAGTATAAGAAATAAATTTTCTTTCTTATACTTAAAAATGTTATATTTGTATAAGTCCTCCTGCCACTTAGCTGAAAAAATGACCAGGTATGACAACATGTTATCAAGACAAAAATCTTAAAAACAATTAATTTTTGTTTTGCTTTTTGTAAGTGCTGGACGCGGCAGAGTCTGGAGCACGGGACTCGGCGAGTCCTAGAGGACTTGGCCGAGTCAGCTGGCTGAGTCAAAAAAGACTCACCAAGCCTGACTCAGCTCGGGACTCGCCGAGTCCTGTAACTTTGGTTAAAACAACCCCCAAATAAGGAGTACTGCCAAACCAAGATATCAAAGGGGATCATGAACGAAAGTAATCTGTTGTAAGGGGTTTATTTTTGTAAATTGATGGTTAAGCCTATTTTAGGCACATTTTATGTATTTAAAGTGGTGTAGAGGCCTCTTGTAAATGGTCTAGATGATGAGAAGGAGAGAACGTTCAAAGACATTGTAGCCATTCTGTACATCAGAGGGACTTGATGCTGTTGTGCTTGAAGGAATGATCTTGCAACAATTGTAATCTGATTTTTGGAGCATAATTGGATCGGTCACTTTGTTGGAGAGGGACCCGGAGACGTAGCCAGTTGGCGAAAGCTGTTATCAATTGTGTCGTGTCTTCTATTTCATTTCTCTTTTCCTTTCTGTCATCATCTTTATTATTGCTTTGTTCAATTAAGCATTTCAGTTATGTTAATTTGCTTATTTTAAGTTTTAAATTAACTTATGTAATATTGTTAAGCATTCTTTTGTAATTGTCATAGATCCTAATCAGATCATTTACATTCAATTCTCATGGACTGTTGAAACCTCATGTTCTTGGTTAAAAATTATATATTTAAATTCTAAATTATGATTTATTAACAATTATATATTTAAATTCTAAATTATGATTTATTAATATTTATATATTTAAATTCTAAATTATGTTTTCACCCTTGAGTTCATTACAGAAAGGCAGCTGCAGTTGTATGTGGAACAAAGGGCAGAAATGCACTTCTGTCAGTTGAGAATTATTGCTGTGACCGTCCAAATCCAATTTTGCAGGTATAAATTTGTAGGTTGATTAAATTAAAGGATATTTCCTTGGTTCATCGACTTTAAAGATTTTGGATACAGAGGACATGCATCTTCCTACCTGTAGTTTTGAATACATTGTTCTTCCTGTTACTTTGCTGGGATTAGTCTTTTTTCTTATTGTAATGACCTTTACCTTAAATTATAAATAATTTTTCTTATTTTATTGATCTTTAGCTTAACTTAAAGCATACTATTTTGTAACTAGATGTATTTTTATATTTTTTCTTGTTTTCTTGAACTTTAGCTTAACTTAAAGCATACTATTTTGTAACTAGATGTACTTTTATAATTTTCTTATTTATTGATCTGTAGCTTAACTTAAAGCATACTATTTTGTAACTAGATGTACTTTTATGTGCCATTGACCTGCTTTGGCACTCTTCGACATTCATGTGATTTTTTTCTTTTCTTTTCTATTCAGAAATTGAAAATGTCATGATTACTAGTCTTTTTTAATTTCGAGTTTTATGGCTTTTTTGAGTTTTATGGTTTGTGATTAATTAGTCTATTTTAAAAAGAAATTCTTGTTTCTTTGGCAAATTTAATTGAATTATTTTTTATATTGAACTTTTGAATCTAGATAATAAATTATTGGATTTGAACATTATTATATACCTTTTTAACAATTAACCCTAGTTCTATTTGTAGTTGAATTTGAAATCTTTTTGGGCTTGGGGCCTAGCTCGATTGTCGAAAGCTTCCTGTGGTAAAGCACAAGGTCACAAGGTCTAGTCTCCCCACAGCCCATGTGCTACTGGAGGACATGTTGCGCGAACGTCATTGGTCACATTAAAAAGTTTACCCGGCGCACTGCAGTTTATAGGGGGTGCTATACCCGATTCTTGCAGTCTTAAAAAAATAAAATTTGAAATCTTTTTTACTTAATATTTTATTGTGTTTCTAAATTCAAATTTGACTTTTGTTTTACCACAATTTGTTTTTAGTAAGGGTAATTAGGGACATCACTGAGCATCCATTGAACTGTGGCACCCTTTCAAGGATGGGCAGTGTAGCATTTCAATGTGCCCACCATTTAATAATCATGTTAACATGGTGCCCCATTTATGGAGAATCTAATAGGTGGCAGGCCACCCTATCGTGATTGAGATTTGATTCTTGAGCCTGGATTATTCACTTCAGAAAACATCCCTTTACCATAAGACAACAATCTGATAGACTTCTTATATTTATTATTTGGGTAATTGTTATTTTTCGGTAAGTGAGGATATGGGTTCTCCTTCCTTTATATTAAAACAGAGAGATGTTGCATTTTGTTTAGATTCAAATGTTCTGCAGCAGGATAAAATTTACCACCCTAACTCCCAGGAATATAAAAAAGATAATGGAAATATAGCATCAACCCTAAAGTAGTCAAATTCAAAAAAATGGGGAACAATAGAATAGAAGATTCTAATCATCAATATTGACAAAAGCCATGCCACCCACCTGTTGGAGCTTCCAATGCCACCACATGGACTCTCCTCTTGCAAAGGAGGAAGAGTCAAAGAAGATCCAACTAGTTGGAGAAGAGCTCCGATTGCTTTATAAAAACATGAGAAAGTGTTTTGTGCCACCAGGGTATGCAACAGCAGAAAGTTGGAAGCTAAAGCATTAGATTCATAAATTAGGCAATCCTTAGTAGCATCTCCAAAAACCATGAAATCTTGCATGTGGGCCATCTATTGGGTGAGTATGGCGAAGTGGGTCTCGAACTCTTTGAAAGCACCCATGATGGGCGAACCTTCCGATTCTACTTTGGACATGGGGTGAACCATCTTGGAAAAGTTCCAATCTATCCTCTGTGCTTCATCTAGACCTCATCTAAGTTCAGCTTGAATAAAACAAGCCACATTTTACATAACCACCACTTTATCTTGGACTAGTAGCAGAAAATTGGAGGAAAAAATTGGAGGAAACAAGATTATTTTAGATTTCATGCAGTTTCTCTTGCGCAGCCCCATGATCCAAAATATCCCTTGATTGCCTCATTTGCCAAATTGCTTTGTATGAAGAAGACTCTCATTTGGATTTTGTGATTGAACTACAAATTACCATCTCTCATTTGTTTGCATATAGGAAAATAGGTGCTCCATGACAGTATAGTAATACCTAATAAAGTTAAAAATAGAGAAGGATGAGAAAAATGATGAAACAATGTCCTTTGCAAGTGAAATATATCATGAACTTCACAAAGGAAAAAATGATTTCCTCTACCACACATGTTACAAGTCCCGTTTGTAGATAAAACAATAATGAGAAGGGAACTAAAGGGTATACTTCCATATTTGAAGTATGGAAGAAAGCAAGGTGGATGAAAATACTTCCTACACCAATTTAATGAGAAGAGTAATTTGCGAATATTAAGCTTTACAACTAGAAACACATATGAACACAAAATAAATAATATACTATGACAACTTAATGTATTATTTAGTAAATCAATGAATTACTATAAACTTGCAGAGCAAGCCTTCACATGGCATATCACTGTTAGAAGTATTGTCATTGATGTCAAAGGGATTCATTCTTTTATGAACAAGATCCGTCATTGATGTCAAGTAACTACACTAAATCATCATACCGGATAATAGCAAAGGATAAAGAAAAAGCATTGATTGAAATAAGATCTAAATGATTATGTTAATAGAAGACTTCATACTATACACAGTTTATATAAAGCAGAGATTATCATATATATCCAGTGATTATTTAAACAAGCAATCTTATATGACAGTGGAGTGATTTCCTTTCATACAATGAGAGAATCAATGATTGCATTTATACAGACAAAGTCAGCAGTGATTTGTTAATAATTATAGGGCAAAAGACGGCATAAGATAAAACCATATAAGACAAAAGAAGAAGAAGCCAAAAAGAGTAAAAGACGAAAGTGAAAAGCAGCAATTATATAATATGAAGATACCGATGATGAAGGAAGATTAAGAGACAAATATATTTTGTCTTATTCGTTACACAGCTGCAAGACAAATGCCACATCATTTGTTTATTATGCAGCGACTTAAAGATGAACATGGCGATGCAGTCAAAGAACAATAAAGTAGTTTTAATTAGCAGCGACCCATTCCTTGAGCTCACATTATAACATTTTAAAATCACTTCACTTCACCGTTCAATCTTGTTGTCACTTTAGGAGGCAATATATTAATCTATTAAAATATCAAAACATCCCCCTTTCTTGGCATCACATTAGGAAGTCCAATCTTGCCCCTTTTAAAACAACTTTGAGTTACCATTTTACTAGACGTAGAATAAGGGGAACACTTAATGAACTCATAACCTGCTCAAGTTATAAAGTAACTTATAAAAGACTTAAGTGACATAAATCAAACATCAACCTGAAAACCTTAGAACTCACCAAGGCACTAACCTGGAAAGCATTGCACTTGAATTGAGAAAAGTTAGAAGCCAAGACCAAGTGCTAAAAATAGCGCTTACTAAAAATAGTCTATTCTAAAAATAGAAATTCTGTCGAAATACTTTGAAAACCTATGATAGAGCTTTTCTCAGGACACTTAGTCCCCTAACCAAATCCATTTAGCCAATGGGAACCTGGGAATAGGCTAATGGAAGCCTCACATTTAATTAGGTACAAGAAGGGGACATTACACAAATCACACCAATGGCATAACTAATGAAGATACACTTAACAACTATGCTCTCCAACTAGGACCTTGTCTCCCTATGCACATGAGCATATGCCTTGCAACCAAATACTTGGAGATGTTTCAATGAGGATTTTTGCCCAACCACACCTCCTTAAGTGTCTTATCAACAAGAGCCGATTTAGCAGACTTGTTGAATAGGTAATATGTTGTAGCAACTGCTTCTGCGCAATATTTTTGTTATAGAACAGCCTCACTAAGCATACTCATAGTTCTTTCCACCAATGTCCTATTTATCCTTTTGGCAACACCATTTTTTTGAGGGGTATATGGAGTTTTCTTGTGCCTTTCCGTTCCATGATTTTTATAGAACTTGTTGAAATTTTCTGAACAAAACTCATCATCATTGTTAGTTCTCAAACACTTAATCATTTTACCAGTTTCATTTTTCACAAGAGCCTTAAACTCTATAAACCAACAAAAGTATTCAAATTTTTGTCTAAGAAATAATTCCATGCTTTTCTACTGTAATTATCAACAAAAGATACTTAATATACAATTTTGGAAATTAAAAGAACACTAATAGAACCGAGAACATTAGAATGTATCAAGACCAATATCCCAATAGAATTTTGAAAGCTTGAATAAAATTAAACACAATTTTGTTTTCTAGATATGCAATGTTTACAAAAATCAAACTCAAAGTTACAAATTTTGGAGTCAAGCATACATTGGGTATAGCCAGTAGTTTAATTTTGGCTCTTCATACTTTACTATAAGTCATATTGAGGACACCGCTAGGAACAACACCCTCGATCTAGTTGAGCCCAAAATGAAAGAGAGAATATCCACTCTTAGAAATTTGCCTTCAGTCATCCATTTTCTGCTGATGACCCTATGTCCTATCCTTTTGAAGAAAATTTCTTGGCCTTGAAGATATGATAAGACTCTAGGATTGTTGAATTGTGATTTTCGGACCGAACACATTGGTTGGTGTAAGTTGAAGATGGAAATTCTAATTGTTTTAGTCTAGGAGTGCATGAGCCATTCGATTTAAAATGTATCAACATACTATGGAACTTGGAAGGCAAGGATCAAAAGGTGTCAGAGGAATGGTGTGTTTAATGAGCACACGGTTATATTGAGAGGGGGGAGGAGGAAGTGAGTATAAATTTTTTTATCAATTTAAACTTTATCAATCACAATAGCACTATTTACTCAATTTCAATAATCACGCACATGAGAAAAACACAATAACACAATATTTTTGTGGAAACTCTTGCCAAAGAAAACCACAAGAAATTACTTGCTAATATAATAATCTCTTACAAATTTCATAGGCTCAACCTACTAGAGGCACCACCCCTCATTCAATTCGTGAGCACTTGCCCACTAGAGGCACCAACCCCCCATTCACTTAGAGGCACTAACTCTTCATTGAAATTTCCACCTTATTTATGTTGCTTCTACAAAGGATGATGGATAGTCTTTTTCTCCACAGATTTTGTTGTAGCTCTTTCCAAACTGTTACAATCTTATCCTCAAATCTGCTATAGATTCATCATAAATCTGCCAAGACTATGATCTCATTCTTGTCATGTAAATATGCTATTTACTTATACACTTGTTATCAAATCTGCAATCTCTCTTCCCATATTTTTTCTCATCAAATCTGCAATCTTATCTTCTCATACTCTTCTTATCAAATCTGCCATCTATCTTCTCATTAATGGCCTTGGTGTATATGCTTGATTGTCTTTTCAACACAACTCTCTCTCTCTCTCTCTCTCTCTCTCTCTCTCTCTCTCTCTCTCTATATATATATATATATATATATAAGGGTCATACCCTTTTGAATAGATAATTCATTGAAGAGACATGTCTTCTTATTTTTTAATTGCTGCTTTCATTCACAATCCCTTAAAATATTAATGCATCTCTTCTCTTACTATCTCACCACTTGAAATGTGTTTTATTCTTTTTAAAGAAGCAAATTGCATTCCTTACAAATTGCACCACTTCAAAATGAATCGCAACTCATAAGTTTGTTTATTTAACGACATATTAATGTTTTATTAACATTAACTTATTAGCTTAGTTGGCCACCATATTAAACTGCTTGTCACTTTAATATCAGCTTAATCTGAAGTCACTACAGGAAGTCAGACCATATCATTATTATATTCAGACATATGCTGAAGTCACCTATGCTGAAGTTTGGGATGATGAAGTCACTGTCATTAAGGAAGAAGTCGGCAATCTAGTATGTTACAAATTTTCCATGACAATCAACATTTGCTTATCTTTTATTTCTTATTATAAATTTTGCCATGTTTACATACTCTTCTGATCTCTAGTTACATCTGTTACACCAGCTTTACAAAATGTCAAGTGTGGACCTTTGAATTAGATCCTGCCAATTATCCTATAATGCTTTTAAGCATATCCTTAATAATCCATGGGGTAAATTAAATGTGATCAGCTTAACAGGTGAAATCAGAGCCACCTTTCCATTTGAAGCCAAATATTCCTGAACGAAATCTGCTTTTCTCAAATCAAAATTCAAAGCAAAGTTGATAATAACGAATGCTCACATGTAGCTTGCATGGTAGGCAGATGCCCATATTCTACTCTCTTTGCTTCTATTTCTGTTGTAACTTCAACAATTATGTCATCATAGCCTACAGGCACATGGATCCTATCTCTAACAGGAAGTTTCATCTTCTCTGAATGTACATTCTCCTGCACATTATCTACTTTGCAACTGTTTCCAAAAAAATGGATCCTTTTCCCTTATGCCATCTACCCATGCCAATGATCATATCTTTGCCAATAATCTCTCCCGAGTGTCTTTGATATCAATGACAATATTTCCAACAGTGTTATTGGTTGGAAAGCCCTAAAAAAGAGGTTGCAATATATTATAACTCTTTCTATCTCCTGTAAGAAGGGATTAATCAAACGGTCTATAATTAGATTAAGGTGAGTCTGTATGTACAAACCAATAGAAAGATTTTAAAATGACTGCTTAAAGTTTTGTGTAAGCTATGAGTTTTAATTAAAGGGTGGAGCCCACATGACATGGTAAACCAATAAGGTTCACGGCGTTAAGGCTTATAAGATAGACACTTTATGAAAGTTGTTTCTCCATTTTTCTTTTGGGTCTTTGTCTAATCATATCATATGACAGGCTATCAATGATTATAAATGGTTTTTGCTTAAATGATTTATGGACTTATCTTGTTCAGCTGTGGATTTTCAAAGTATGCTCTTTCATGAATGTTTTTGGTTCACATATGGGTCTGCACTTGTTAGTCATAGAGACACACTTTGGTTTTCAGTTGTATTCCTTGTTCTCATATATTAGTTTTGCAGATTTTCAGTATTGAGGGCTGTATTTGACTTGAATTGCTCACAAGATCAAGGCACTAGTTTTTAACAGCTTGCTCCTTTATGACATTGTTTTAAAATCTGTAAAGCATATCATTTGTTTTAGTTTCTTGTAGTTTTTAGGCTAAGTTACCGATACTGATTGATTCAGCTTCGGGTTCGGGTTCCGGTTCCGGTAAGTGGATTCTGCCAATTTTTTTTGGTTGGATTTCGGTTCTACGTACACACACACATTGATATATGATAAAATTATATATCAATGTAAAATAATGAATGTGTTATTAAACAATGATCATGAATGATCTATATAAACAAGATACAAGAGAATGTCTCTATAACAAACAGGAGAGAGGAAATAGAAGCATTCTTGTAGAGTGAAAGAGAAAGTTTCCATAACGAACACAAGGAGTTTATGGAAACATTACAAAAAGAGTGACCATCACAAATAGACGAAAGAGAGAGATAAAATTAGAAACTATCTATTATCGTAATACCCTCCCTTAATGGTCAATCTATCTTAAAAAAAACAGAAATTTGCATGTCCTCATAAAGCGTAAAAGACAGCCTCGGGTTGATCAGAGAGGTTTGCAGAAAGAAGGTTCTGCTACTATCTGATGTTTCATGGAGATCCTTCAATACTGTCTAGATCTCTGCAGCTTTCTTGCCAGACAGGATTTGAGGCAGCTGATCATCAGTAATTGAAAGCTTAATGAGCATAACCGTTTCACGATTACATTCTTCAAACCTGTCTTGAGTCACATTGGCTGTGGTAGGACGAGTCTCAGTACCCTGAACAAGCGCCTCAAGGTGACGGTACTTGAAAATCGTCAACAAGCATTGCTTCCAGGTGTGGTAATTCTTTCCGTTGAAATGTTGACTGCCTTCCAGCATAAGACTGGTGAGAGATGCCATAGCACGTATTTCAAAGAAAAAATGTGAAAAATCAGAAAAAGGGCACGAACTTTAAGGCAGATTAACGGAAGACCCAGAGAATTCGAAGAGACACCCAGTGAAGAGCTCAAAAAACCCAGATAGAATTTGTTAGATTTTGAATCCGCTGGCTCGAAAATTGAGGCACGAAAAATGATGCACCCAAAAAAAAAAGAGACTGACTTAATTGAGATCTATAAAAACCCAGAAGGAATATGCTGTCAGATTTTGGATTTGTTGGCTAAAAAATTGAGGCACAAAAATCAAGGCACCCAAAAAAAACGGACCACAACCCAGTTGAGCTCTCGAAAAACCCACAAGGAATTTGCAATAAAAAAAAATTCCGACTTGAACTGAAGGGTCAAAATCCTAGTTGAAAATGCAAAAACCCTAGATAGGTGGGTGAGGAAAAACAAATGCAAATTTTGAACACACTCGGGACAAAAAAGCTTCGAAAATCTTGAACTAATGATTTCAAAAAAGAAATTAAAATTTTTCAAAGAGGCCAGGAATTTGCTCTGATACCATATTGTGGTAAAATAATGAATGTGTTATTAATCAATGATCATGAATGATCTATATATACAAGATACAAGAGAATGTTTCTAGAAGGAATAGGAGAGTGGAAATAGAAACATTCTTGTAGAGTGAAAGAGAAAGTTTCCATAATAAACAGAAGGAGTTTATGGAAACATTACAAAAAGAGTGACCATTACAAATAGACGAAAGAGAGATAAAATTAGAAATTGTCTATTATCGTAATAGAAAGTATGTATATAATTAAGCAATCTAGGAATCCCATGTAAAACTCAACATCTGTAAGCAAAGAGTTCCAAAGGTTAAGGGTCATGTAACTATGGATCTTGCCATCTCCCCACACAAACAATGATCTTCACTTGGACCTCATAATAGACATGAAACTTGAAAAAGAAGGGTTTATTTGTCCATATCTTGGAGACAACAAAGATGAAAAAGCTTATTGCCTGGGGAAGAGGTGTAGATACTGTACTTTATTGTAGATTAACCATCTCAAGTGGTCCTCCATGTAAGAACACCTGAATTAGTATAATTCAAAGATGCCATGGTGGCAATATTTTCAATGAAATTCCAATATTCCTTGGCGATACATGTTAGTGCATAGTCGCACATTGATGTAGACCTGCCACATCAGGCGTCTTTGGTCTTTTGTTGTAACTTGCGGCTGTATCTTGGGATGCTTAGTGATAGGGTTTGTTTTAGCCTGCTGAGGCACTGACTTGTGTCCAAATTTGGCATCTATTTTAAACTAAATACATAAGATTTCCAGTCCATAATTATTTGATTTGAGCTTATGGTTTTAACTGCGTGTTCCTTTTCACATCAATGTTTTGAATTATACTCTATGATTCATCATCAGGATGGAGAGCTAGAGAGGAAAATATGATGAATCATAGAGTATGATTCGAAACGTTGATGTAGAAAAGAACACAGTTAAAACCAGAAGCTCTAAATGGAAGTTTTCAGTCACCTTTATGAATTGCTGCAATTTTTTGGACCTTAAAATTTTGTATACAATTTCCATTTTAGGTTCTTGCTTTGCCATCTATCTGCACTGGTCATGCTCATTATATATATAAAGCTCAACCCTCAACTGTATTATTTTACCTTTTCTACATGAGGTATGTCCTTAAAAAACCTATGTTGCCACTGATGTGTTTTTCTTTCTTTTGACAATGCAATCATTTAGAGTGGTTAATGCTTGTGGGCTTTGTTTTCCTTTGGCAGATATTGTACTTAACAACCATTGGAGTAACTTACTATTTTGTTTTGAAGTCTTCTTCCAGCTTTATTCCTGGTTACTATATCTCGGGAATACACTGGTAAAAATAACATTTCTATGCTAGGTATCTTTGATGTGATTGGACTGTAGAAATCACAACGTGAGTAATGCATGACATTTACATGATTTTGTGGTGATATTTATCTTAGAGGTTGTACAATGATCCTTGTGTAGGTATATGAGTATGATTGCTGTGCTAATAGGGATTATCCTATTTACAATTACCAGTTTTTCTGATCCCGGTACTATCAATCCTGGAAATGTTTCGAGATACCTCTTAGCATACTGTTATGATGGTATCATATATACTGAAAAGGAATGTGCAACATGCAAGATTCCAAGGTTTTCCTTCTCTACTCTTTCATTGAATGACAAAAAAACTGTTGAATATTTATTTGATAAGTGATTATTGTGACTAACTATTCTGACTGGGCTTTTTATTCTCATGTTGGTTCTTCCAGACCTGCAAGGTCTAAGCATTGCAGTATTTGTGACCGCTGTGTTGCACGTTTTGATCATCATTGTGGGTGGATGGTCTGTTTACATTGGCACCTACATTTCTTTCCTTGCATTAACTAACATATGCCACTTATGTTGACATGGATGTATTGTTGTTCAGACATATCTGAAATCATATTCTTTACATCATTTGCAGAATAACTGTATTGGAGAGAAGAACCTCCGTTACTTCTTGGCATTCTTACTTTGGTAATTTTTCTTTACTTCTGTACTATCTAATTGGATAAATACTTAAATGTAATTGAAGACATCGTTTTCATTATATTTCTATTTACTGCAGGATGGCTAGTACTTAAATCATGTAGACATGATTGTTTCCCAATTATGCATTGTCTGCAAATGTATTTGTAACAAACACAAATGAAGTTATTGAATTTGGAGTTAAAAAGCAAAACGGTTAACTTATTCAGCTGTCCTAAGTTGCCGTTTCTAGTTTGGATCCTGGTTCAGGTTTGCAGGTTCAGTTTGTGGATTTGGCAGATTTTTCTGAGCTGGCTTTGTTTTGAGTTCATTTTTACAAATACATTAAAAAACTATATATATATATATATATATATATATATATATATATATATATGCAAAAGATTTGGATGGTGTTTTGGCCTCCACAAAGGCAATAAATAAAACAAGATTTAAATTTTTAGAAATGCAAATGGTGCAGATGTAATAGCTCCCTCCTTAGAATGGAACATGTTGCAGAAAGGGGAACACAATTCATTTTAAGGAATCAAGAGATGTTGCAATATTGCAATATGTCAATGTTGAGATGTTTTCATGGAATGACACCCGACAATAGGTGACTCGTGATATTTGCAACATCGAAACATGTAGAGGGACATGAGGATCTGATTATTCAGCATTAGAACCCATAGCAGTAACAAATTATTAGTGTATAGCTGTGTATGAGTTACTCATTATGGTCTCGAAGTTTTTGGATCTGAAGAAGAGCACATGAAGACAGATAAAATAAAAATTTGGGTCAACATAGAAGAAGGCCTAAATGCTCCCAATGCTTTGCATCGTCATTGATTGAAAGTCAAGTTACGAAAAATAGAAGAAATAGATAACAAGTATAAGAAGTGTGCGATGGATAACCCCCTGTTTCCAAGTACCATCAGAGTAACTTGGGTCCTTTAGGAGAGCACAACTTTAAAAGACATGCATGGGGGGATACAAACATGCATGCTCTAATCTACAGATAAGAAGAGGGAACTGCCTCAACAATCGTCCATAAATAGATCCTCTTCCTCCCAATCTTGATCATAGGGGGAGGGAGGTCGAGCATGAAGAGGCACGACCGCTAGGGCAACCTCAGGCACCTCAACAATAGCTAGAGCCAAGGATGATGCTACTTCGAAATTGTCATTTGGAAGCTCTACTGAGGCAAGAGTCAACAATTTGGTGAAGATTGATGTCAACGCCAGAATGTCCTCAAGAGAGTCAAACATACACACCTCATAGTATGTAGGTGAACCCGAGGTAAGGTAGAAGGAGCCGCATCCCAAACCTCTATGAAAGGGGTAGTGACAAACTCAAGAGAAGGTGGAGCCTCGTCAACAAGAAACACAGACGTAGACAAAGGATTCATTGGAATGAATTTCCGATGACAGAATTTAGGCTCAGGCCCCTGCTTGAAGTTTCTCTTGAATGATGGAGGATATGCTTTCTTTTCCACAATAGCAGGCCTAAGGACCCTGGGACAGCTGGGATGATTAGTGGCGGTGTAGGATGAGCATACATGATTGCACTTGACACCACCTGTATATGCAGTATGTTGATAAATTGGGAGAATGGAGGGATATTAGGAAGTGAAGTGATAAGTGGTGGTTCTAGGGATGAAGATGAAGGCCTAGATCCTTTTAGGGTGAGGCCCATTAGTAGTCCTTGGAGAAGCAAGAAGCAAGATGAAGGATGTAGCAAAATGGGATACAGATGTAGTAGGAACAAAAGCGGATGCTAATGTAGGTGAGGTGGGCATAGGGACTGACGAATCACTCTTGACCTTTAAAGCGAACTCCATTTCATGGGCTTCTCTTCTTGACAACGCTTACACTCATGCGCAAGCTGATTTTAACGCAGGTGTGGACCAGGAAGAGGGGCATAAGAAGGCTCAGTAGCATCCTTCTCTATGGGGGAGGCTATCGATGTCATGACTAGCATAGAGGAAGGCCCCACTGATGAGGTAGGAGGTGCTACCAAAACAACTGTAGACTCAACCGCAAATGCACTTCCTCATTTTTCTCAAGGAGTAGTCAAAGGGATAGGGAGCACCCTTAGAGGTTGAGAGATAGGTGCCGAGGGAGACGAGCGAGCACATGACGATTGCTTACCCTTACAATTGATGGCAGGGTGACGGATGTTCGTGAGGATAGGAAGCTCAAAGGGAGGGCGAACCATGGACTTTTGCAGTGTGAGTGCCTTTCCCTTCTCTGCACTAGGGGTAGTCACAGGTCCAGGAGGCTGTGTTGGAGATTACATGGTCTTCGGCAAATGAGGAGGTTTTCCCTAAGGAACACACTTGCCTTTAGCCCTTGATGAAGAGGGAATGGAAGGCAAAGCGTCTTAGAAACAAGGGTGTGCTTAGATGCAAGAGTGAAGACATGAGGGATCACAAGTGCTACAAATTTAAAGTATAGCTCCTTGGTCTTATACTAATTGTAATCTTTCAACAACAGATCCTTCGGGGGCCCCTTTGGAGTAGGCCAAAAATGATCTAGAAGAAAGTCTACATAGGATACTAAGGGCCGATATCCGATATCTTGGATGGTATCTACAACACCTTTGTGGGAAAACTTTAAACATTTATGAACTACCAAGGGGATTGCTCCCATAAAGACTAGCCACGAGATGCCTAGTATCATGCGGAAGAGATCCGACTTGGGAATGACAACAAAAGTTGTAGATACTGCCTTGGGTCCCACAAGAATCATCAAGGTGGTAAACCCTAGATGGGGAAGACATAGTATATGTACAGGTGTTTGCTTTACAGTCATTGTACCTCACCTAATGTAGCCCATTTACGAAGAGGACCTCAATAATGACATCGACTTTGCAAGTGGGATTAACCATAACACCTCTCACAACATTTTTGTTGATCTGTGCGGGGGTGTATAGGGGAGAAGACTCTCTGCAATAATGTGCATTAAGAGGTGTGAATGATATATCCACATTTCGAGACCTTTGGTTCGGGGGTGAGATAGGTGTGATAGTCACCATGCTCACAAGCGAGCTATCACTTGATGTAGGGGCAGAAGATGATGATGTAGAGACAATTTTTTGAATGTGGCGGAAAATGATCAGTGTAATTCTAAAGTTCACTATTCATCTTGTCCCCCGACTTATTGAACTTTTGCTTCTTCTCACTAACCTGGATAGCACTGCTATCTATATCGTCTTGGATGATATGCCGAAGACACATACAACATTTAGTGTCATGACTAGTTACACAGTGATAGTAGCAAAACTTTGAATCGTCATACCAATGAGGGTATGGGAAGAGGTCTCATCTTAGGAAGGGTCACCAGGGTATCCTTTAACAACTTCTACAAAATACTCAAATAGGGAATTTGTTGAGGTTCAAACTAATTTTTCTTAGGCTTGAGGGACTATGATCACATTGGCCACAACTTTGTTTTTTCAAAACCCAACTGAGGAAGACGCATGCCTGAAGGCATTCCAAGTAGAACCTTCAAATTGAGCCATTGTTAAAGTTTGGATACTTGTTGAAAGTTTCTTTCGCAATGCCAACTGCAGATTGCTGATGAACATCCTCTAGAAGTCTCTATTGGGTGGGGCATAGGGAACTTTCATAGGTATAGATTGGTGTCTCAACATGAAATTTTTATCCATCTCATTTGGTTTTTGCTTGCAATGAACAAGGGCAGCAATAGTGACCTTGTTGCCGATGTTCGCTTGAAATCATTTGAGGAAAGCATCCATTAATTGATTGAATGTTTGAAAGGAATAATTTGGAAGAGTGCTATACCATTCTAATGTAGTCCCCTTAAGAGATCAAGAGAATAACTTAAGCGGGACATAATCTAGGTTATGATAGTCTCTGCACAAAGTAAGACAAGAGTCAATGTGAAGGTGAGGGTCCCTGCCATCGTTATACTTATCAAACTTTAGAGATTCAGCCCCCTGGGGAAGCAAAGTGTTAAGGACTTGCATGCGAAGTAGGCTGTGGTAGAGTATGGTGAGAGAGAAGATTGATTAGCAATGATGGTAAAGTTAGTTAGCTATTCCTGCAACTAACTGTGGATGTTAGTTTTGTACCACTACATAACATATCGCAATTGAATACTTAATAAAGCCTATCAAACACTCAACCCTCTCTTGAAAAGTATACGAGGATACTCCAAGGTTCCTTACACCTGTGGATACTAACTCAGTTATATAAATGTGATTTGCTGGTAATCACTTCGGCGGGCTTACATTGTTCATTCAAAGATAACTTGGTGGTACTTCGCTTGCTGAACTTGCTCTTTCACTTTCACTTTCAACTACTCCTACCACTAACTGCTTACTGCTCTGCTACTACTCCTATGAATGAAGAAATTAGCAAATGGACGGGGATCAAACCAAATGAAAGCTTGCCAGCGGCGCTACCTCCATCGGTGCAATGATTCTAAGGGATACTCTAGGATTTTCACACTAACACCTATCTTCCAACCCAACTTGAAGTACAAGCGGAAAGATGAAATGCAAGTAGAACTTGGGAGCAATTGGACTAGATTACCACACAAGGCTTCCTAACAAGCCGCTAGGATGCTAGTGGCCTAGTATATAGATCCCTATCAAACATTTACCAACATCACCATTGCAACTAACCATTTACTTCTACTCTTAACAACATGAAATGAAATCCTACTTTAATTTGAGAGATGAGAAGAACCATGCAAATACACCAAAATGATCATGTATATCCACCATGCAAGTCACAACAATGAATAGAGAACAATTTTGATAGTATTTTGGCAACAATTCTCCAACATAACTCTCTTTACAAATGAGTACAAATGGCCTTAAGATTTATTACTTTTCAATTGCCCAAAGAAAAATTCGAAATTAGAAGCATTAAGATTTTCGAAAATAGCCATAAATCTCAGATTTCAATTTATCTATTATAACAGCCTTTTGAATTTCGAAAATGATGTCTAATTAAATTTGCAAATTACCTCGAAGATTTCATTTATTAATTGCCCAAGGAAAACTTGAAACTTGAAACAAAATCAAGACAAATAACAAATGAATATAATCCAAATTTGCAACAATGAAGGCTGTTAATTGATTTAAAATTCTTGTTCAAGTTTGATTTCAAGATCATCATATATGTTTTCAAACTCAAAAAAGGCAACCATGAGATTCATCCTCATTATAATTTTAAGTCTCAAGGCACAACAAAATCCAAGAAATAGAATTTCAATTGCAAGGTAAAATCGACTTCAAAATTATATCATCATTTTGCAATTGAGACCCATCATGCCTCAAAATCATTAACGTCCACATTCCAGCCACGAAATTCCAAATCAAATCAAACCACGAATTAGCAAATCAAACCATCAGCACACCGGGAGGCAAGACAAAGGCTCAAAGTTCAAAACGGGGGTCCCCAAGAATTGGGGCGATGTGTGAAACCTCACAACATCTTGGAAGATAGGTGTTAGTGTGAAAATCCTAGAGTATCCCTTAGAATCATTGCACCGATGGAGGTAGCGCCGCTGGCAAGCTTTCATTTGGTTTGATCCCCGTCCATTTGCTAATTTCTTCATTCATAGGAGTAGTAGCAGAGCAGTAAGCAGTTAGTGGTAGGAGTAGTTGAAAGTGAAAGTGAAAGAGCAAGTTCAGCAAGCGAAGTACCACCAAGTTATCTTTGAATGAACAACGTAAGCCCGCCGAAGTGATTACCAGCAAATCACATTTATATAACTGAGTTAGTATCCACAGGTGTAAGGAACCTTGGAGTATCCTCGTATACTTTTCAAGAGAGGGTTGAGTGTTTGATAGGCTTTATTAAGTATTCAATTGCTATATGTTATGTAGTGGTACAAAACTAACATCAACACTAACCCATATTTTGCATTATGGTATTGAGAACAAGATTATGAGGCGTAGGTGGATTAAAATGCTAGTAGTAGCTTGAGCAACAGAGGAGCCACCAGTGCCTACACCGGAACCGGTACCAGCGCTAGAAGCGGCTCCAGGACTAGTAGTAGTACTAGTATCGACACCAACACCACTATCAGTGCTTGTACCGGTGCTAGGGGGTGGTATGGAATATCCTAGATGAACTTTATCCTCGGTGATGCTAGGGACAATACTATTGGATAGGGGATCGACATAGGACCCATTTCTACCATGTGCACGAATGCCCCAGGTATAGCAACACCAACATGAGAACCAACAACGTCGAATTGAGTGGCCTAGGGATTAGGTAGAGCGAAAGACCCATGGGCTCCCACAATTCTACTTAATGCCATCAACACCTTGAGGCCCTTTTTATCTGAAATTAGCATTTCTTTCAGATTGCTAACGGGAGAGCCGACCTCAGGGCAGACATTTCTTTGCTGAGAAATCCTTCAAAATTCCTCAAGTTCTCCTTCAGAGAGTGAATCTGATCAAACGGGACCATAAGAACAAATTCATGGTCTATAGTGGGAGGAGACTTAGGAAAGTTTGTTGGAGTCGTGTTTTGAGAGTTAGATTTGGAAATTGGTGAAGTGTTGATTCCCAATGGACTGAAGGAATGAGATCTAAAAGGATCATTAGGATCTACATTTCCAATAAACATTGGGCTTGGTCTAGTGGGACTATATCGGTCAGGGGGAATGTTTGGTCATAAGGATCTCCTTACGACAATTCACTAAATAGTTTGGGTTGTGATTCTCATAAGAGAGCCTCACACACTCCGACAATTGCTTGAAAAAAACCAGAGATGACTTTTGGTTCACGTTAGGTTGACTAAAATATGGAGAAGGGAATTCACCACCCTCAAGATTAATGGAACCTCAAGTGATGAATTGGCCCAACACCACCTCACTTCTACTAGTATTTTGGTGAGCCAGAGAGATTAAATTAGTTGAGAAGAAATTAAACAAGTAGAATGCAAAATTACGGAAATTGAAGTAACTCAATGATACAAGATGATAAAAATATTTAGACTATAGAAAATGAAAGAGTAGACAACCAAGACCAATTGGCAAGCTTTGTTAGCTCTCTATCCAAGACACTTGTCCGAGTCAAGGACTACGACACAAGTGCCAATGCCAATGCAATGTGCATGCACCCTGTATGAACAAGGTACAAAAAGCCATACCAGAAAGGTACGTGACAACAAACAAACTAAACAAAACATAAAGTGTACTATATGCGAATAATGGAATGTGAACTACAAGATAAAAACAACTATTTTAAACACGAGAATGAGAAAAAGAGATCTCACAACCCTTTTAAGAACCTCTCCAAATGCCGCTACAATCCACCTCTTAAACCTGCACACACAAAGCCAAGAAAAATGTTGCAGCTGTTTGTTTAAGAGGTCTACTAAAGTCAGACCCCCATTTTGGTGTTTCCACATGTTGGCATAAAGCTTAGTTGTCATCAATGGCAAACATCAAACACACCGGTACTCAAGTTTAGAGCAGCAGTGGTGAACCGATAGACTTACTAGGTAAACAGTGTACCTTAATAGGTCACATTGATACCGGTCTAGTCTTGTCCAACCGGTCTAGTAGGACACCATAGGAGGCAGATGACTCAACAGGTTGCACACCGATTTGCATTCAGAATTTGCAAATTTACTGGTCAGTGCTTTATAATTCGATCTAGATTTTGCGGAGCGTTTTGCAAAAGAACTGGAGTTAGTTTTTTTTTTGCGAGCATTTCGAGATCATGCATTAGAGGCGTTGAAAATCAAGAGCGCAGAGAGAGCAGAGTAGAAGAGTAGAGTCTTCTGAGAAGGGATACAGTCACTGAGAGTGAAAGATTCAACAACCAACCAGAGCAAGGAGAGAACAGGTATGATCTGATCGACAGATAAAGTATCAAAGAAGATCATTTGTTTTATTGTGTGAAGCACATTTAAATAACTTAATTAGGGCAAACCCTAACAGGTTCTGTTGTATAAAGCCCTTCATCGGGTGACATCTTTGTTGATGTTTTTAAGTCCTTTAGCAAGGCGACTCCTTACAGGGTCAAGATCTTAACCGATCTCTTTTAAATCCCTTTATCGAGTAGCATTCTAACCAATGCTTTATTACCGCAGTAGTGGAGTTTCGTGGGTTCTGTCCCACCGTGGCTTTTTCCTTCTAATCGAGGGTTTCCATGTATATATCTTGTGTTGATCTATGCATGTGATTTATGTTTATGATTGTTTAAGCATTTATATTTTCAGTATTAACAGGAATAAGAAACAAAAAAAGATTACAAGAAATTGAATTTACTGATTCACCCCCCCTCTCAGTAACCGGTTAGGATTAACAATTGGTATCAGAGCCTAGTTCTTAGGAAAATGAAGCTCGCTTGAGAAAAGATCATGGAGGGTTACATGTATCAGAAGCAGCTAGAAAAAGCAAATGAAACTATTGCTTCTCTTGAAAACAGACTGAGAAGATCTCTTGCTAAGAGAAAAGAACTGGCTTTGCAACTAAGTGAAAGTCAGGAAACAATTGAAGAACTATTTGGACAGAGTAGTTCTGATGAAGCCGAAGAAGCGGTCTCTAAGCTCATGGAGAGAAACATGGACTTGACTGATCAAATCTCCTATTTGAAAAGAGAGCAGGAAGGTCATGCTTTGAGGATGATTGAACTCATCGAAGCAAGCAGAAAAGCTGAGGATGAGAAAAATAGTGCCAAAGAAGCACTATAGACTGCTGAGAGAGCAAGAAACCTTGCTGAAGATGCTCTAAAAGAGAGTGATGCTCTCATACTGCAACTGCATGCAGACATGCAGAGTATAACTCAGGAGAATGCAATCATGCATGAACACTTGCATGATAAAGATGAGGCATGCAAAGAAATGGCTGCTGAAGTTGAAAAACTTCAAGCACAACTAAAAACTCTTGAGCAAAGGAATGAACAACTCAGAAAGTACAATGAGAATTTTGAGAAGTTGGATGAGCAATTGAAAGCTCAGAGAAGACAGAAGGATCTCACAGGACTTGGGTACATCGGTCAAAGCAACAAGGAAACCGGCAAGTCCTCTGAAGTCAAGGAAAGCAAGAAGGACAAGAAGAAACCAACCAGAGACAAAGGTAAAAGAATCTTCAAACCCTCTTGCAAACATTGTGGCAAACTGGGTCATAAATCTAATGACTGCAGGAATGCACCAACGAAACCTTTCACCACTAACAGTTACTGCAGTAACTGTTATAAGTATGGTCACAGGACATTTGAATGTAGGTCACGATCAAACAGTGTGTCCAGTGGAAGTAGGGGAAACTTCAAAGGTTATTGCTATGCTTGCAATAAATTTGGACACAAGGTTGAAGAATGCAGGTCTACAACCATGGCATTCAAATCTCCACCGAGACCGGTATTCCAAAACATGAATGCTAACTTGGGCACATCTATGTGTGCTACCTGTAGACCATCAGGGTATAGGAACACCGAATGCCACTCACCCATGGACAAAGAAAAAAGGGTAAATCCATGGAGAGGAACCGGAATGACTTGTTACAACTGTAACAAGATTGGGCATCTGGTCAAAGACTTCAGGAACTGGCCAATGAACAAAGGAAAAGGGCCAGCTAAACCAGTCAAGAGGAATGTGACTTCCAATCAAAAGGGAAACACCACTGAAGAGATCAACAGGGAAGTAAAGAAGATATGGTCCAAAAAGGGGTCAAAGAGCTCTGAAGGAGAGAAAGCAAAGACAGTCATCATCCACCGATGGTGATATCTCTTCAACAAATTAAGCCAAAAGGGCTTAAGGGGGAACAAGTAGAAACGCTACTGTCCTCGGAGCAACTGGTGAGATTTATTCTCACTCAATCAAGGTTGGTACCGAGAAGAACACACTGGTCTTACACCAAAGAACCGGTCAAATGGATAAGTTGATGTAACATGGATGATGTTTCAACCGAGGTTGTTGTGGTAAACAGGTAAAGCATCGGTGAACCGGTTGATACAGGTAAGGTTAGGTAAGGGTAATTAATATAGTAACCATTAACAAAAGTTACCGTTTGCTAATTACCGTTACAACTTGAGTGTATAAAGAGAAAGCCGATTACTCATTTCACTTTACTTTGTGTTTTGTGATAATTGTTTTAAAAGCTTGAGTAATCTTTCTTGCTGTGATTCACGATCTGTGCTTTACGTATTTTGTGAATTTGACAAGAACTTTCTATGTATTACCTGTCTAAAGAAATGACATCATCATCATATGTTGTAAGCCTAATTGACATCAAACAACATGAGAGACCAGAGTATGATATCATGCCAGTGCAGAACAGGTCGAATGATATGGCTGGAGCCCTATCATCAATTCTCGACGGCGTGCTGTTGATTGAAGATGTAACTGCGTTCATCCATAACAAATAGGAAGAATTGGGAGAAACATACATACAGAGCGAATATCTAGGGCTCTGCGAAGATGGAAAAACTCTAGGCGAAATACGCGCGATTGGAGGCAATTGGATTGACCAATGGGGTCAAATACCCAACAATGTTTCATCCTGACTGGATTCGGTTGGTACTTAGTCGAGTACACAATCCAAGAATATGGTTAGCAAAAGGTGCTGTTACTCGAATAACAAAGGAAGATCTAAGTAGAGTAATCGGGTTCAACGCCACAGGGGAAGCTCTTACCCTGAGAACAGTTGCTAACATCGAAGTCACTTGACTCACCACGTTGAAGTATGATAGTCGTATGTGAAGAGCACACGATTATAGTGAGAGGGGGGGGGTGAATCAGTATAATAACAATTTTAACTTTAAAAACTTTATTCAAAGATAACTTTAAATTCTCAAACAAACAATTATGCACATGAACACAAATTTTATGTGGAAACCCACTATGGGAGAAAACCACAAAATAATTTGTTTATATATAATAATGTTCTTTACAAATTTTGTAGGCTCCAACCTCTAAATTTATGAGCACCGACTCACTGGAAGCACCAACTCCCACACTTTGCAGGCACCGACCTACTGGAAGCACCAACTCCCCCTGACTGAATCTGAGCACCAACTCACTGCTTTCAAAATTTCTTCCACCTAAATGCTGTTGCTTTCTTCAACTGATGATGGACATAATCTGCTCTCTCTAAGTCAGCCAATATTTTTCTTCTTTTTCTCAAATATATATATATCTTTATTATAATATATTCATAATAAAAAATCTGAATGTATAGACATTAATTTTTCTCTTTTCATATTCTCACTGCTCTTCCTTTTATTCCTTTACATACTGACTTATCTTCTATTTCCACAAAAAGATCAAATATTTATATATTCTCATTTTGGGTGAAATACTATGTCTTTTCAAAATCATGTCTTTTCATAAAAAGATGTCTCCTTTTAAAACTAATAATATTAACTTAAAATAAGTTAATATATTTTTTTAACAATGATCAATATAAAATATCGGCTGTGTTAATTTCATGATTCCTTTGAATATATTTTATCCTTCGATAAAGTCTTAACCTTCACCCTTCGATATATATATATATATATATACTAATATATATATATATATATACTAATATATATATTAATTGATATCGCTGTAAATTATTTTTATCCTCAGATTACAACTTGTCCACTGATATTATAATATAACCAGACTACTTTGTTATGCCATTTGCAGATTATTATAAATCTTCGACACTTATGTATCGATACATATATTTCAATAAGCATATGTATCGCTGCATAGTAACCTTCGATATAACATGCTGTCTTCGTAAGTATTAAACTACTGTATATATGCTGTGTTTGACGTCTTCTTCTGAGCATTTAAACTTGGTACAAGAAGCCGTTGTACATATCAGTCGTATACATGACTTGTGATTCCTTGAATATATGGATGTGTCTTGCCGCTGTGCATATATATGAATGTCTTTGCCGCTATGCATATATATGATGTGTCTTGCCGTATATATATGGATGTGTCTTGCCGCTGTGCGTATATATGAATGTCTTTGCCGCTGTGCATAGTTATGCATATAACTTTAACTTTTAATATATATTCTTTGATGCTTATTCTGTTCTTCACCTGGGAACAATTAATAAATATTGTGAAGATGGTGACATGGCCTGTGCCATCAACAGATCCTATCTCTGTCAGCCATTACATTTTTGTCATATATCTGGAACCTTTTTTATTAGCTTTGCAAACTTATTGAAGTATCGGGCCTGACATATTTCCCTCATGGATTGGTCTGTCCAGTGGTAATACACTTACAGTGGCTGTGTATATGTTTATGCGTTTGTGTAATATACAACCGCTGTTGTATGTCAGAGATACATCAGAGATACATCAGTGAAACTATTGAAGATCACCGCTGCTGTATAACTATCGCCTATTCATCTATTCTTACATAAACATTTATTACTTATGTCAACCGCTGCATATATAAAGGTTTTCAATAAATCACTGGATATACCATCCTCTGTCTGTAGATGTTGACACCTTTGATATCTTTCGACCCTTCATACAAACTGCTGTTTGTGTATCTTTTACGGCAATTTCTTTGACGCTGCATCATCCTCTTGCTTTGAATACATCTGAATATGTTCTGTACTGCATATTATATGTTCTGTACTGAATCTGTATGTTTTGTATACAAACGTTCTGCATATGGACTGCTGTACATTTATGTTTCTGATACATTTTGTTTATACATTTTCAGTATACACTTGTTTTATATACTGTTGCATAATCTTCATTAACATTCAAACTATTATACATATCTATTATATATACTTTGTTATATTTGTTCTTCTTGCTGTATGTATACTGTTCTAACTATCTTTATGTTATTCAATAATCTTCTATCACTGTTTTGTACTGTATACTGTATACTGTATTCGTATTCCACTTCATGCTGTGTGTATCATATGTTATGTAACATTCATATTCATCAATAATAGACATCAATCTTTTGACATCAATGACAATTTTCCATCAGTATGATGACTGTGACTGATATTGAAGATGAAGGTGTCCGGTTTGCTGCTGTTGTAATCGGTTACAAGGTTTACCAGTCTAGCAATCTCAACAACATACCAGGTGAAGCAATTCATGTAGCCCACTGGATTATGCGCGATAACGCTCAATACGACATTTGCGCTATGCTAAGGAGCCAAATCTTCGAAAACTTGAAGAAGCTTAGTATGGTCGAGAAGAAATTCCTAAAGTATGGGACACTAATAGTATGTCTCTTCTTTTACCAGAAATTCTTTCCAAGAGTGGGTAAGGTTACTTGGTTAACAGATAGACCAATTATGGTCCAAATAGGCGAAATGGTTAACAGTTTGGGAAATCGGTTTAACAAAGTAATGACTGATTACTTTGAAGATTATCAACTCAGAATGCATTAGAGGGAAAGAATTCCATCGACAATAGTAGATGAGTACAAAGATGATGTTTGCTGCCTTGTAAGCACCGATCATTGTATCATTCAGGCTGTTGAGCCAAGAACTAAGTTTGCACCGGAACTTGGTTATGAGATTTCATTCAAGACTACCAAAGCTTACATTGAGGCACTTCAAGAGAGTAACCTAGATCTCTCAGCCAACCGGTTTGGCAATTATGAAGAGATAAGTGCAAATTTGAAGAAAAATGCACCTTCAAAGGCAGCAAAGAAGGTAATTGTCAAATAGTTTCCTACACCAAAGAAGAGGAAGGCAACTAGGCATGAGCCAAAAGTTCAGAAGAAGAAGGTGTAGTCGGTTACAACTGAACAATCACAAGTTGAGGACTCAGAAGAAACTGAGACAGAACAAACCACCACCTATCTAAGAAGAAGGAAGATTGGTAAACCAGTACAGAAGGCTATAAAACAAATCATTGATGAATTGGTTGAAGGAATAATGACAACAGGTAGAATGAGAATTGTTGACTAGAGATGCACTTTGGCAGGTGATGAAGACGAGAAAAATAGAAGATGCTATAGTGTACAACTTACATAAGTTTAAGAGAATGCCTACTAAGATTCATGGCTCACTACCTGCAGTGTTACAAGAGATTATTGAAGGAAGATGGAAATCTTCAATATCAAAGGAGAAAGAATTGAGGATAAAGGCACTACTGGAAGTGCAAAGCCACTTGAGCCTGCAAGAGCCAACCAATCAAGCATAACTATATAAACAAAGCTTTAACATCAGGAAGATGATTGGTCAAGTACTAACGGGAGAAGTTGATGCAGTTCATGATGAAGGGGTTGCAATCTTGACAATCATTCTGGAGCAGCAACATCAAGTTGAAGTCGAATGTCATAAGACCTCGGTGCAACCTGAAAAGGACACCGGTAGAGGGAAAGGCATTCTGGGCGCTGAGTCACCAGTCCAACCCAAGCCAACAATAGAACCAGTCATTGTTGACATCACTGAAGACACTGGTGGTGATCCTCCAACTATCCTTGCATCTCCAGAAAAAGGTAAAGCTAAAACCCTTACTGTTGATGACATAGTTGATGAGATATTAGATTTTGGAAAAGTTAGCAATGCTGCTAAATGGTTTAGTGCCTTAGGCACTGATGATAAAGATAAAATAGAACTAGCTTTGTTAGAGAGTTTTCTTGATTTCAATCGAGGACCAAAGGACTACAAGCCCCTCTTCCCAGTTGAACTAAACAAAAGGCTGCTAACAAAATGGAGAGCCAAATTAGCAAAGAATAATAAGATCTTAAGGGAAGTTCTAGAAAAGGTTGAACTAGGTCTTGATGAAGAAGCAATCAAGATTCTAATTGGAAGCAGAAGTATTGAACTTGGATACAAGAGACAGAGTGGCCAAAATTATAAATGGTCAAGAAAAGGAAGTGTATGAAGAAACAGTTCAACTATGGAAAAATTCTGACTTCAACACTCTAGCAAAGGGGTAGGAGAA
This sequence comes from Chamaecyparis obtusa, assembly GCA_027943335.1. Lineage (NCBI taxonomy): Eukaryota > Viridiplantae > Streptophyta > Pinopsida > Cupressales > Cupressaceae > Chamaecyparis > Chamaecyparis obtusa. The sequence goes on along the minus strand of BSBK01003559.1, from coordinate 556,803 downwards.
ACTTGCATCAGAAAAGGTATCTATTGAAACACCTTAGTCAACAGGTCCTTAGGATGCTTCACAAGGTGAACGGGCAAAGGAAATGTTCCCACCTAAATAGTTCACTACCAGTGAACAAGACACAACCGGTGATCAAGAAACAATTGGTGACAAAGACAAAACCGGGGACAAGGATACAACCGGTGTAAAGGACAATACTGAAGATTAGGACAAAACTGGTGAGAAGATCCCAAATGGTGTACAAGATACACCACTCATACCAGTGGAACAAGAAATAGGGGAATCATCAGTTAGGATGATTGAAGAAAAAGACATTGATAAAGCAGAGACGGTCAAGGTTGATCAACAGGTTGTCAAAGAGCAAGAAGAAAAGTAACCAGAAGAAGAGCAACAACCAGAAGAGGAACAACAAGAAGAGCCTCAACAAGAAGTAATGGAGGAAGCAGAGAAGCTAGCTGAAGAAGAGACAAAAAAGGACATCAGACATAAACAACCAACAAATGTACCAAGCTCATCTTCATAAAAAAGAAAGCTATCTTTTGCAGCAAACCTTGAATCCAAGAAAGGGGAAATTGACACTTCTCCAACCGGTGACACTTTGATTGACATCAACAAAATGTCAACAAGATAGCTGAAGCAGCTCACCAAGAGAAAACAGGACATGGTTCGAACAAGTGTTAAAAATATTCTGTACAATTTTGCACTTGATGTTGAAATAGATGAAGAACCCATAATTGATCAACTGGAAATTCTGGCACAAACGATTGGAGAAGATATAACAGATCCAAAAACTGTAGCAATTGATCATTATGAACAAAAGAGAATAAATATTCTTCATGACAAGATTGAAGACCTCAAAGCCACTATGGCTACTAGCACCGGGGAATTGAAGCAACATGTACAAGACGCTGGGAGGATAATAACAAAGACTTCAAACTTTGAAGATTTTGTGAAGGATATAACAGAAAGAACCAAATGAACAACAAAAGAGCTAAAAGAGAAAACTTCACAGTTCAATGCTAAGACCTCTTCTGCGACATAGTATAGTTGTGGGCTAACTAGTTTAGCTCTCACATTGAGAAAGGCATCTGAGGGAAACACAAAGAGAATCCAAGATCTCATTGGATTTCAGCTATTCATAGCTCCAATTTTTGATCTGATGCAAAAAAACAGCAAATGATGCTGATATACTCCTCAATGAGCCAGACTATAAGACAATTAAGGATATGGAAAACCTAATTGTCGCTCTTCAAGCTATGAAGTATACCCTAGATCAAGTCATAGCTGCATGGAAACCGTTCCTAGTTTCCGCTAGGAAGATCTACAAGGATATCTTCAACAGGCTACAGTTATGAAATGTTCACACCCTTTGTCCCTTGGAGGCAAAAAGGGGAAGATTACCGTTGAGAGAAAGGGGAAGATACTGGTCAGATGACAAAAGAGTAGAGACCGGATACAATAGGATACAATAGAGCAAGTCTACAGGGGAAGTATCAGTTGATAGGATGATACTTAGTAGGGAGTATATGTGTTATGATGTGTTTTGCCACCAATGCCAAAGGGGAAGATTGTTGGCATAAAGCTTAGTTGTCATCATTAGCAAACATCAAACACATCGGTACTCAAGTTTAGAGCAACAGTGGTAAACCGGTAGACTTACTAGGTAAACAGTGTACCTTAACCGGTCACATTAATAACGGTCCGGTCTTGTCCAACCGGTCTAGTAGGACACCACATGAGGCATATGACTCAACAAGTTGCACACCGGTTTGCGTTCAGAATTGCAAATTTACCGGTCAGTGCTTTATAATCCGATCTGGATTTTGCGGAGTGTTTTGCAAAAGAATTGGAGTTTTTTTTTTTTTGCGAGCGTTTCGAGATCATCATGCATTAGAGGCATTGTTCAAAATCAAGAGCGCAAAGAGAGCAGAGTAGAAGAGCAGAGTCTTCTAAGAAGGGATACAGTCACTAAGAGTGAAAGAGAGAAAGTTTCAACAACCAACCAGAGCAAGGGGAGAACATGTATGATCTGATCGATAGATAAAGTGTCAAAGAAGATCATTTGTTTTAGTGTGTGAATCACATTTAAATCCCTTAATCAGGGTGAACCCTAACAGGTTCTGTTGTATAAATTCCTTCACCGGGTGACATCTTTGTTGATGTTTTTAAGTCCTTTGACAAGGTGACTCCTTACAGGATCAAGATCTTAACCAATCTCTTTCAAATCCCTTTACCGGGTAGCATTCTAACCAGTGCTTTGTAAACCTTTAACTAGGTAGCTTTATTACTGCAGTAGTGGAGTTTCGTGGGTTTTGTCCCACCATGGTTTTTTCCTTCTAACCGAGGGTTTACACGTATATATCTTGTGTTGACTTGTGCATGTGATTTCTATTTATGATTGTTTAAACATTCTTTATATTTTCAGTATTAACAAGAATAAGAAACAGAAAAATATTACAAGAAATTGAATTTACTGATTCACCCCCCCCTCCCCCTCTCAGTAACTAGTTAGGATTAACACCACCTCCATAGATAACCAAGATAGAGATATGATCAATAAATTGATAAAAGCGATAGAATTGATAATAAGTAAATGACTTAGAACTGTTGATATGCTCTATCAAATGAAAAGAATTGAGTATGAGGTGTGAGACAACTCCCTTTAAAAGTCAAAAAGTTGTGGTTCAATGGAAAGGTGAGAACAAGTTGGTACGCAAAGGTGATGGTTGAGCGACATAATGACATGACCCAAGAGTTGTAAGATCACCAAGAAGTTGTAAAGATAACCAAGGACAGTGCAACAATAACCTAAAAGCGATTTGAATGACCAAGAAAGAGGGAAAAGAGGCCAAAAGGAAAGTTTAAATAGTCTAGGAAGAACCTCGATGTCAATGGCTTGCCATAGCAGGCGTTACAGTGCCAGGGATAGCAGGTCTAACACTCCAACGGCCACCTTCTGTCTGCAGATTCGTGGGACGAGTGCGTTCCACGCAGATGTCTTTGCAATGCGCATGTGTCCTTAATCAAACAGTCCACATGGTCAGGAATCAGACAAAAGGAGGTGACTAGACAAGTGGGATGAAGCGGAGGCTTAGGTGGAGATTTGGATTTCAGCCAAAACGAAGGTGCCATGCGACAAAGAATTGCATAGGGGTGCAATTTATGACGTTACACCAAGAAAACCGGAAACTAAGCTCTCCAAGAACATTGGAATTCTTCCAGCTCATCTTGAAGCTTACGAAAAAACCTAGAAACTGGTCAACGCTTATGGAAAAACCCAAAAACTGGTCAATGCTTACGAAAAAGTATGGTGTAAAAATGGGGACATTACACCTCTGCATAAAATAGTTCCCAGCTGCTTCAAGACTTCCATAGAGCACCTCCTTCACTTGCCAAGTTATAGCAAGTACAAATGTATTTTTTCTTCACTCAACATGAAACACATTCTCCTACACAAACACTCAAGGGTCAGAGCTATCTCGGATTATTAACAGGCTATAATACCATATTAATTTAGCACACAAGCCGTAAAAATTACATTGCAGAGTGTCGATTATTTAAGTCCAAAGATGAAACTTCAATGCTAAAAATAAGGGTCAACCTTGTAACAAAGAATCAACCCATGTAACAATGTGCTAATGATAGCACAATCAAAACCATGCCTAATAAAAATAACAGGTAGCCAAGGAAACTCGTAATTACTGAACCAAAAAATCTGTAGTGTACAATGAGTTATTCGACACTTCTCTTCTTGAATTGGTCTTGGGTTACTATTCATTTTAGAGATAGTTCAGGGATGCTTCCATGACAATTCTTTGACATATACTGTGAATACCATCCCCGCTTAACTTAAGTCATTTTTATAAATATTTACTTTGGGAAATCTCAAGTCACATGTTGTGCTTGTATCATTCCTTGACTCTAATATAATGACTCCGAGAAAAGTTAAAACTCTGTGATGTGTAATGTGTTAGCAAAATTTTCACTCATTGGAGTAAAATGGTTTATTTAGGTAAATGATTGCTTTCCATGTGTAGAAGCATATATATTTTGTGGTGATCTAATGATATACTCTAGAGCTGTTGTTATCGGCCTCAATGTAGACATCACTTTTGGTGACAAATTTACAGGCATTTTTTCCTTTGCTCTTATGGAGTGGTCGTTCTTTGTGCAATCCTAGCAGGAGAATTCAAGCAGCACAAGGTCTTTCGTATTTTAACTGGTATAGCAAATTAGGTGGAGATAAATTTGAAACCTTGTACACAATCATAATCATGTTCATACAGTAGTAATTGCTAGCTGACTTGTGGTTGTTAGAGTTGAATATATGGAAAATTTGTAGATCCTTAGTTAATTATGAGTTCTAAAATTTACATCCTGATTATATTATTATCGTTTTCCAGTTTACTACGGTATTGAGAATTCATTTTTCAGCTTGTCTCCCCACATTGTACAGGTGATTTCTATAATAGAGCATTTTTAGCTGCTTGTGTATCGTTTCGTCATGTGTTTTATAGAAATAGTGTTTGAGAATTTATTTAATTATATTGTTCTTATGCAGTGGTTGCTAAATTTCTACGACACACAAGTACTTTTAATAATATTTCTGGCAGTGATTTCGTTACTGCTAGCAGGTTTCTTCTTGTATCACATTCACCTTGTTATCAGCAATACAACCACCAATGAGGTAGAACTGTATTCATGATTTAGTTTGATATGTAATTGACTATTTCAATCTTAAATTATCTTTGTGTACCATATATGCTTTTATAGTAGGATGTTGATGGGTGATTTTAGATTTAGGGACTTTTTTGGCAAGAAATATTATGTTTATAAGTTATAACCATGGCATTTGTAGACTTTCAAGTGGGACAGCTACAAGAGGTGGCAGATTAGCTTAGCTCAAGTGAAAGCTGCAACAGAGTCGCTCAGTCATTCTGCTAAACCTATTGGTTTAGATCAGCAAATCGTTGCCAATGCAAATGACGACAACACAAAGTGTTGTTCATTCAATCCTATTTTCAAATTGAAGGGCTGGTATGCAAAATGGCAACATGAAAAGCAATCATTTGTCAAGAATAATGTCTATGACCAGGGACTAATCCACAACATATGTGAAGTTATATACCCAATGTCATGCAGGAAATTCTTTTCCTCAAGAAAATCCGATTAGTCTCTCATTAGACATGTTTATTTTATGTGTTCTTAATCATCACATGACTCGTAAAGCAAGATCACCCATTTGCTATTGCTCTTCATCTAGGATGATGGTGCATGTAATTTTATGAATCAAGTAATGCAATGATGCTTAATGACAGGTTTACAAAAGCAAGAAGGAATTTTATGGATCAAGTAATGTAATGTGTTTGGTTATTTGTAATCAGAGAAGCCAATTTATTATGAGTTACACTGAAAACTGATGCAAAAAAAATGTAAATGCATTAGTATAAAGTTTTCTTGCCAAACATTAAGTTTTTAAAACTGAACTGAACTTAACTGAACTCAACATGCCATTTGGAAAGCTTTTTGGCAAGGACCTCCATATTCAATTTTTATAGAAAAAGAACCCACAAATGCAAGGATTATATATGATCCCAACATTGGCATTGCTGTGCTGCTGTAAAACTGCATTCTGTTAATTTTGAAAAATAGTAAATATGCCTATCATTACCATGCCCACAAAACTTATGTGGTGCACAGGTTTTTCAACTGCTTTTGTAAGCAACACCATTGTGATTTCTTTGAAGAGATAGACTCTTTGCATTTAAACATTTTGTGATTACTTTGTGCTCACAATGCTTGACTATTCACCACTGGCAAGAAAAAGGCTTATACAATTAGTGAAGAATTTTTAATGCTTCTATACGTCTAAGAATAAAATTAGCACACTTCAAGATATCATTTAAAGTCTTCCCAAGTGAGTAATAAAATTTCGATTTATAGGGGTGAAAAGATGTTTTGATCAAGTAAATTGGGAAGGGCTCGAACCTATATACATACAGCATATCAGGTGGCAGAGAGGGGTCTCACGAGGGGTGAAACAACCAAAAAACATAAGCTTTTTAACTGGGGCGAAGAACCCATGGGAAACAGGGGTCCCAACCCTAGAAAAAGAGCTAATCTTTCAGAACAAATGAAAGAGGGGGAGAAGAGGTACTAGGACTTTCCCTCTGTCTACTGAGAACAGTCCAGGCTATACTATCTTCCAAACTCTCACAAGGAGGGAGAAGAAGAGGAGGTCACTCTCGCGGAGACAAACAGCCAAAGAGTACAAAAGGCGAGGGTGAGAGGTGGCCAGCTACTACTGAAGAAGGAAGGATAGCCGGTGGAGCTACAAGAAGAGAGCAATCGGAAGAATGAATCCCAAGAGGAACCGCAGGTTCCTCGACAGGGCTCTCCCCAGAGTCCTAGGAAGAGTCATCCACAAAAGAGGCCAAACCCGCAACTGACAAGTGCTCATCAGAAGCATTCTTCCACCAAATAGCAGGCCTCTTCCGATGACTCAGCGCAAGACAAAGCCAAAGTCCAGTAGCAAAGCAAAGGTGACAGTGGAAAGGGATGCCCTCATAGTCCAAAGATTGTGACCAAGGCCAGTCCCCAACCATCAAAATCATCTCTCCTTTAAGAGGCACGGAGCGATTGACATCCACAGGGTGAAAAGATGTTTAACAAATAGTTTGGAACACATTAAGTTTTCTTTGAATGGGACTTACATAATTTTCATCTCCACACATAATCGTGGTGAATCAAGAAGGATGTTCCCTCATCAGTCATATGACAAATAAAGTAACTGACAGAACCAGCACTCTATTTAGAGAAGACTACTTCATGTTCAGGAAGAAACTAAAGAATAACTGCAATACATAATTATAAAGAATCCTAGTTGCCAGTGGATGTCAAGAATTTGACAAACTTCCCTTTGGAGCTTATGTTTTCTGGTATGCAAGGGCTCACAATAATGTTAGACCCAGGAAGATCAATGGTTGACATATATTAAATAGTATGATTCAACAAGAATAATTCTTTTCTATATGCACTTAAATCATTTTACTATAAACAAGTGACTTTTAAACCAAACTATCTTACTATAGTGCAACCAAGATTATGTTGAGAAGAAACAAGATGATTCTTGCAAGTAAAATGAATTTGTATATGGCCAGTTCTTATATGCTTGTATTATGAGATGTAAGAAAACTTGCAGGTAAACAACATAAACAATTGTATCATCATCACATTGAAAAGAACATAAAACAAATGAATTACTAAAGCAAAACCTGATTTGAGAATACTTTTTTAGCAACTTGTTACCAATGATCTGCTGAAATTGTACTAAGTCATTTCTGACAACTTCCTAACAGGAATGGACACAAGACAAGACCCGAATATAGAGCCAAAGAAAGAAAGAGTTGCAAAAGTAATTGGAGCTGGAAAATCTGGTTTAATAGCCTCCTGGGCAATTTGGACACCTTGGGGACTTATTATAGTTGAAATTGTCATACAGAAAAGTAGGCATATGTAAACGTTTTTGAACTTGCTACATATGATAGAAAATGGTTAAGCTGCATTCCAAAACAAGTATGTAGGGGTTCAACAATTTGAGATCTTTAGCATTTGAGGTTCTTGATAACTACTCGTGCAACTCATTGTCCAGTTTTGGGGTTACTTTTAATTGGTTGTGGCTGCAATTGTGCTAGTTTGCTACAGTCAAGTGGTCTTTGACGTGCAGTAAGTGTGATGACGAGGTATCAAGAGTAGTGGCCATGCTGTATGGATGTTTTCGTGCCAAGAAGATTATGTAAGATGCCTATAATGGCCTCTTATAGGGAGTAAAAACATAAATAAGATAGTGATTAAGAGAAGGGAAAGTCCCACTCTTCTAGAGCTTTCACCCACCTTGGGTTTTCCAATGTCATTTGTTATGGTGGCCTTTTATGATATGGTTGCTTTATAGTTCATTTGTTTATCTTCGTTTAATCTGTACACTAAACGGTTTGCAAGTTAGGAAATCGAGACTATTTTCATACACATTTTCCACTTAGTATAGCGAGTATGACTATATTTTAGTTATTATTTTCTTAATGTAGAACAATAAATTAATTTAGCAAGACTAAAGCTAGGGGGTCATGGGTCTTAAGAATGTAATATAAGATGTTCGTGATGGCTCATACTATTCCTCAAGTATGAGGCTGTCGTAGTCACTTTCCAACCTTGGGTAGGATTTCAAGTTTTCTCACATTGTCATGTCTCCCGTTCATTCCCCACCAGTATTGAATGTGTCAAAAGCCCAATCCTCATATTCTTGCATTAGGTATCAACAATTACTAAGCTTTGCTGGTATTTGATATGCCAAAACTTCAATCCTCGCCGTCTTCCTGCATAGAGCATTATCAATTCGTGATCCTCGCTTCCTTAGCATTGGTTTTCTTTGAAGCCAACACCTTGCTCCTTGATGCATAGGGTGTCTTTCAAGTGCCCAAAGTTGAATCCTTGCTATCCTATTGCTCTGCCTATTTGAACCTTAGACCTTTGCATCCTTGCATCCTATTCTCTGTACCTTAGACCCTAGGAATTTGGAAAACATATTGACTTATCAAATGGATATTTTTTTGAGCGATATCCCAATTCTTAATTTCTTGTTCCTACTTACATTTTCATCCTCTTGGTATGCATTTTTTAGTTTTCTAGCATGCATCTATATCCCTACCATTTGAACAAAGGATTGCACTGATTACCATAGTTGACTAGAGTTGTCACTAATGGTCTCAATTTCAAATATAAAATGGTGGGAAAATTTGAACAAATTCTCAACACGTGGGCCCATACTAAGCCTTCAATCTCTATACAAGCAAGGCAGCCTCATCACTTTGGATCATATCTTTTCAGTGTATCAATTACCCAAAACTTGAGCATCCTTGTTCAATTATAACCCAGATTTTGGAGATAAACCAATTGGTTTTTTCACATGGATATTTTTTATGGCAAATCTTCTCCAATTCAAAATTGACGAATACATTGTAACCAATAGGGAGGCCAAATCACCAATGTTTTAGGAATTACAAATCAAATACATTTCAATTCACAATAAATTTATTCTGTGAGGCATATGTAATTAATATTCTTGCTAATAACTACATGTTTCCAATGCTTTAATTAATCTTTTAACATAGAATTATGGATGCATCTATTGATTCACCCACATATTTGCCTATCAGAGAAATTAAAGTAAATATTCTTTCTATCAAATACTAAAAAATAACACAAATATATAGACCTTGAGTGGTGAACTATGTGCTTTAAAATCATACATACATGTTCAACCATCTCAACCAATTATGCAAAAATATCCTAACTACATAATAACAAATCTAAAACAAACAATCAATAAAATAACAAACCAAACGAGAGTAAATGATAGAATACCCAACATTCCCTCATTATATCATTATTTCAAAGTATTAATAAGAGAATCTTGAAATGTTTCATACTTTATACATGCAAAAGGCTTGGTGAAGATAATCAAAATGTTGTTCCTGTCTGAAGAAGAATTGAAGCTTAATGTTGTTTTCTTGAATGTGGTCTCATATGAAGAGACAATCAACAAAACATTGGATTATGAACAAGCTTGAAAATGCTTTGATGTCACAAGAGAAGATTGTAGGTTGATTTTGTGGTCCTCCCAATCCTTTTGATATGCAATGTAGCCAAATTGACTCACAAATTGTTGCACTTGCTGCATGATACTTTACCTAAGATGAGGAAAACATATTTGTGGCTTGCTTCTTTCTTTCCCAATATATAGGCCCTAAACCTAGGAAGAAAACAAATCTAGATGTGGATTTTCTATCATCAATAGAACCTGCATAATTTGCATTTATATATCTTGTTAAGAAATATTGGTCATTTTAATATTACAAACCATGATTCATTGTACCTTGGATATACCCTAGTATCTGTTTGATTGCTTTCTAATGACACAGTTTTGGTTCTTGCATGAATATTGATAGATAATTAACAAAAAAACTAATATTTGGTATGTTTTAGTCAAGTGAATCAAACCTCCAGTCATTTGTTGACAGAGTTGCATTTACTTGAGGAGATGAATCGAAGAAAAATAATTGCAATTTTAGTTCCATAGATGTGGCTAGGAGTTTGGAATCTATGATTATGATCTTCTTGAGAAATATATTGACAAATGTTTTTTGAGATACAAAATATGGTGAATAGTTTGTCATACCTCTAAGCCTAGACAATAGTGTAGTAGCTTGAGATATGTCATATAAATGCCTTCTTAAGATGATTTTGGTCGTCTCAAAAATTTCTTTTGAGTTGCTTATGATGACTAGGTCATCAACATATACATTAATTATCATAATCTTCCCCCTTGATGCTTGAGGTAGAGATTTGGATCATATGGATGTCTATTGAAACCATGTTGTATCAAATGTTCATTGATTTTAATATACCAAGCTCTAGGAGCTTATTTGAGATTATATAGGGACTTAAACAAATTTGCATATCTTTTATTCTTCCCCAGGTGCAATGTGTCCCTTTGGTTGGGTCATATAGGCCTCCTCCTTAAGGTTTGCATTAAGAAATGCAATCTTTATATCCATTTGATATGATTCCATCCAAATTGAGCAACTAAAGCAAAAATCATTATGATGGTTTTAATTTTTGTCATGACAACAAAAATTTCCTTATAGTCAATCCCTTCTTTCTAGGCATAACCATTAGCTACAAGTCTAGCTTTATACTCACCTACCATATACCTTATACTTATTTTTGAATATCCATTTACATCCAGTTACTTTCTTACTAGGTGGTAGATTCATAAGCTCCCAAGTCTTGTTTCTCATTAAGGATTGGTACTTTGCATCCATAGCCTATTTCCAAGGCTTGGATTATAGTGTTTCCCAAACATTAGATGGCTCAAAATAAACAACTATTAAACTCAACAATGCTAGTTTTACGTTATTGTGAGCCCTATTACAAGTCCTTGGTCTTGAAGTGTAAAGTGTTTAGAACTCCATCTAGTCTTGCATTGCAAATGCTACTAGTACACCACCTAGGCATAAATCTTGTGACATTTGTGGGTGTTGAATTAGATTGATTATCAACATTCTCATTAATTTTGTCATCCATGTAGAACATTGGATGACTATCTAGATCAAGTGATGACATGGAAGGTGAACCCAAATCAATCTTCTTCTCAAAATTACATCTCTACTTATGTATATCTTCTTTGTGTGAGGATCCACAAAGCGATATACCTTAGATATTACTATAACTAAGAAGAATACATTTCATAGATTTTTCATCAAGCTTCTTTCTTTGTTGTTTAGGAATGTGCATGTATATTTTCATAGACGTAAATGTTTTTGTCTCTATCTAAGCTTCTTCTAGTGTGATGCCATCAAGTGCTTTGTTGGTGTATGAATTAGAAGATAAATCGTTGTATACATAGCTTCAACACGATATGCATGTCCTAAGTGAGAATCCTTCAACACACTATGTATCATCTCCATGATGATGTTATTTCTCCATTCAACAACTCCATTTCACTGAGGTGTGTATGTTGCAGTTAGTAGACACTAAATTCCATTTTCCTTCAACTAGGTGGAGAATTCTATGTTGGTGTATTTACCCCTGATATTATTGGAGGATACAAATACGATGATTTGTATCTTTCTCTACAAGATTGCAAAACTCTTGAAAGTAGGAAAAGGCTTCATCTTTATGTTGCAAGCAATATAAACATGTTTTCCTTGTATGGTCATCAACAAAAATCTAAAAGTACATGAATCCATTATGACTAAGTGCCATGGGCTTGCATAGATTGGTATGCACTAGTTGTAAAGGTGGCTTGTATGATGCTCACTAAGATAGAAATGTGTTCAATGTTGTTTTCCATTAATACAACTGGAACACATATCACTCCACTAGTGAGAGAAGCCCTTTAACAATAATTTTCTTACAAAACATAAGTAAACAACTAGAGATTAAATGACCAAATCAGTGATGTAAAACATAGAAAAGGGCACTATCCTTTGTCATCAAGACTTGAATATTGTCAACCATATCAAGCCTAAACATTTATCAATTTAGATGTACTTGCAATAACATCGGGATTGTTAGAATTATTGCAGATGACACACCTTTCTACTCTGATTTTTGTCAAACTCAATTCTAAAGTTGTGATAAAAATTTGATTAATAGATAGGAGATTTTTTATTAGTCAAGGAATGTACAAAACTTCAATGAGACTACAATGATGTAAACCAAACTAGAAAGAGATGTCACCAATACCTTGGATATACTAGGTGGTATCATCTCCAAGAGAGACTTTACCATTATGGGGTTTCGATGTGAGAAACCATTCCTTCTGTTCAGTTATGTGCTTTGTAGCACCTGATCCCACATACCAAATTGAGGTTGATTATGATCTATCTTTTGAAGTGTGGGCTGAAAACATACACTCTTCTTCTGGAGACTATTCCTCTTCAACAACATTGCCACATTGTTTCTAGTTGTTCTTCTGCTTCCATTGTGTGTTGCTACTTTGAATTGATTTCTTTTTGATGCAATTTGTTGGATGATCCTTTGGCCGAGGAGTTGTACCAATTTTTTTCACATCATGTCTAACCCTTTCACATATTGAACATCTCTTTAGAGGTTTGGCTGAATTTATAGATTTGGAAGGTGCACCAAACTGCTTCTTAGGCTTCTAGCCTTGGTGGTGTGTGCTCATTGCATGATCTTCCTTGCCCTATTCTTGACTTATAGATTTTTATTTCCAAAGGAGATTTAAGAGCTTCTCAAATTTGGGAGTTTTTAATGTGACATTAAATGTTGTCACAAACACTTTGTATCTAGGTGGTAGTTCTCGTAGAACAATAGGAACCATATTGCATCATCAATTGTTTCTCCCAATGTTTGTAGTGAAGCTCTCAACTCAGTAATCCTTTTGAGAAAGGATACTAAATCTTCTCCATTCTTCATGTTTAGGCTATGTAGTTGACTTTGTGAATTCATGATTTGATTCTAATTCTTCACCTTATTCACTATCCCGAGTCTGTCTCGTGCATCTTTGGCATTGGATGAGTTTTGGATAAAGGGATGAACTTCATTAGACACGCTGAACATAATGATCAATTTTGCCTTTTTATCAGCTTGATCAAATTTATTTTTCTTTTTAACATCATTCGTATATTGTAACATGATGTTGTTGACCACATTCTAGACATCCTCAAACTCAAGTTGAGTTTTGACTTTGGTCTTCCATGTGGAATAATTATTTCTACATGGCAATTGAGAATATAGGAGAAGGAACTTTAAAAAATTACTTAGCATTGTTTTAGCTAAATAAAGATGTTATTTTTTCCTATTTCTAGACACTAAAATATAACAATTTTCCACAAAGGAGAGGATGAAATGGGCACAAAATTAATGCCTTATGTACATAGTTGAGTTGAACAAAACATCTTGAACCTTACAATAGGTCGTTGAAGTTGCACCTATTAAAAGTAGACTTTGATGTAAATTAGACAATGCAATCCCAATGAATGTGTCCCTTGTTGCCGAGTTGAAAAAGAAATACCAGAGTATAAAAACTACCCCTAAATGGCTTAGAGAAGAACCTTATCATGCAAAAGACATTTTTTTTCTTGTTGGTGTGAAGGTATACTAGAAAAAACATTGGAGTTGAGAAGCACATAACTTATACCATTTGGAAGAGTTGAAATACATCTCCTAAAAAGTCAAAATTTGGTGATTCCTCAAAGATGCTTGTATCCAAATCCAATTATTGTTGATCATGAGGATGTCACTTCTATATCATCCGACTTGGGAAAGATACAGGATGAAAAAAATGACGGAAATAGAATATGGATAGTATTGAGATTAATAACATATTTCACAAAGGCATGTGATAATTGTGTGATGAACTCTATAATTAATCAACAATACAAGTTTATAGTAAATGTCGACTTTGATCTATGACATACCTACTTTGTGTATGCTAACAAAGAAGAGTTTACAAGATTTGATGATGCATTATACAAGCCTCCTCATTATTTAGGAAAACATAATATTCATGAAAGGAAAGGATCTTTGAAGGTTAAGTTATCAACGAATGAGCAACACATGGATAAAAAGAAGGAACAATGTCTACCGAGAAACTTAAACTCAACTTTCTTCCTAGATTGTAGATTTTTAGCTACCTTTTTGTAAAAATGACTCATGTCTCATGCTTACATGATCAAGTTAGAAAATAGATTTCATTTATGCTAAACTTGAGAAATTTCTAACTAAAATAAAGGTAGCTACCTAGATAGTTACTACAGGTTTACTATATATTTATCACATAAAGCCTATAAATGCATGACTATTTGTAATAAAAGGGAAGTTTTACATAGAGGAAGCTATAGAGAAAATTCTAATGACTTTTTGTTTTACACTATGTACATATAGGTTTGTAGAATTGTATAATTTCAAAGGGATAATGAAGAATGCTTTTTGGTTCACACATTCTAAATGTGTTCCCATGTTATTATTGGTATTTCTTGTATGTTGAATTAGTAATCTCATTTTATATTTGTACAAACTATTTGTAAGTTATGCAAATTATGTATTGAAACATAGTCATTTCCAAGTGTCTTGGTTTGAGTGTGTTGAAGTAACTCATCTCTTCATATGTTGAGGTTTTTTATCCTTCTTTCATGATCATTGTGTATCAAAACATGTATTGTTATAAAAATCCCTTGTAATCTATGGTTAGTTGTGAATTCATATTTGGGTTCATACACCTACCAATAAGGTTTTTGTTATTCATCTTTATTTAGTTTTGTTCTTTCTCCTTGTTGTACTTTGAGGTTAAAAGTATACAAAATCCCTCAAAACCCTCATCATACGAGGTAGTTATCCCTCTCAAATATAGAGAAAGATTGCAAGGTCATAAGAAATCTGTCCAATTGCTGTAATAGTTTTTCCACTTTCAATTGGGCACGTCATACTATTCTTCCAAGTGAAAAATTTGTTTACCAACCAGGTAGAAGAGGGAATTTTACAAGAGAAGGTAGAAAAAGGAAAGAAAACAAAGGTTGACAAGATCCCACTAACAAATAAATACAAGTTTCAAGGAGTTCCAAATGTGTACCGAAAGTCGTGAACATCATAGACAAAAATAAGTCATTTTGACCTTGAGGCTTTCAAGAAGGATATATTTGGAGAAAATATAACTCCTAAGTAGCAAAAAATAAAAAATATGGTTTAGATCATGTGGCCTCCTTTCCTTTGGTAGTGCAATCACTTGAGTTGATCCTCTCTATTGCACAATATTATAATCCAGGAACGAGGAAACACCAAGACCCCTATCATGTACATACCATTGACTTGACATATGCAATGACAAGAATGAATTTTTAGTTACCACAACATTGGGAGATCAACATGGTGATAGAGGAATGAGCCAAAATAAAATATGAAAAAGAGCCAATAACTTGAGGCACCCTCATAGACCACACATTAAAATATAAAGGAAGTTTGTGGCTAAGATTTCTATTAATTTAACTAAAGTTGATTTCATGCCTGAGGTAGCATACATCATCATTGTCCTTGGTGGCAATGGGTACATAAGAGTCAAGGGCCTATGCCACTTGGATGTTCTAGTTTATCACTATAATCCATAGAGGTGGAACCTATTTGGACTAGGTAAAATAGTATTTGATCAAATCCATGCCTTGTTAACTACAATGGTGAGTAGTAAGAAATTCTACATTTCTTCATACATATAATTTGGCAGCTATAATTGTAAACTTTCTAGGATTAACAACTCAATGAATTGGAGGGGAAGCTCTTGGCCAAAGTAAGATTTGGGAAAATTTTACCCTCGGTACTCAAACAAGCAAAAACTTCTTCAAGAAGGTCAATGATGCATATATGTAGTAGTCAGTTAGTTTTTAGGTGATGTGGGGTATATGATGATCCAAGAGGCTATGACCTTGATAAATGGATGAGGATTTTGATTTGTTCAATCCTTCAAATCCACATATATACAAGTTTTTGGCTTTTAGAAGGCACCATTCTTGTTCCCTAGATGTTTTAGTAATATGATAGTTTTGATATAATTTGCAAAACAAATGATAGAAATACTCTTAAAGCTCTCCTCAAAGTACAAATCTAGGACAAAATATCCTTTTGAGATAGGGTTTTATGAATTACTATCTATTCAAGTAGAAAAGACAACAATAGAAGAAAATAAAGCTCTCAATCTCAAGTCATATGTATCTAGAGATAATTTTGACCCTAATGAAAAACTAAAGAGGATGGTTCCTACTATCTTTGCAAATCAAAAGTCTTTATTAAAAGACTTACATAGGCTAATATGTAAGATTATTTTGAAGAAATAAGAAATATTTCAAATAAATCACCCACCAAATTAAAGAGTTCAAAATCAAGGATGACATCCCTAATGATTTCTCAAATGATAGGGGAGATTTCAGAACCAATATATGACCAAAAGAAATTATTTACCAAATCTCTTGACCCCATAATATTGTGTCAAAAAGAGGATGTATTCATTGATGTTATTTTTGGAGGGGTAATAAATTGCATCAATGATTAGATAGATCTTAGGTTGAAAATCTCTCAAGTGAGGTAATCTGGGAAAGAATAGGGGTCATAAAGCTATCCTCGTCATCAATTTGTCAAGGCTACAATAGGCAAAGGAAAAAATAAAATTCCAAAGAGAAACAACCTAAAGGTCATAAGGATATTGTAAATGAAGTAAGTCAAGCATTCTAGATAAAGTCTTAATTTTTCATAAAGCAACTCGTGTGGGAATCAACACTATTTTGAGTGTAGTCTCTATGACCCAAGTTATTCCTCTAAGGACAACAATTGGCTTGGTACGCAAAGAAGGAAAAGAATAAAAAAAATCCAAAGGTCAAGAATAAGCTTCCAAAGAGGTCAATATTTCATGTTCACCCCTACATGATGTACAATAATAAGGTTTTACTTCTCTGCCATCAGAGTTCAAACTAATATTGAGACTGATCAAATAGATATAGAACCTCACACATCTAAATCTCCTAAATATATTGAAGTAAAATATTTAAAAGATAACGAGGAGAAGTTTGGAAAGTAAGAACACCAAGAAGAAGAGGTTTATAAGAAAGATAAATAAGAGAATGCATACCGATTGAGCAACAAGATCATATTGAAAGCCCATAACAAGAATACCTTTGATTAACTTATGAAGAACAAAAAAGTTAGTGAGTTTTGTAGAAGGTCGAAATGATAAAATGGACACCATAGTGGTAGAGGAAAATAAAAGAGGTATACCTACTAAGGATATTAATATTGAACCTTAATTGGGGACATCTGGGGGAGATGTCAGTCAATATGAACAAAATAATGAACAAAAAAGCTTGAAGCCATCTCCTTTGGAACTATTGGGATACAGATTTGTACACCTTGCATAATGTGTATAATGCATTATTTATCATTGTTTGGTGCACCTAGGGGAACCTAGATAGATGCCATCATTAAGAGCTAACATGAATGGGGAAACTTTGTGTTGTATTATAGCATTGAGAATACTTTTCATACCGGTCTCAATTTGGGATAATTATTTAATATTGGGTAAAAATATTTAATAAAGTGAAACTTAGTACCCAATATTAAATGTGGGGTCAATGGTATTGTGTTCACATGATTTTACTTTACCACTTGGTTGTATTTGTGTGAGTAGGTGATTCTATAAAAGAAAGCACATGCCAGTGGTTTGCGTTAGATGGTTGACTGGGCTATCATTATCAAGTCTTTCTATGGTGTGCATATGTGAAGCATGACATGCAATGTGTGGATTCATGCTTGGGAATATGGAGGATGCATATGTTTTACTATTATTCAATGTAACTTCATAAGTGCTTTATATTACTTTATGGTTGAATAATGTGATGGTGCATAGATGCTTTTAGAGGTTAATTTTCCCTTCATGAAGGTTTTCCTAGGGTATGTCTTGTGTTATCTTGTGGCTTGTCTATTTGATCTAGAATAGTCACTTTGTGAGCTTGTATGCATGCTTATATCTCATGCTTTATGTAGGAAATGGATTAAATAACATTTCCTAATAAGTGGTATCGAAAGTTTCATGGTTTGATTTTGATTTATAACTCTAGATTGAGTGGGTGAGTTGCAAAGTTGAAGCCATAGTTGTGCATGAAATATTTGGGACATTACAAGGTATGAAATGATATAATAGTGGATTCTTTTGGATAAATTATACAATTTCCAAGAGATACATTTTTGTAAAAATACAATAGTTCTATTACCACATAATTGGCAAGTGTAACTAAATAATGGTGTAAATGACACAATAATGTAATGCACCATATTGAACTAAAGTTTACCATCTTTTTACATTGTTCCTACAAATGTACATTCCAAACCTCAAGTTTCACCTAGGCAAGAGACCCCCCTTAAGGCTTACATCACAATTTTTTTTGTTTACATAAATGGATACACATATTTGAGAAGATATTTTCATGAAGAAACACATTTTCAATCAAGAAAAACTACATAAAGATACATCATGACCCAAAAGGTCAACCCTTGTAACTTGGCATATCTCTGAGTTGAATTCTTGAGCTCTTAGTCTTGAATTCTCGAATTAAAGACATCAAATTATTCTTGACAATAATCCATATTTATCTTTGCACACTTGGGGACTCATCATGTTGTCTTTGACCCTCATAAGGGTGAAAATTCTCGATCACATTCTCATGAACTCTTGGGAAACCACCCCTATTGAGCTTTGCACCAAACCCCTTGTCTACAAAAATCAAATTCCACAATACATGTATTCTTAAAAAATCATCAACATAAAAAAAATGAAATTTAAAGAAAAGAAAAGAAATAATGCAATGCACTCCTTGTTGCAAATATGACATTTGAGTTGTCATTGATGTCAAAATTTTTGAAAGGATTAATTATTAGTGGCAGTGTATTGGGAGGATGATGCATTGATGCCATACTTGTTGATACTTGGGTTCTATTTCTGCCCTTGGTTCGAATGTATTCTGACTTTCATAGAATAGTGTGAACATCGTAAATCAAGATGGAAGTTCCTCTTTGAGGATATGGTTCAAAGTTTATCATATGTGTAGTTTCCTTGGTCCAGAATATTTTTATCTAATGATATGCCATTCCAATTGTATCCCAGATATTTTTGAAATCTTTGTCTATATCTTGTTATGATGTTGCTAAGTTTCTTGATTAGTCTATAGTATAGTTTGGTATAGTTCCAGTTTGTATGTAGTTGTAGTTTTGGCTTGATACCATGGATGTATGAAACGGGTCTATACTTGTCTAAATATTCTCAATTTGGTTCATATGGTGTCAGGTGATTAGCTACTACTATTCATTTTAGTTACTGTATTGAGATATCTGGTTTGGCATTTCTATTGTTGCTTGGTGATACAATTGCTACTAATGTCAATGATCTGGTATTACTATTTTTAGACTGATGATTTGGTATGTTGATGTTACTTTGACATTGACTTAGATTCTCTTAACTTGGGTGTTAGCATTTTGATTGGTATTATCGTTGATGTCAACCATCTTTAGTGTGACATTAGGTTTGGAAGATTGAGGTTATGATTGATGAAGAATGTTTGAAAAGAGATCAATGTCCCTCATTACTTTGGAATTATACAAAAATGTTCATAGTAATATTTTTGGTGAACCGGTGACCTATTTTAGGTTTGGAGCTAACTTATTGATCTGTAAGGTTTGTTTAAGGTTTTGGCATTTCTCCAGTGGCATTTCTATTTTGAGTCTGCAACTAATTTTCCACTTGCGATAATGTGTGGTGTTTGAAGAAAGATTTTGAATACATCTAGGTCTTTCGACTCAATGTGAATCTCTACACATCCTCTTTCCCTTTCACTTATAATTTTTGTTAAGGTTTTTGGCTGACCTTGCATCTACACATTACATCCTCATTTGGGTCAACCTATTGTGTGATCTAGATGGTCTATGAGAATAATATTGATGAACATTTGTTAGAGAATCTTGGCGATATAATATATAATGATGTCTAAGGAAAGAATAAAGTGTTGAATAAGTGATTTTGTGGTATGGATGTTGATAGTTTAGAGATGGAGATATATTCAGACAATTATTCATTGTGAACTATACTCCAGCACATCAAATTCTATTTTATCAGTTCTACTTATCGTTATAGTCGGATTAAAATATGTTTCTTTCTTTGGAGAAGTGATCTTCAGATTGCAAGTCACTTTTGTAGTTCACTCTATAGGTAGTGAACCTTAGTTGCAAGTCCTGAGTAGTGATATCTCTGGCAATGAGCATTGTAATACCCCAAAAATGGGCTATAGGTTCATTAACCTCCTACATCATCAAATCAAATGAATTCGACATCGAAGTCCTAACCAAAGGCACATCGACACATTATCAAATTCTAATTGATTATCTCAAATTCTGCATCGGGGAATATTCCTAGTAATATTCCTATTTTATCATAATTACCTTTAATTTAATGATTATTTGGCGATAAATCTTATTTATCCTAAAGTTTGATTAATTGAATATTCTCAATATTTAATTAATTAGATTTAATTCTGCCACTTAATTATTTAATTAAATTTAATTATATTTATTCATAATTATTATTATTCAAATTTGACAATAAATCAAGATTCCTATCATTAATTGATTAAATTCTTATTTAATTGATTAAAACAAGTTGTCATATTTAATGATATTATTTTGGAATAAAAGTTTGATTTTAATAATTGATTAACCCATAAATCAATTGTTTTATTTTCAAAAATTAGTTAAGTTGAGGATAAACCACTTTATTTATTTATTTAATTCATAATTTATTATGCACATTCAAAAAGTAGTTAAACTTGAAATCAGAAAATCAATTCAAGTTGTTTTAAAAATAAACTCAACTCTGATTTGAGTTAAAAAGCTATTTTTGCATGCTTTTGCATGATTTTGTGAATTAATTATCTTTTATTCTTTGATAACTCAAAAATCAACCTGAGTTTATTTGAGTGATTTATGGCTTTTTCCATGCAATCCCCAAAGCCCTGGATTTCTATAAAATCAAGGCTCAGCTCTTCATAATCATATCTCAGAATTTGCAAACTTATCCTAGTGAATTGGTATCTGAAGAATTGGAGATTCTTTGTGAATCAACAACTTTGTGAGATCATTCATATTTTAGCATATCATTGTAGCTTATTTTGCATATCAGTTTTTCATATAGATTAGATTTCATATCAGTTTTCATCATATTATTGCATCTAAAATCCATAAATATAGATTAATTTGCATCTAATTCATATCTAGATTTTGCATTCAAATCCTTCGTTTAGGTGTCGTCAAAGTCACTAATCTCGGTCCAATCTGAGAATACATACTCGCATCTACTAGAAGGCAGTAAATCGCCTGGTTAGATTAGTTTTTAATTACTTGCATGATTTCGATTTTAGCTAACCTCTAATGTTTTACTAAAGTGTTGTGTCTACAGCTAGGTACAAAATTCACACACACATTTCTGGCGCCCACCGTGGGGCGACCCACCTTTACATGCTGGTTTTGATTTTTTGGGGGGGAGCTAAAACCCTAAAGTTTCAAATATTTAATTTTATCTCCCAAAAAGCTTGGAGTTTTGATCTGATTTTTTTTTTGCAAGTTTGAGACATATCAGGGAAGCTTCAATAAAAAATTCAGAATTTTCTGAGATGTTTTAAATTTTTAATAATTTTTTCTTTATTTTCTGGAAAAAATTAATATCTAACGCAAATTAGCATATTTTTTAGAAATTTTTACATTTTCAGAAACCTCTTTAAATTATACAGGGGGTCCATTCTTTGTGTTTTAAATTTGGATTCAATATAATAGCTCAAATAGTCAATTTACAAAAACTAGTCTGTTTTGGTAAAATTAGTCTCTAGGGCACAAATGAAGAGATTTTTCTAAAAATTTTACATTTTTGGAAAGCTCTCTATTTTTTAGCAGGGGTCTCTATTTTGCATTTCTATTTTTGTGGCTGAAATCATATAAAAAAAATCAGATCTTGTTGACTAGGTCAAATGCAACAAAAATAAAATTTTGTGATGGGTATGCACTTATTTTTCACATGGTTCAATGAATGATATGAGTTGTCATTTGGATTAGTTTCTAGTTATTATTGCTCCTAATAATTTATTTTCAGATCTAATCCTAGGGTTTTCATAAGTTGAATATACGTTGCATATATTGTTTGCTTGTTTTCTTGTCTGAGAGCTTGTGCCTTGCTTGCGCGGGATTGCTTAACAAAGCTAAAAATCAAGTAAAATCTACTAAGCGCGTTGCGAGGGAATTTAGGTAATCTACTACATCTGAAAACATTTCAATTTGGACATAAAATGAACATCTCACATGTCTAGCTTGAGTGCCTTTTCTGCTTTCATAAATCAGACTTCAATTTTTTTGGGCTATAAAAACGAACATAGATTTGCTTTTTGCATATCTGTTACACATAGTAAATAGGCCCTATGAACACTATTTGTGGTTCTTGAGAGAGTGGGTTTCCAGCGAAACTCTTCTCAATGAGGGAACCCTTGTAGGTAGGGAGGATACTGAGAGCGTCTCACATTCTACTAGATTTGTGTGTCTTCGACTATTGGTTGATACATTCTCTCTCCAAAGAGGTTGATAGATCATGAGTTCTTGACATAACAAATCTTTGTGAGATAATCTTAGTCTTAGCGTGTCAGATTAATCTGTCTGCTTTGTTTTGGTGAAATGAAGAGGCTAGGGGATTATGTTTTACTTCCTTTTTGGATAGTACCAAAAACCCAGATCCTTGGATCTGATCTAGTCCCCCTGTGGTATCTTTTGTGAGTCACCTTTAGAGAGGGTTAACCGTAGTGGACATTCCCTTAATTGGGTCAACCATGTGGACAGAACCTCAAGCGGTAATAGCCATTTTCGCCGTGGTAGCAACAACCGCTATATAAATGTCCTTGTGAAGGAAATCTTCACAGGTGTGGTCTCTTGTTGGGCTATCATAAATTACACTAGTTGGAAGGTAGTTGAGATGAAGTATGTTGCATCAGTGAATGGCCCTACTACTACAAATGAGATTTTAGCCTATGATGAGAATGAAAATACAAGGTATGCATTTTTCAATGTTTTTCCATAGAGTGAGTTAATAAAGGTTATTTCTTTAAATACTACTTATAAAGTTTGGGAAAATTTGAAAGAGATCTATGAAGGAAATGATAGAGTCAAGTTATCTAAAAAGTTAACAATTAAGTGCCAATATGAGAATTTGAGAATGGAAAAAGGTGAAGATATTGCTAGCTACTTTTAGAGGGTTGACAATGTTGTGAATGAATTCAAAAATCAAGGTGGTACTCTGAATGATGAATATGTTATGGAGAAGATTTTGATGACTTTATTAGAGAGATATAGTGACAAGAGCTCAACCATTGAGGAAGTTTATGATCCAAATAAGTTTACCAGAGAATAGTTATTTGACACCCTAACCGCATTTGAATTGAGGAAATTTTCAAAAGAGAAGAACAAATCTAAAACAACCTTTAAATCCATGAATATAGAAGATGATCTGGATGATTATAGTTCAGATGAGTTGGAAGAAAGATTTATAAAAAAGATGAAGATAGGTACCAATAAATACAGAGGTATGTTACCTCTTAAATATTTTAAATGTGGATTAGATTGGTCATTTAGCAACTAGGAGTCTGGAAAAAGGAACAATACAATAGTTTATTAAGAAGGCATACTATGTTAATGAAAAAGATAGTATACCAAATGATGAATCAGATCAAGAGGATTGTTTATTTTTGGTCAAAAAATAAACCTAGATTTGATATCTCTAACATTTTCCTAGAATTTGTTGATAACACTAAGAATGCATTGTTTGTTAGAATGAATAAAAATGAATAGTTGATTGATAGTGGATGATCAAATCATATAACTAGTGATAAAATTAAGTTTGTGAAAAGTGAGAAGTATGATGATGGTCTTGTTAGATTTGGTGATGATAAAGCAGCACAGATAGTTGGAATTGGCTCTATTACTTTTGATGGAAAACATAACCCTGACAATATTTATTATGTGAAGGGTTTATTTCATAATATTTTCAGCATTGGAAAGATTTACAAAAATGGATACATTTTTATTTTATTTTAGGATGATTGTTGTGAGATCTGAAATTGTTATTGTAATTGGAAGACGAATAGGTGAAAATATGTATTAAGTAGAAGTAGCTACAAAGAATTATTTATTATCTCAGTTCGATGATAGTTGTCTTTGGCATCGACAAATGTGTCACATTAACTTTGACAACTTGGTAAGGAAAAGTTCAACATGTGCAGTAAGATATTTGTCAAGACTGACCAAACCGGACAGTGTTGTCTACAAAGGATGTCAAGAAGGAAAGAAAACAAGAGAGACGTTCAAAGGAAAAGATCATTAATTTACCGATTTGTTGGATCTTGTACACAGTGACCTATATGGTCCAACTAGAAAAAGAAGCTTAAAAGGTGAGATATTTCATGATTTTTATTGATGATTATTCCATATCAACTTGGATTGCATTTTTAAGAGAGAAATTAAAAGCATTGGAGAAATTCACGATATTGAAATCAAGAGTTGAGAATGAAGTTGGTAGGAAGATTAAGTGTTTGAGATCTGATAGAGGATAATAGTTTACTTCTGATGAATTTAAAAATTCATGTGGGAACGTGGCATTAAAAGACATTTATCAGCCCCTAGAACATCATAGAAAAATGGTGTAATGGAAAGGATGAATCGAACAGTTCAAGAAGCAGCAAGGACAATGATCAAAGAAGTAGGCTTATCAGAGGTGTACTGGAAAGAAGAAATACATACAACAATTTTTACACATAACAGATTACTTGACCAAAATAAATATAGAAAGACATCTTATTGAGATATGACATAGATAGCCTCCCACAGTGAAATATTTCTAAAATATTGGAAGTAAATGCTACTTTCAGAAAGATGAAGACAATCTTGGAAAGTTTGACAATATAGCTAATGAAGGCATATTTTGGGGATATTCTACAAGAAGAAAAGTGTACCAATATTACAAGAATAGACTAAACAAGATAGTTGAAAGTGTGAATGTGAAATTTGATGAAGATATCCAAAGAACTCCTGACAAGCATATTAAGTATGAATGAAACTCAAAGGACAAAGGAAAAGAAGACAAGAAAGAAGAAAAGACAAAGAAGATTCTGACATCTACAACTAAAACCCCAAGGTATTTACAAATAAATCATTTAGAAAATCAAATTATAGGAGACAAGAATAAAGGAATCATTACAAGTAGAGAAGCTCAAGAATATGTTTTATTATGTCTACTCTTAGAGATTGAACCAAAAATAATGGAAGAAGCATGCAAAGATCAAAATTGGGTGAAGGCAATAGAAAAAGAGAAAAGTGGTTGACTAGGTCAAACTTGAAGAAGTTGTCAAGATAAGAAAGGAACTTGAAGTTGCAAAAGAGTAGATTGAAAGGAATTTGAAATTCAAAAGTGGCAGTGACTTACTTGATGAAATGCTCAATTTTTAGAAACCCTCAAGTGACAAAGGTGGACTTAGTTTTGACAAATGGAGAATTCTCTAATATGACAGATAAAGGAAAGGAAAAGATCAAGGATGGATTCAAAAAGAATAAAGAAGATCAAAAGTATTTCACTCCTGTTTGAAATAAAAAGAACTTTAGGAGACCTTTTTCTCAATCCAAGTACCCTACATCCCTTAATGGTAAATATTTTACATGGATTAAATTTGAACACAAAGCAAGTGAATGTAGATACTAGATCAAATTACAACCTTTTAGTCATTGATGTTATACTTGCAATAAGGATGTACATAAGAAAAAAGACCACAGAAATAGGACAATAAAAAACTAGATTTATGAATGTAAACTGTGTAAGAAATGTTCAATTCTTCAATGAATATTGTTAACATGCAAAAAAATATGGACATAAGGACATGAAGTGTATATATAATAAATGAGGAAGTTGGAATTGTCCACAAAAAGGACCATCATGTTACAATTATGATAAACCATGACATGTTGCTTGGTTCCACATAAGGAAGAATGTAAAGGCCACCCTACCTGTAAAGAAGGGTATCAATGTGAATGAGGAAAGATAAAAACATGAAAAAGATCAAAGTAAGAAATTCTAATGAGAATATGGAACATAAGTCAACAAATGTGTCTATACTCCTTATAGTGCAAAAGCTTTTTCCAAAAACTAAAAGAAATTTTGCTCTTAGGAGTATATTTCACTACAAATCCTAAGTAGCTCCATATAAATTGGATGTTGAATGTTTTTCATCATAACAAAGAATATAGATGTTTTTATAGAGGATTTCCTGATCTTTTTGAAGGTTTATGAAGGATTGTGCCTCTCTAGGGATAACAAAGCATCATCTTTTTTTAAACACTTGTGCAATAAAGTTCATTAATTGTGAAGTACTAGCATGTGTTGACAAATAATATATTTGGCCTCTTTAGTGTCATTTTTTTCTTACTTGTCTTGAGAATCCCTTGT
Source organism: Chamaecyparis obtusa (assembly GCA_027943335.1). Classification (NCBI taxonomy): domain Eukaryota; kingdom Viridiplantae; phylum Streptophyta; class Pinopsida; order Cupressales; family Cupressaceae; genus Chamaecyparis; species Chamaecyparis obtusa. The sequence goes on along the minus strand of BSBK01003559.1, from coordinate 530,171 downwards.
GCGAGAAATATTTTTTCAACCCTATTTGTTTGCATGCAATTACAAATTTTTTTGGTACTATATTGTTAATAAGGAGATTCAATTTTACTTTTCATTTTCACTATTTAGGTGTGTATCTACGTTATTCTCAATGAAGAATTGTGCTTTCCCTATCTAAAATGAAATTGTATACTTGGAGTGACTTTCCCTAGTTCAAAATAAAAGAAATTGTATAAGTCATTCTTAGTCATGTGCATGAATATTACAGGTACATTGACCAACGCTATCTCATTTCCAAGGAATCTATCAAAGATGTCACTGACCTATGTAATTCTAGAGATGTTCTTGTCCTAAAATCTGGAAGGAATGACAAAGTTATGAAACTTACTAGAGAAAATTTCTACAATAGATCAATGACACTTGATGGAATTTGAGACCTAGATGTAGCCTAATCTACCTTGAGAATTGTGTATATAGAGCATTTGACTAATAGAGAAGGTACTTGTTGACCATGAAGTTTACATAATACAATGGAAGGGGCACATAAAGCAAAGTCTCTCTTGAAAGAGTAATATTTATCACTCACAAGGTTTTGAATGGCCAGGGAACAACCACAGTATACAAGTCAAGGAAGATTATGTGAGATGTCACAAGGTAGGCCTTTATTGATTTGATAAATCTTATAGCTAGAAGCAACGAATTATAGACTTCTACTCATTGTCTTTGTTAATTTTCAATATTTTCAAGCATAAAACACCTACATAAAGACATTTGCAGTATAGAAAATGAAATTTGCATCTAAACTAAAATTTCCATATAAACCAACTATTACTCTAATTTCATATTTAAATAAAACACAAAATATGATGAGTTTGCTAGATATTTTAAGGAAATAGATGAACAAAATAGAAATGAACATTAACCATTCAAATACTTAGATTACATAAATAAGGCTAGATAAACCTGTATAACCATGAAATTATAAATCAAAGATCCAAAAGTTTAATCATCAAAGGAAACAAACAATGACTGATTTCTCAAAATTCATCGATACCATCCATGTGCATAGGCAAGACAAATTTATCTTTCAAAGCATGAATTAGATTGATCTATTCAAGTTTTTTACCACAAGAAGCAAGCATTTAGCAGCTAACGCCAATTCAATAGATGGTTGGGTTAATTTCATGAACACACAAGGCTCTTGAATTTGAAATTGAATTCAAATTTGCAAAAATCAGCAGCTTAACACATTGAGATTGCAACACCAAATGTATATGAATTTTGAATGAATAATTTCCAACCCTTATTACATGAAAAATTTGGATTTAAATAGATATCAAATTACAAAATCGCCAAACCCATAACTAGGGATTCTTCGCATTATTTCTAGGTGAAATAAAACTCAAATAGAAACTATCTAATACTACTTCCAAACTACTACACAGTGGATTGAAAATGAGTTTACTTAGTTTATAACTCAAAATGGATTTTATTTATACCAAAACGTGCCAAAAATTTTTGAAGCAAAGCTCTAGTGCGAGCAGCTAAAATTGGGGCTTTCTTTCTTCCTATGTTTTCCTCTTGCTAACCGACTCAAAATCTACAGGAAGGACATCAAGATTCATCTCTATGAATTTAGAGATGTGCAACGAGCTCGGGAAAAGAAGTGTTGGAAGGCATTCACAGCTTTGCAAATAATTATTCACATTGGGAGATCTTATAAAGCTAATTTACACTTGTTAATTCTTCCTGAAGGTCTTCAACTTTTTATTGGCATTTTAAAATTATGGAAGCTCCTTCCTCGTGTTGGCTAATTCTGGCTTGACCCTTGTCATCCAATCTACAACCTCCTTTGTGCAATCTCTGTGTAAAATGCCTAAGAATGTACAAGAAATGGATTTTACAAAATCTTTACCATGCTACATTAGTGTATGACTGATTCTCTATTAGCCAAAATTATATTTTGTTGCTTTCTATATTCCTTGACAACACACTTGATTTCCCTTCACCATATAGCTAGTAAATTAATGTTTTTTGGCTCAAAAATTAAAGCATCCAACATTTTGTCTACACTTGTCTTCTTTATTATTTTCAAAATTGGAGGAATTCCACTCCCATATGAGCATGGTCTCTTCTATGTCGGAATCCTCTTTGTTTGAATCATATCCCGTAAAAATTGCAACTCTTGGGCCATGGACTTATAGAAAATAATAACTTCCCTTATAATCTCTTCTCTTGATTACTCTATATCCTTCATTCTATACATCCTCCCAAAAATGGCCCAGTGTGAGAGTATTTCCCTCATGCTTCCAATGGGGCTCGCAGGCTTTAGCTAAATCAACAGGGTCAATTGCACCTACCAACTGTGTGATGAATCCTTTTAAATCCTCAACTTAGATCTTCGGGTTGACCTACTTGTTTTGATCATTATGCATTCTTCAAAAGATGAAATTAAAAACCAAACATAAATAATGCTTTCTCCCCTTGTCAAGTGAGCACCCATAAATACATCTCCTCCATTAAATAATCTTTCAAGGTCGTATCTTCTTCAAGTTTATCTAACTAATAAATAGCTATTTGAGCCTTCCACTATCCCCTACTATCTACAGATACATAGGATATTCTTTGTGCTTTCTCCTTTGGTTCTCTTTCCTAAAAGCTCCTTTTTTAATTCTGAGAAGTCATAAAATTCAATTTACTTATAGGTCCTTTTACTAGGTTGAATAGCCTTGGTCAATCACATGTGTGTGGTATTTGAGGGAAGGAGTTGGTAAGCTTCCATGTGAAACAACCCTTCTTGTTCTACTATCTCCTCTTCATGTTGCGTAGATGGAACCTGTTGAGGTAGAGGTGTGGCAACGTGATCATAAGAAGGAAACTTATGATGCTCTTCTTATTGATTAGGATTAACCTCCTTCTCTTGTTCATTTTCTTTCTCTCCCTCTCCCTCTCCCTCTTCTTTATTTATTTCTTCTTCTATATGTGGCTCATCTTCTGCAAGCACTTCTTCAATCTCATTTAGAGGGAGCTCTTGTAGACCAACCTCTTCCTCAAGTACTCAAAAGGTATTTTTTCCTCTTCCTTACCTTTATCCTCATCTCCCCTTGCATCCAAATCTCCATACATGTCATGTACGAACACTTCTTCTTGAATATGCTTAGTAGGAACATTTTGGGCCAGGGCTTCCGCACCTGCGATGTCAGAAAAATCAAAGTTATAAAATCCATCATCCCCGAAGGGATCTTCTTTCTTCTTTCGCTCAAATTCCTTTGTCTCAAGTTCAACAACTAAATCATATTCCACATTATTAATTGTAGCTATTTTTTATGCTATCTGTTCCGGTGGCCGCCCTTCTTGTGTGGTACTTAGAGGAGGGGGTTCCGATAAGTTTTCTTTTGTAAACTATCCTACATTCAAAGCTTGAGTTGCAATAGCAATTGACCTGGTCCATTTTATTTGCCTTGTTATCAAAGTAGGCTTAGTATCTTCTTCTTTGTCTTTAGGGACCTCTACAATTGTGGGCATAAAAGGGGGACCCTTAATCTCTTCTAGACCTTTTTTCCTATCTTGGGAAATTTATCCTTCTTGATTCTGACCCTAAAAGGAGGGATTCTCTATCCAACAAATGAAGGTGTATTTGATGTTGTTATAGGGGTAAGAATAGGTGTGGGAGAAGCAGCAATTGATGAGGGTGTATCATTAGCAGTTGTGGTTGTAGGCATAGAAGCAATAAGTGCTTTCTTATTCTTTATCTTTCTCCTTCTATTGTCTGCTAATCTGCATGGGCACTCGAGTTGCAATGAGCCTTGCATACACTGAGGCTTCCCTTGCAGGTGAAGTGGATGAAACCTACTTGAAGGAGGGAGTTTTCTTCCATTTGGAATTACTAGATCATATCTTTGGGATCATGTCCACTCCCTCTGCCACGCACTAGTTCAAGCTTGAATGACTTGCTCAACCAATCCGGTACACTTAAGAATATGCCTTTCCCTAAAATTCACATTGTCTTGATCATTCTTCATGGACATCAGCCCTAAAGATGGCTCAATAAAAAAAACCTTATCCCTATTATACATGAGACGAAGCCTCTCATCGAAGTCCATGTTCTTGTGATCATTATAAATGTACATCCCTTCTACATCCCAGGCCAAATATAAATCTATTCTACAATTATCTCCTACCTAGACTTCATAATCATCTACACAGTTTATCCGATGATCCTCTAGATGAGGCTCGTGATTTAAATGGGTACCTATCATATCAATAAATGTGTCAATTGGATCAAATTTCTCTCTTTTTATAATTATCTCATCCAGTGAGTGTTCATCCCACTCTATTCCAATAGACTTGGCCACTCTCATATCCTAGGCAGAATGACCCCCAACATTAAGAGGGAATTGGAAATAGGGCTTATCTTTGTTCACGATCTACCTATGGTCGTCTACCAGTTGTTGGCACAACTGATCCATGACAATTAGCATGTACAATGGGTATCTAGGGAGCTTTGTTGGTTATAATATGCATCCATCCACCCTAATATAAGTTGAAGTTTTGAATATAATGTAGTAGTTCCCAAACTTCTTGATTTGTGAAGCTGCTTGAGGAGATATCTTTTTTGCAAAATCCCCTTCAATAGACTTGATGACCACAATGATGAAAACACTATTCATTATTTTATAATTAGATTTCTCTATGGTCTTCCTGAGGACCAATTGTGGGTAATGAGAATACACTCGCATCCTTGGATCTTCCAATGAACCAACTCTCTTCAACCCTAGGAAAGTGGCATGTGTTGCTAGCAGATAGACTAGATAGGATGTTATGTAGAACCTGGGGGCAGCCTTAACTATTATCAATTACTCATCCAGAGTTCCATTTATGACCTTTCCCCAATCTATCTTCTCTTCTCTTTCTAATAGTATTAATGTAAATAATAATCCACGGTTCTAATTGTTTAGCCTATGGTAGCATGGATACTTTGATCAAAAGGGTGACAAAGTTCTGAATGTCTTCCCTGAGGTAAGTGTTGTGTAGATTCATTTTATCAATTTGGTGACTCTTCCTTGGCTTTTTGAGGAAATGTTCATTAATATACAGGTCAATATATGGTTCATTCCTATATAATTGCTCTTCATACTCCCTAGATACCTTGGCATAATCGTCATATATGAGGATGTGGAAAAGAACCTTTATGTTGTTCGGTCTCATGTCTAGGATCACCTCCCCCATCTTCCCAAACACCTTCCTCATTTCTGGAATATAATTATGTACACATGTCATCACCATATCAAATGGTTGTATAGAAGCATGGAATGATGTTTCTTAGATCATACCATAGGATACTAAGGAGGTGGCTTCAAAGGATCTTCCATTAGGGTTCATCATGCTCTTTTAGAATTTTTTCCAGTCCACATGACCAAAGTGTGTATAGGTGATCTCCAAGAAGTTATGACCAATTTGGAAGGATTGTCATATTCCAACATCGTGTACTTCATTGGGGTTACAATTTACATATCTCTTTCTGCACAAAAAGGAAAATATTAGTACCATTTCACAATCTTATTCAACTACCCTATTCTACAAACAAACAGACTAACTAGAAACAACAAAAAAACCAATTATATGCATCATAACCTAGCACATATAGCAACAAGATAAAACTTGCTAATTGTGAGATTCACCCATATTAATACCATGTACAAACACCTCAACCAATTGCATAATATCATGGTTGGTGGATGTTGGCATCACCCAATCTTTCGGGCTTTGATGATGTCATCATCCCCGAAACTCTAAGAAGGAGGCTTATGATCCTCCTAAGGATATCTCTTATGTATTCCAAAGTCAAGGCATCAAGGACACTAACATCCCCAACACGTGATCCTCTATGATCTATATCTCTAAAAGAGGCGGAGTTCATGTATTGCGGACCCCTAAACCATCGAAGGTAATGAGGATCCTAAACTCTCAATCATTGAAAGGTTGAAGCCTTTCGAGTGTCAAGGATTTGTGATCCCTGAGTTTCACGTGATTTGGATCAATAGTTGGGGTTTTTACAAACTTCAAAAGTACAAATTGTCCACCTTGCCTAAGAAAAAAATGATACAAACTTCTAGGATTTTGTTTGTCTTTCGATCAAGAGCTAAAATAGGAGCCTCTATGCAAGCCAAGAAGGGTGAAAGAGAAGCTAGGTCTAGTTTGAAGGCTCACCTAAGGCACAACAAAACCTGAACAACAACAAAGAAACTAGAAAATGAAAGAACATCAAAATGAAAAAACCCTAACTACAACCAACAACAAAGAAAGAAAGAAAAACACAAAGGGTCAAGCACCAAAATCCTACCTGTGATGGTGGGGAAAGGGAGAAATAAATCCAACGCTCAAAGTCACAAGTACCTTTACTAAGCACGTAAGAGGATACAACAACAACTGGAAGGCAAAGGGTCAAAATCACTCAGAGTCACTTAGAGGTCACTATCATTGATTAGGAAAAAGTGAAGAAATGAAGAGGTCGATTGACATAAGGTGTCACCCATTAGGGTTTATGCATGGTCAAACTTTTGAGTGTTGGCCTTTTGAGGTTGCAGGGATTTTTTAGTGATCAGGTCTTTCGGGATGTTGAGTCCCCCCAAAATCCTCAAAGCTTTGATGCTTCAAAAGCCTGACAATAAACAACCAAGGCAAAAAGTAGAGAGAAGGGGGAACCAAACAAAAAAGAAGGGAGTCCCAACTAGCCAATTGACAAGGGGGAGTGAGTTGAGAACCACAACATTACAACTACTGCTACTACAATTTAGACTGCTTACTAGATGGTGAAAGAAAAGAGAAACTCTCACTTGTCTGATGCATTTCTGTAACAACTATTTGGAAACCTAAAATGGACAAAGGAGTTGAGTTATCCTTTTTGGTATGACTCTTTCTATGTTGTTTTAATTTTGGAAGGGATTACCTAGGAAACAAAATATTATATGAGATAAGAATATTTCAATTGGATCTCAAATCAAGAAACATATGTTAGATTATACAAATATGAAAGAATGTGACATAGCCTTTAGTGTTTTTAATGTAGATCTTCAAAAGGAATTTTGTAATATATTCAAGATTTCTAAAGAAATTGTGTAAATATATAAGGATATTACATTTATGGTGGATAGAGATAATTGCTAAATTGAAGTCGTCATACACAAAACTTGATAGGTTCCTAAGCTGCCAAACAAAGTCTTCAAACCTACTCTAGCTAAATGGGTAGACCTATTATTGCAAAAAATATCAGTTGATCCAAATAAAACAAGGTTTGGAACTTATGACAAAAATATTGCCAAAAGCTCTCATAAGAAACACAATAATCAAGTAGAACTAATGGGAGAAAAATCAGTAGAGTCATCTTTCTCTGGGTGAAGAAAATCTAGGAGAGTTGTTAGTGGACCTTCTTCAATTGGGAAGAAAATGGGGTTGAACATAACCATTTTGGAACTTTAGGGAAGAAGACAAATATGTGAATATTGATGATGACAATGAAGAGGAGGTGGAGAAGAAGGAATCCAAGAAATGACTAAGAAAAGAAAAGGAAGATGTAGAAAGACAAAGAACATTCCCTCTAATTCTGATTCTCAAGAAGACCCTATGAAGTTATGAGTGTCTTCAATTCCTTCATTCAACATGATAATTTGTAAAAATTTGTTGAAGCATATCCATTGTTGCCCTCATAGAGTAAAGAAGTCATTGAACAAGCTATTATAATGTACATGCTAAGGCATAAATTCTCATTGGATGACATTATAAACAATTTTGTTGAACATCTTGCAAAATTAATGACTAACATGAGAGATTACGCTATTGAGCTAGAGGAGAAACCTAGGAAATAAGATATTACTAACTCTAGAAGTGTATTGTCTAAAGAAGAGGTGGTTGTAGTAATGATGAAACTATCTGATGAGTTGAAAAGTAATCAGAGGATTGATATTTTTATGAAGGAAAACAAAGAAGGGAAAGAAAAGTATTGAAAGAAACCGAGGTACCAATTGCTAAAACCATTAAGGAATTAAAGGAAGGTTATTCTAATGTTTTTTTGATAGTCTTCACCTGTAGAAATATCTAATAAAAATAGTGTGACCGATTTAACTAATGTTGACAAGAGTGGCTTTGTAAAGGAAGAAGAAAGAGTGCATGTTTTACTCAAACCAAAGTTGGAAATATCTCTTGATGACTCTGATTTATTCAAAGAACTGTTGGATTCTCAATTACAGTTCAAGCCTATCGTGTCCACTTCATTACTTGAAAAAGAAACACACATAAAAACCAATCTTGTAAATGATGCAATGAAGTTATTGCAAGATGTACTACCAGATGTTCATGTTAATACATCTCTTGACCCTATGAAGCAATTGAAACTTTTAGTGAACTCTTTTAAATATTACAAAGCTCTCTTGGAAAAGAATACTAAAGAAAAATTTGAGAAAAGGATAATTGCCAAGAGAAAGGTTGACATATGCAACTTGTGCAAGGAAGCTCCACCATGTTGGAAGATAACCTGAAGAAAATCAAATTGTATAAAGAATGCTTCCAATAGGTTTAGATACAGTCTGAAATGGCCAAATGCCACTAAACACATCAAAGATCAAATGGACTCAATTAAGTCCCAAATTACTCAAATTAACAAAACGTGTGATTTCAAAAATGACATTAATGGCTCCATCCAATTGCAAATCAATCGATTTCATTCCCAAATAGACTTCTACAAGATCAAAGAATTTAGATAAAAAGGCAATTTGGTTTTTTGAGAGACAATTAATCTGAACATGGTATCTCTATCTAATATCCTCAAAGGTGTTGTTTCTCTTTGGGAGTCTACCTTTGCTTTGCTAAAATTATAATTTAAGGATATGTTACCCAAGCTATTAATTTAATACCTTGTATTTGATGACATACCCCTTGTTGGTACTCTGAAAAATCCATATGGTTTTGAGCCCATAATCAGAGAATTTTCCTAAGGCAAAGTTTGTGCCCTTCAAAGAACAATTTAAAAAGACCTAGGTTCAAGTGCATACAAAGAAAGGCCTGATGAATTTCATGGCATAGTGCTTGGGACATGTGTTCCCTACATTTCTTTTGATATTTACAGTTGGTTACAACTTTTAGAATCCAGTTCGGATAAGTTTTGAGGGTACCCATTTGAAGGGTTTTCTATAAATCTGCACTTCACATCCTGTTCGGTTTTAACTAAATGGCCTATTTCGGAGGTTTACATCTGATACCTGGTTGATAGTCGTGACATGAGGGTTGTTGCATCATGTTATATGCATGAGAAAGAATGTCCATACCAATTTTCAGCCCCCCATGTGCCCGTTTGATTTGTTTACCAGAGCCATTCCGTTTGCAGATTACTAGGTTTCTCCAGCAGTGCATCGTTCAATTTTCTGAGTGGCTTACTTTAGAGTCTTGCCATTTGCACCTAGTTCGAGATCAAACATAATTAAATGATGTTCCATACTATAGACATAGAGATGTACTTCCTTGAAGATTTTCAAATCTCTGCCAATCCATTTGGCCACTTTCCAGGGTCAATTCCAAATGCAATTTTTACGAATCTGATTATTTTCAGTTCAGAGTGTTCTAAGTGGCCAAATTTGAAGATTAATCATTGATAATCGGTTGATCACTTTGGGAAAGTGATCAAAACCTTGTTTTCTATGTATAAGAGAGAATCTTCGTCCAGGGTTTCAGACCGTGAAGGTTCCGTTTGATGTGATTGCAAGATCAGTAAAAAGGTGTTCAATAATGATGAAAAGTGCGGATAGAACAACTTTGCAAAGTAGTCATTTTTGGAAATTCGTAGTTTTTGGTCGAATGCTTCTCTTCAGTTGAGGGTTGTTTTGTTGCGCTCCTTGCATATGAATTTTCTACCAGAACAGATGGTGTTCCCTTAGCTCATTGTTTGATATTTTTCATCCATCTCTTTCTGGGGCAGTCAACAATGTTTTCAATTTGTGTTTGCCAGCAATTCTGAATGGGTGTTTTCAACTTTTAAAAATCTCCTGCCTCGTTCATTTTTTGGCGAATCCCTTTTACAAGGTGATTATCTATATTACAAAGTTCATATCCGCCGAGTTTCAAGTCCAGAAATTAGTTTGCTCAATGTTTTAATGTCGCAACTGGAGGCATTCTAATTAAATTTGGCGACTTTAGCGAAGTTAAAAATCAAGTTTTTAATCGATTCAACGTTGTTTGAATCGTTTCCAGTTGTTGAAGTTGGTCACCCAGATCGTCTTTTAAGGTTAAGTTGTTTGAGTTCAAAAAAAATTTAGGCCGAACCCGCTTGGGGTCCAGCCTGCCTCATTATTTTAAAGGATGATTTTGTCGCTGCACCAGGTAGACCATCTATATTTTTGTCACAATGATAAGTTTACTGGTGCATATGATTATTTGAAGAATTTATAATAGGGTAACTATGTGCACAATTTTATTGTTGAAAATAATTCAGAGATGTGGTCTTATGGAATAAAATGACATGGAGAAGGATAAATGAGACTGTCTATTTATTTTTAAGTGGATCCCGATGATTCTGTAAGGCAGGCTAGTGAAGTTATTTTGGAGTGTGTTTCAAATGTTCGGGACCTTGCCAAGTAGACTGCAATTCTTTTGATCAAGGCCAGCCTTATTTATTTTCAATGCTTTTGGGTCTGTGCTATACAATAAAATGGGGCCCATGCATTTTCTGTTCTACGGTGGATTCATCACTTTACTCATCTCTTCGTTGACCTGCATTTGATCTTATTCGTACAATTATTGTTGTCGATGCAACAGCTCTGGTATCCATGTGTTTTGAGAAAATTGGTACTTCTTCCACGTGGGATAACTCCAAGGGTTGTGATGATGTTGTGGATAGCAAGAGATCGATCAATGTAGTGAAAGCTACTCTTCAAATGTTTGGATCAAATAGGTCAAAGAAAGGGGATACACATGCTTCTTTGCAATTCCTATGCGCACACATTATATGGGGATGCACACACCTTTGGATAATCTGTGACACATCATTCAAATGTGATCAAATTTGCTACATACGCATAAGCAAATTAGGCTTACTCCTCCCTCATGCACCATAGGTTATGAGGGATTATGCAAGCCCAAAATGTGTGGATTGTGGCCTCTTCCAAACGCATTTCCCTCCATTTTGGTGTGTTGTCTGCAATGCATCAGGGAAGTGTTGCGTAAGCCTCCTCCTGGGGTTTTTGTGTGGGTTTTTGGTAGCTTGCATACAGTTAGTATGGAGGATGTGTTGTGTGGGCCTTCCTTAAGGCCTATGTAAGCCTCTAGACAGAGTGTTTCCCAAATAAAAATGAAAAAAAAGAGGGGGTTGTGTGTACAAATTGGGAAGTGTGTGTTTCTTCCATTAACACATTTCGCAGTTTACGAAAGAAAGAAGGGGCTGAGTGTATTGGGAAGAATGTGTACAGTCTTGGGAGGTATGCAAACGTTCCTCCATACTGTGTGTACCAACTTTGGATGGTTTGGAAATGTTTTGAGAGAGGATGCTCCAACAGGCAGTCACGTGAATGGAATGCACTGGGCATAGGGATATATCTCATATTTATCATGTTACAAAGATTTCATGTCTTTATAAGAAACAATGCCAACATATGTGGTAAAGAAGTAAGAGGAAGCATTGTGTGGCTTGGCATTCAGTGCATGGGTCCGGTGGATGCATGCCAACTGGGCACACATTAAAGGCATTATTTTTTAAGGTAAAATTAATAAACTGAATCTAGTTTGTCCCACATTGCCGGTGTGGACGCATAAGATAATATTCAAATACTGAAACACATACATTCATGGTGTCCAAAGTGGACGCAAGGTTGGAGATAGCTCATACATGCACGAGGACTGAGGTTCTTGGTTGGCAGACGACATGGATGATGACTTGGCAAGTGGGCCCCACACATGAAAGGTAAGAAATTTTGACAGTGTGTAGATTTGATGCATTGGGATACGTACCAAATTCGACGATCATCGATGATCCACTAAGATAAAGATGCAGGATGGATACACTTGCGAAATAGCGACAGGATGACACGTGTCATCTGATGACATCAGCACCCTGGTGGATGATGGACCGAATGACGTTGTGACATGTGGCACTTGGTAGTGACGGAGCAGTCAAACAAACAGTTGGTCAAACTCCTCGAGATGCGTGTAGATCTGACGACTGGCACTATTCCGGAGATACAGATATGCACAACGGTTACCTCTATGAAATTGCGACTAAGCACCATGTGTCATGGTGGTGAGTTGTCAGGAGGGCGCCCAACCAATAAGATAGGCCAATCATAGAGTGACACGTGTCATAGGTGTGTGCATATCTCCAACAAGGTGATGAGGTGGATCAGCGAGCGAATCAGGTGGTGCCATGTGGCACAGGGAGCCCACCTCAAATTTCAAAGTCTGTAGGAATAAATTAAAAATGAATTTATATAGTCTGCACTATATAAATAAATCAAAAATTTAAATGATGCAGGCTGTTCACGGAAAAATGTCTGCAGGACTCATTTTTTGCCCAAATATATGAGTATTATATGTTTTCAAAATCGACGCGAAACAAGGAATCCAATGGCGGTGTTAAAAATCAGATTTGACCAAGTTGGTAAGAGCGGTAATGGGTTGTGTATTCTGAGATTGGATTTGGGTAACAATGAAGATATTTTGTAAAGAGATGTTCTAGAATGTAAATTGTATCAGATTTGTTTGAGATATTTTGGATAGTCTTAGGGTTGACTATGTTGCCCTAAAAATGGCCTAAATAGTCCTAAGCTTGTTGCAATCCTATATATGGATTTCCAAGACCATTTACAGAGGCTACTAGTTTTCTGGTTCACAAGGTTACATCCTGAACCTTCAGTCAAGGAGTAGGACATATTTTGTCCAGTTTGTATCAAAACAAAGTAGAAAGTTGCAGATCACTTGCATATTGTCTCGATGGCTTTGAATCTTCAAGCAAGGTGTATACGGAGGCTTAGTTCCTCATTCTTAATTCAAGTTTTCAATTCCATTTCTCTCCATCTATGTCAAGTTTTATGGGTTTTGAATGTTCTGATTCTTTGTATGGAGTTTATCTATGCATGTGTTATTTGTCTTCAGTTCTGGTTTTAATCAAATTAAATTATGCTTTAGATGATACACAAGTTCATGGGGTTTGCATAGGGATTTTTGTAAGCAAGATGGTTATGGGTATTTGTATTTATAACTTGGATCTTTTGATGAAATAATAGTAATCAGTCTTTGTATTCTACAGTGCACTAGATGATTTGCCCAATGGATAAGGCACTGATCTGAAACAACTAAACTTTATGCTGATATATGTCTGGTTGGGATGTGTTGTATTCTGCAAAAATTAAATCAAATCCTTTATATCCTTTCTATCCTTTCAGTTTTATGTTGTGGGTATCAGTTTCATCATAGCAATGGAGAGTCAATGAATGACTGGTTATCATTTAGTACTTTCTTGCTATTATCTGCTTTGTTCACTCCAGTCCTGGTGTTGTAAAGAAGTGTTCTATTATACTAGATTCGATGCACCCACCTTGGTTCTACAGAGCCAGAAGTGAAGAGGGCAGTCTTGTCCCTATAGTTGGTCCAGTTACCTACATATTTCCCCATATTTGGAACTGACCATTCCCAAAATCAGTCTTAGGTATATTGGTATCTCATGGAGTGTAAAATCCGTTCCAGGAACCAACACCTCTTTGTTTTTTATGCTCTTATGCTCTTGTTAAGAGGGAGTTAAAAGTGCTAAGGAAAAGTACTTGTAGGTATATCAGTATTTTTGGAGAAAATTGTTTTCAGATACCCTTCATCCTTGATGTCAAAGGAGGAGATAATATGTAGAGCAAGCACAAGTGTTGCCAACAATGAAAAAGGAAGAGATTACTACACACACACATTGTTTTATTGTCATTGATGTCAAGCTTGTTACTACTATCAGTATCAGTGGGGTCTTGTTTTATTGTCATTGATTTCAAACTTGTTACAACTATCAGTATCGGTGGGGTCTTATTTTATTGTCATTGATGTCAAGCTTGTTACAACTATCAGTATTTGAAGATGGTATCTCTATCTAATATCCTCAAAGGTGTTGAATGTCAAAATATAACTTTGGCTTCAGTCATTTCTCTCTAGGAGTCTACCTTTGCTTTGCTAAAATTATAATTTAAGGATATGTTACCCAAGCTATTAATTTAATACCTTGTATTTGATGACATACCCCTTTTGTTTTTTATGCTCTTGTTAAGAGGGAGTCAAAAGTGCTAAGGAAAAGTACTTGTATGTATATCAGTATTTTTGGAGAAATTTGTTTTTAGATACCCTTCATCCTTGATGTCAAAGGAGGAGATGATATGCAAAGTAGGCACAAGTGTAGCCATCAATGAAAAAGGAAGAGATTACTACACACACACATTGTTTTATTGTCATTGATGTCAAGCTTGTTACTACTATCATTATCAATGGGGTCTTGTTTTATTGTCATTGATGTCAAGCTTGTTACAACTATCAATATCGGTGGGGTCTTGTCTCTGGAAGAGGGTTGCACTATCTGAATTTTTGCATTGAGTTTTTTTTGGAAGTAATAAAATATCATGAAGACAACACGCACACACACACACACACACATGGTATGCAAAGATTATTGGAGAAACTTGTAAATAGTCTTTTTGACTCTTACAGGCTATCTCTGGAGTTTTGGATTTGACTTCTCTCATATACAATGAAGTATGACCGTTCCTGTAAACAGTCTATTAGACTGTGTTTTGGCTTCTTGGCCTACAACTTGGCTCGTTAGTATAATGTGGCTTGCAATTGAAGTACGATGTAGATAATTGATAGAAGATGTCTCTCAATTTTGTCGATTTAATTTATGCAACAAATGAAGTTATTATACTCTACAGATCTAGTTGACACAAAAATATAGTAACAGTTTACATGAATGCTTCACATTCCTTTCTGACAAGTGTTTTGGTGTTGCAATATATGATTAGATGTTTGTATATTGATCAAGTGATGACATGTTTCACTTTCATAACAATGTTTGAGATTCACATTTCTCATTGATCGGCTTAATTATCTTGATTTCTATTTTTGCATCAATTTCGAAATAAAAGTGAAATTAAGCTACAATTACAAATGATTAGCAGTATAATTTACCTGTTTGCACAATGCCTACATTGTCGATAGCAGTCGTGCCCTAATTCCTTTGATATGACAAATTGCGCATAATAAGCTTAGGGAAATTAAAACAGAAGGAATTGGAGTTAATGCTTGAGCATTCAATATTATAATTGCCACTTTACCGTGTCATTAATGTTTAGCTCTACCCTTGCTTGCATCACCTAGTCACTGTTCAAAAACTTCTTATTACTCTATTGGGTTCCGTTTCACGCCTAGGAACTCACCTTAATGTGCGAACTTTCTATTATTAGTCCCATTCATGCCAAAAAAAAAAGAACAACTCATTTTTTGATCTTGCGGCGTAACTTCAATTTTTCAAAATGCCTTCAAACCCAAAATGTTTCATAAGAAACATCTACAACTTCCATTGGTTTCCAGTGGCACTTCTTGAGTCTTCATAACATTGCACTCGATACTTTGTATTGTGGTACCATTTTTTATGTCAAATCCCGACAAGGGTTCAAGAACTAACGTCGAAACCTAATGGTAAACTTGGACTTGAACACCGTATAAAGACTTTAGGAACAAAACCCAAGGTTCAATTTTACACATCAAAACTAGACAAGGGAAATATGTTGAAGACTTAATATGAAGTAGAATTCATAGCTTGACCTAAGAGGCGAGACTTCAAACAATACCAATATAACTTGAAAACATAAGAAGATGAAGGTTTAGACTAGTTCCAAATGAACTACCAGATTCTAACATGCATTCCAAAACTTGACTCAAAAACCAACACTCGAAAAAAATTAATTAAATAACCTTTGATAACCTTGTAAAAAGACAAGGAAAGACCAAATTTTAATGGGGTGTGAAATTTGGACGACAGGTGTGAAAAGCAATCTAAACAATAATAGATTTTTCAAAGTTATTTCCTTCTTTCTTCAACACTTTCTCTGTTTCTTTCATGAAACATTCAGGAGCATTTAAGAGCTTGTTTCCATTCTTTCTTTAATCTGCAAAACTTATTATACGTTGTCTTGCAATGTGACCAATATTTGGACAATTATAACAGATCACATTGAAATCTCTTAAAGAATCAAAAGAAGTCTACTAACAAAGTTAGTTATCCTTCTTGATATAAATCTACAAGCAATTGCTTTATTTCCTTCTTTCTTCTTCAACGCTTCCTATGCTTCTTTCATGAAATATTCAGGAGCACTTAAGAGCTTGTTTCCATTCCTTCTTTGTTCTACAAAACTTATTGTTTATCGTCTTGCAATGTGATCAATATATTGACAATTATATCAAATCATATTGAAATCTCTCAAAGAATCAAAGAATTTCTACTAACAAAGTTCTCCTTGATATAACTCTACAATCAATTGCTCTATAACCAAAATAACTACTCTTCTTGTGAGAGGAACCCATTATGGATTTTTTTTGTCTTTGAACTTCAGCAAAATCATCATCATTATTCCTCTTATTGATAGAATTAATTGTGCTAGAACTTTCACCTTTATCAAAACCCAAACCAAATTTGCTTTTGTCTACCCTTTGACAAGCTAACATTTATCCAACATCTTAGAACTCTTCACAAATTTTATCTTTCTTTCAGACTGAGTTTTGAATTGTTCAATATCATTTCTTAAAGCCACTACTTCACTTTCTAATTACAAACATTTTTCAGATTTCAACAAAAGTTCATAAATTGTGTATTATCTCTTCTCTTCTCTTGGCCTCTTCAACTTCAACTTTCAGACTTATGATCATTTTATTACACTCTTCAAGTTCTTTCATTGGTGCTTTATTTTCTTCAGAAGTCTTTCACTTTTTATTCTTCTTCAATTTTCTGATTTCGTCGAAGGCACAAATTTGTTCACCTTCAGGATCTATCTCTCCTTTAACATCATGCAAAATATTTGTTTCATCATTACTTCAATCCTCAACAATTGATCCAACAGCCACGAACGATGTTTCACATTTTTCAGCATTAGATACACACTCGTCTTTTGAATTGGTCATGTCTTCTTTGATATACAAGCTTTTCTTGTTCTTTGAAGAATTTATTTGCCAGTAATTTAACTGATTTTTATTTCTCTTCTTACAAAATGCCCAATCCTTCTAAAATTGAAGCACTTAAATGGCTATCACATTCTGATTCTAAACAAGATTTGCAACTTCTTCATTAGTATCACATTTTGATTCTAAACAAGATTTGCAACTTCCTCATTAGTATCACATTTTGATTCTGAACAAGATTTGGAACTTCTTCATTAGTATTACATTCTGATTCTGAACTTCTCTCCTTTACTTTCTTTGCAGCCTGAAATGCAGTTTCTCTTTTAAATGAGTCTTCACCGACCATTCTTGTCTCAAATGCTGTGAAAATACCATGCAGATGAGCAACCGCAATCAAAACCTCTAACTTGTTCAATTGCAGAAATTTTAGAATCGTAGCTTGAAGGCAAAGATCTCAAAACCTTCTCAATAAGTACACAATCTTTTATATATTCTACAAGATCTTTAAACACATTCACTATATCATCAACTCTAAGAATCTTTTATAAATTCTCCAAGATCCTTAAACACGTTCACTATCTCATCAACTCTAAGAAGATAATCAACAATCTGCTCTTCTTCTTTCATCTTTAAACCTTCAAACTTTGCCTTATATGTTTGTAACTTTGCTTGCCTTACTTTAGCATCACCTTCATAAAAACTCCTCACTTTTGTCCCAAATGTCTTTAGCAATTTGGCAATACATAACTTTGACAAACTCTGAATTAGCCAGAATGAATGAATGAAAAACCACGGTGAGAAATGCTACTAAGATCTACTGTCCTAATTCAACCTCACCAAGAAATAATGCATACACAGTTTAACAGCACCAACCCTAAGGAATTACCAGATTCCTTGCTTGAGAGCACCAAATCTGACAAAAGTGCAAGCTTCTCAATCTGAGGACCAACTCAGCATCCTAGAGGCACCAACCATAAGGATGCTACAGATTTTCTTTCTCAGACTGTCAGTGACTTACATTTGTTTCAATTTAGAAGTGTTACACTCATAATATATGATGTGTAACCTTAATACTTCTGCAAGCAGACTCGATATGGACATAATCAACTCCCACATTCTTTTTAGAAACACCCATATGATCTCAACAAAATATTCTATAACATATCGCTACTTTCATATATCTCAGTCTTCACATCGTCAATCTTATTCAACTCTCTTAGACATCTCTCATTTGCAGAGATATTCTATTGCATAATGAAATCTCCCAAGACATTCAATTCTAACTGTAATGTGACTCTACTGTTCAACACTCCAAGATTCTCCTTATAAAGTACCTCACTCTCACTACCTTCATCGAGTTTTTACTCTTAAATAAACACCACTATTTAGTGATCAGTTAGAAAGAAATTTAAACCGTTAATAATTGCTTACATTAGTTAAAAACAGATCCACCAAACCTACAGATATAATAAGCATATCAATATTCAAGATATACAAATTGTTTTCAAATTAATGATGGTGATATGTACAGGTGGCAAAAACAGTTGTAACCAAACCAACCAAAACTGATCTATGAAAGACTAGATACACATTATGTATATTGTGAACTCCAAAAAGACAACACGATATTCAGTATGCAGATCAGTCTGGACATAATACTTGATCATAAAACCTATACCAACACACGATGAACCCACAGACATATGTAACATTCTGTCCAAAGATATTGCAGAATCAAATACATTTGCAGGACAAAGTCTTTGATTTTTCATACAGTGAATGTTGTCTTTAGAAACGGTACTTTGCGCGACATACTCCATTCTGTTACCAACATTCCATCATTATTACCATCAGTTGAACCCGATATAATACATTCAAATCATTCCATCTTCTGTATCTGATAAATACAAGTTGTGCATAAACAACAGACATCTCTATTTCCATGTTTGATAGAATAATTCATTATTGCAGAAGAAAACAAGATGCTCATCCTATTTAGCCACTGTGTGATCTATTTATTTCACAAAATGAATAAGGATGTATCAATCAAATATAACATTAATATTTCGCTATCTCAAGATTCATGTTATCTACTTATAAGACTCACGAGAAGTATATTCAATGTCAACCTGACATATCTTCTGCATTTGGATGTATTTGGTCTGCAACTCAACATCAACCCAATCTACATTTGTAAGTGTTTGTTTTGCAACTCAACATCTATTTGATAAAGTCTGTTTGATTTGGACATCAATGACAAATTTGCTATCATATATTGACTTCCTGTCTTCACCAAGTGTATGGCAAATCCATTTTTTGTGCTACAATCATCCTCTACACTTATAGCACCGCTTTTGTGCTACATTCATCCTCTACACTTATAGCGTCACCTTCATGTATTTTGCAATTTAATCTATTATCTTCATTGGAATCTTCAATCATAACTACTCACCTTTACGCGCTCCAAATGACTCCAAGCCTTGTTCGAATGGCTCTTAACATGTTATCATTATAACAAAATACTCTCTATTCTATTATCTTCATTGGAATCTTCAATAAAAACTACTCACCTTTACACAATCCAAATGACTCCAACCCTTGTTCGAATCGCTCTCAACATGTCATTATAAAAAAATACTCTCTGCATTTGCCACCTCCTTTGAACATTTTGGGCCATTTTTCACTTTTGAACCACTTGTTATCAATGCTCACAAAAAAAGAGTTGATGTTTGCAAAGCACAACTTTAACTCCTCAAAGCTCAAAACACTCACCAACTTCCTTAACCCTACTTTATGACTAGATATCCTTGCCCCAACTTTATAACTCACGTCCTTTGGCACTCAACCTTGTTTGTCAAATTTGACCCTTAGTCTTTTTATCCTCACGTTTTTTTTGTATACACACCCTCAACTCAACACAAGAACAATTGAAAACATTATACAATCATCTACGTGTCAAAACCTATTGCTATGCCCAAGACAAGAACTAGTTCCAATGTCATAAATTTCACCTATCAATCATTGATTCATTTATTAATATGTTTCTTTGTGGTCAACAACTTACTATGTCTTTCCAACATCAATAGAATTAGATAGACACATAACCACCCCTTTGCATGAAGCTCAAAAAGTGTGAGTGCACTCTCAAGCCAACTACACCATCAAATAAGTGTGTGAACATAAACCACCTACATACAACTAGACCTTAACTCATGAAGCTTTATAAACAATGAGTAAATCAAAATACTTGCGTGAGAGAGTAACAATCTTAAAAAACATTCATTATGAATGAATCACAACACTTATGCAAACTTCCATAGAAAACAAAAAAATGCAAAATGCGTCAAACAAATATTTTTGAATGATGCAAGATTGCACACCCCTTAAGTGCTCCTACATCAAAAGACCAACTCCATGTGTTGCACCTCAAAGTATTATCGAGTGTAACCATATTAAGGAACCAAGCTAATCAAATTGTTCTATGACCTGCATCAAAGTTACCCCAAATTTTGAATAGATTCACACATAAAAATGTCAAGTAAATACATAATGGGCAGAGAAAGCACAACAAAAGAAGATGATGTGCTCAATGGTGACAAGCCAACAATATTGTGTTGCTTGTCCCAATCAATATGCCATTAAACATAGGTTGAAAAATGTGACAGGTCAATGAAGGGATGCAACAACTACAAAGAATAGTGAGAGATCATTCATGAGTAGACCATGTGTGGTGCATCCAAGTTCTAGAAAAGCTAAAGCCAATTCTCCTTTCCTTCAACAAGGTTTTTCAAATCATCCCAAACAAACCTGCAAGATTTAAAGGGAGATCAACAAGCACTAAATTACCTAGAATGCAAAACTCCCCTGTTTCATTTCACAAAAGTAAAGCCTTTTACAACATTCAAACATAAATAAAGAAAAAATATCAACATTGTCTTAGAGGAGGTGCTTCCCATTAAGGATCGTGCTCCTAATTTTTCCTGGGAAACATCAAAGAAGTTGTGTTAGGACTGATGTTGGGAAGTTTCAAAATGAAAGGTCACCCTAAGAATCTTTTACCCTCTTGTGATGGGGAAGAGGGTGGAATTGGTTCGCCTCTCCTTGGGGGAGGCCTTGGTCAAATTTGCTAAAGGTGTTTCGGAATTAATCCTCCCATATGATTGGGTAGACCAAATTTCTAAGGATTTCGATAGTAAATCACTTGTATGTAGGTTGTAGGTAGAAGACTACATTTTACATATATTATTTGATGGATGAGTTTTACTCAAGGCAACATAGAATGCTTTTGTCTTTACTATAAGGGGCTCCTTCATGTATTTTGTGTAAGGATTGGAGAATAAATGTGCTCTTGGAATAGACCTTTTCTCATTCAAATGTTAATTATATGCCTATATCTACCCTTTGGCTCTATTTTTAAAGACTCCCTCTAGTTACAGAAATTCTATCATTATAAAGATGATAGAGAAAATTGGAGACTATTGAGAGTGATATGGAGCGATATAGGTCTCAAGGCAATTTTGTAAGGATATGTGTGATTGTAATCAAACTTATTTTTCATTCCATTTGTACTGTGTCCATGCAAGGTTCTTGAATTCAATATGATCTTTGAAAGACTAGCCTTTGTATGCTTTCATTGCAATAAAGTTGAGCACAAGATTAATGAGCGCCAATATTCTCAAATCTCTGCATCCGATACAAATCAATTGCAGAAATGGATCCCAAAAGTTGGTAAACAATATGTGGATTTTGTGTGGAAGAACCATAGCTACTTCATAGAGAGGTATGTCTTCCTCTGTTCTATGTCTCTCTCCACTCTGCAATCCCATAAGGAATGAATGCCCCTACCATTGTAAAAATTTTAAGTGTTCAAAGGAAGTTGAATTGGGATTCTCCTCAAATATTTTTGGGCTTTGCTTTTGAAAGATGATGATTTGGCATGGCAAGATCATCCTTCCCCTTTGTAAGCTCTATATAGCCTTAGGGGTCTTGGTATCTTCAAAAATGTGTTATCAAGAAACTGAAGTGGAAAAATTGGAAATGATGGATCCCAATGAGCCATGGAAAATCTCCTTTCTTACAAAAAAGATTAGTTTCAGTGCTCTCTTGAGGCAATTTATTTGTTTGGTGTCAATAGAGCTTTTGGACTTGATGGAGTCTCACTCTATATTGTAGGTTGTTGGTTGAGACTCTTAGGCTTAGTGAGTTTGCATCTGTATTTCCATGTCTTGGGTTTTAGGATGTAATGTTAGCTTCTGTATATTTGGATGGTGAATGTCTTGGTTATTATGTGAAGTGTGGTTTCTTGGTCTTTCAGTCCTAATAAGCCTCTCATTTTATGGGTTGGGGCCCTAATAGATCTATCAACTTACCACTCAGATAAAACAAAACAAAAAAATAATAATAATTAAACAGGCAAAAAAAACCTCGATGTCTGAGCCAACTAAGGAAGAACCACAATAATCTATTCTCTAGAATGCATAACTGCAGTGAAAAGAATTTGAATGAATGAGCCAATATTGAATGAAGAAATTGCCTTGGATTCATTTATAAACAAGAACATATTACAATGGTGATATCAGAACTTTTACAGAACATGTCTCAGAACTTGGCTTTCATAAGCTTTTCTGTCGGTAACAAGTAAATATCTGCATATGGTCCTTCTTGGTTCACTTCAAGGTAGTCCTTGCTCTTCAATATCTGCAAGCATCAAGACCATAACATACAACTTGCACACAAATAGAAGCACAAAAATGTAAGCAAAAAACACAATCAAAATAAGGAGCATAGATACATCCAGCACACTAATTGTGACTTTAGAGATGGCTATTCCAAAAGCAAAGCAGGAATGGTAAAATTACCAGTATTTCAAAGAACATTCTAGCAGATTCTTTGCGTGTTCTCCCAGCAAGCATTTCACTGAGATTGAGTATCCTCTCCGCAGCATCCAATTTTAGAATAGATGTTCTCAAATATTGTGCTACAGCCCTGCATCAAACCAGAATGCCCTCTAAAATCATATCTCACCAACATGAAAATTCCAGAAGAATTGGCAAGAAAAAAGAACAATCATGAAAACTTAAATAGCACATTGCTCCAACCTTGTTCGCACTGACCAGCCACTGGTATCATCAGTCTTCTGACCACTCACAGCATCACCGACACCTGATTCCTCAGCGAATTCTTCACCTTCTACAACAAAAACTGGACCACAGAAATGAAAATAATTAAACTAGCCTCTCAAATTCATGAAGCATTCACCACCAACGTGACAAATCAATAGTGGCATGTATTCATTATTCAAGGTTAGGAACCTTTCATAAGTAATCTTAGAATGCATTAAAACATAGGAAGCAAGGTGGATAAAAACTCACCAGCATGTCTAGAATCTTCTTCAAGAAATTCTAGGCCCTGCAAAATTATGCAGACATTTGAGGAGCAATAGTGTTTGTACTCTCAAATAAACTATAAAAGGTGACAATACAAACATTTTGGTATTTGTATTTCACACCAGATGGGAAAATGGAAACTTTCTCAACTAGCATCACAATACGATAAAGAAAAGTCAATGGGCACAATAGCTTTGTCAAACCATCTTGCAGTATCTAAAAATGCATTTGGAAGTTTAGCATAGAAAGACTAACCTGCTCATGTTCTTTCTCAAAAACGGAAATCCCAACACTAGGTGCCTCTTCAATTGGTACATCACTTAGGCCATATTGACTGGGCGTTGCAAATTGCTCATGTTCAGCTGTAGTTGCCTCCTCAAGTTCAATCACATTTTCTGTCACCAACACTTCTGGTATTCGAGTATCTAACTCAACCTCTTCATTGGCTGCGTAAGTAGGCTCTTCCATCTGACCAGCAGTTTCAAATCCTACATCTGGCGAGGTCTCAACTTCAGGTGGTGCAAACCGGGCCATTTCTATGTCAGATGCCTCGGGAGATTCTAGCGGCTCCTCCGCCCCATTCTTAAAGCCTTTTGTTGGAGCCTCGGCAAAAGCAACTTTTACTCCCTTAGCTGTAAAAACTTTCTTGAAAATCTCTTGAAGATGAACTGACATGCCTGAAACAGCAATTGGAATGGCAAACATAATGTCAACACTAGTAAACCACAATTGGAAGTATATGATGCTTCATAAGCCAAACCACACTATAAAAAATAATCTAACCAGGAAGAGAAGGTTCTGAGAAGATTTGTTGTATATGAGAGCTTCTGTATTCTTTCCATGCCTCCTGAGCAGAGCAGGGAACTTTCCTACGTATGCAACAAATATCATCTGCATATTCTAACTGCCTCTTCATGAACCTGTAAATTTCAACATATGACATTGAGTAAATGAAATGAAACTCCTGTCTGTAATAGGTAAAGGCCAAAATTTTATCATATGTACTCAAACATCGAGACATTAACTTAAACATACATTAAGGTGTGTATCTGGATCCTATTTGCAGACAATGTCAATTATTGAAGTTCATCATTTTATTCCACTTATCATGCTGAAGGAGTGCAAGAAAATGACTAAAGATAAAAGTAAAATATAACTAAACGAAATCCTAAATAAAATCATATTGATATTTCATTTGACCATGCTTTGATCCTGTATCTTACAGAGCTAACAGTATTCTTAGGGATCAAACTTTAAAACCTGATAGGTAGTTGATATCTTTCAAAGCAAAAAAGCATTCCTAAGTTGATGAATGTTGAAAACATGAATATAAAGAGTATTTACTGCATATGATCACTATTTAGTATTTACTGTTGATGTGAATAAGTTGTTTTACTTAAGTAGTTCACCTAGTGGGTCCTACTCACATATTTACTTTGGTCCTACGAATCTTTCTAGAAGTCTTAGTTGTCTTGATGAGATCTTATCTAATTTACTTCTTGTGTCCTAGGTCATCTAGTATTTGCTTTTGTTAATTGTCTCTTGTCATATCCCCAAGTTAAAACCTTAATTGAGATATTCCCATCCTGATGACTAGGAGCTCAATTTTGTGAAGTCTCTAAAGAGACAAAATTACATAGTATATCAAAGGTTCATTGGCTGATATGGAAGTTGAGCAAACACACATGGTCATGTTTGGATGTAAGACAACACATGACCATAGTCAACAGCAACTTAATTATTATTATGTACAATGAAGACCACCTCAGCAAAGGAATCCATGTGGAGGCTACATAGTTTATCACAAGTATCATGTCTTAATATCACGAGTGCCGCTAAGTGCTAACCCATGGAAGATGAGAACCAATGAATGATAGTAAATATTTAACAAGGACTGAAAGATAGTGTGCTGGGCTCAAGACTTACTAACGTGCAATTGGGACCATCAGTGATTGATCAATGACAGTTAAATCAATACTCAGCAATCATAATATCTATTATAATAGAATCAACAAGGTATCAATGTAGATAAGACCATGGATAACAGGTGATGTAAGTGATCGAGTAACCTATCAGCGATTATAATAATGGGAATGGTGTCAACGAAAATTAGTAATAAGAAAAAATAGCAAGAGCGAACCGACATAAGTCTATTGGCAGTGATAGAATATCAGAAGAAGAAAAGAATATGGAAGACTCGGAACAACGACAAGAAACACCTTTGTTGCTGTATAATAATAAAGACCAGAGATGCAAGGATATCAAGAGAAAGGTCAACTTGCATTGAGTGAAGTCAGCCATTAACAATATCGATTTAATAATGACACAGTTAATGGAGAGTATTAACTATCGATGTCGATTAAGGGAATATGTTATCAAACAACTAATTGATACCTGAAGAGTCACAACAATAGCTAAACAGTAATTATGTTTAATCAATGACAAGCCATTGATATAAAGGAAATTAATAAGAAGACAAAAATTGAGGAAGTTAATATGACAGAGTACATTTAGCATTAAGGATCAGATCAGCAATTAGTAATAATGAAGTGGTGCATTTTGTAAAAGAGGTGATTATGGATGGGCATGAGTCGTGTCTTTGTAACATGACTCATCACAAGATACATGAAAGCATGTACAATCATTCAATCAGGGCATCATCGGACAGGAAGCAGGAAAAGAAGAAAATAATAAAATAACAGTTAGACTGCAGCAATCTGACAAGATTACAGTAGCATCAAAGAACAGAGAGTAATCATATTCCAGCAATCTAAAAAATTATATCTAGCATTGAATACCTAAGTTACCGATTTGGGTGCGGATGCGAGTACGAGAATCGGGTGCACGGATGCGTGAATTTTTTGGGGGGGGGATTTTGGATGCATATATATATATATATATATATATATATATATATATATGATATTTTTAATAATAATCTTAAATTTTACATATAGTATTTTAAACATATATAGTTTATTACTTATAAATTAAATAATATTAAATTTTAAATATATATATAATATTATATTTATTAATTAATAATCTTAAATTTTACATACAACATTTTAAACATATATAATTTATTACTTATAAATTAAATAATATTGAATTCTAGATATATATAATATTACATCTTTTAAGCTTTATCCTTAAAGGCCGAGAGAATGAGACCGACTGTACAGATGGCTCTATCTCTGCTCAGGTATTTCCTTCCAGCACTCCCTCACATTTTTCCTTACAAAGATGGTTAACTCGTTCAGGTATTTCCTGTTGCCAAATTTCGACGGGATTTCATGTGAAAATTTCATGTGAAAAATGCATGTGAATGCTCCAGCCAAGCATCCCTAACGCCTCCGCTCCCGCATCCACTTCTACAAGCATCTGCATCCGCATCCCAGGGTGAGGCAAGCACATCGGTAACTAAGTCGAATATCAGAGGAAGAACACCCAATTACAGGAAGAACATAGTATCTTTCAGAAGATTGAACTCTTAGTGCCAAGGAGAGATTAACAGTTAAATTATTCTAATAGTGGGCAACTTCTAGAGCAAATAAGGGACATTACATCTCATATCATAAGATTAAGACCCATGTTGTGATCTTGTCTAATTCTTTGCCTTACCTTGCCTATATAAGGAAGGTACCTCTTGCATCTAATCATCTACAAGCTTATGGATTGTAAGCTTGTTTGGTGGAATAGCATCTTTTGTTGTTGCTTTTCTCTTGTCTTTGAGGTAGTTATTTGGTGTTGCAGATTAATGATCCTGGGTGCTCACTTCAACATTTACCAGCAGGTTGCAATCCTTAATATTTCCCATGGCAACTTTTGAAGTATACCAGATTATGATTACACATAGTACACCAGTTTTAGATAGTACAACAGATTATGATTAGAAACTAAAATACATTGAAATACTCACTCATTTGACAAAACAATAGATTCATCAAATAACTGCTTCCTCTTTCTTGGTCTTCTCTTCCTTTCTTCCTCAGCTGGAGTCTTAGTGGGAGTGGCCATGACTGTCAATCCTGGAGACATACCCCCTGCTTGCAACAACCAAATGCCCATGAAACCTTATCAGACTGTGTTATGAGTTATATATAAGAAGGCTTTACAAAAAGAAGGATATAAGAGGACAAATAATAATTAGAAGCAAGAGATAACTTCGCATTGCATCCTTAAAATAATTCTTTCAGTTTCAATCAAAAATTATGCATTAGGCCTCTGCTAGAACTTATCCAAACAAAATGGCAAATTGAAATAGTTATAATAGGGACACCCACCTAAAACAGCTGTCAGGTCTTCATCACCAGAAATTTCACTTGGACTTCTGCTATGTGGTGTTTGACCCTGACCAAATCTTGGACTTCCCACTCCCATCACTGGAGTCTCTTCTAAAAGTGGAACCCCAGTTTCCTCCATTTTACTAGTTTCAGTCTCATCACCTGCATCAGTACCCTTCTCCAGCTCTCCTAATCCTGTGATGAATGGTTCTTCCTGTGGAACTGCTGCCGCAGATCGGAGTGTTTCACGTTCTGAGATGTTGTCAAGAGGTGCTTCTTCCCTGAGTCCTCCAGTGGTATGTTCCAAGCCATCAATTTCCATATCCATTTGACCGAAGCCCATAGTATCATCCATTGGAAGAGGTGGAAGAACACTGGATAAGAATTGTGTCAGTCTAAACTATGAACCTTGTAAAGTTCTACTCATCGTATAATTTGAATGAAAAGAAAACAAAATGCAGCTCGAATTGAGATGGACCATACTCTTCCTCACGGGATGGTAGAACAGAACGTGGAAACTCAGATTGAGCAGGTGATTTGTGTCTTTGCACTTCCTGCAAAGAGAACACAATATATTAGGACTTTGCTTCCACAATCCACATGTTAGAAAATGAAGCTTCAAGAAAACTTTAATGCTTTTCAGAAGATTTTTTTTTAATACATTAGAACACAGCCCTAACTGGAAAGGACAACCCAAAAATTTCTTAAACTAAAAAATGTTTGACAAATACATTGCAGATGCTTAGCAAGAGTATAAGTATATGCTCTTCTCATTGATGCAACAGAAGCATTCCAACATCAGAGGAAGGAAGTGAAGATACAGAAATATCGAGGCAATTTGCATCAGAAGTTGAAGATTCAAACCTCATCTAAAAAGACCATTGTAAAAGGATCCACTCCACCTGGAACCTGCTCTGAATTTACAAGAACATGCCATTACCTACAATGCATTTAAACAAAAGATTTTGAACAACCTAAAAAAGACAAAAGAACCAACAAACTATTCAAAGAGCTTACCATTAATCCCAAGATGAGGCCTACCAGAAAAATCTCGACGCCACTCCTTTAGTGTGATCTGATCATGGGTTGTAACATGCATATCTGTCTGTCTGCATTATAAATATGTGAAAAACTGAATATGCTGCTAATATTTACTCCAACAACAGGAATTGTGTATCAAATACGAGTTCTATCTTATCTAAGGACCTGGGAAACTTTTACCCATATCTCAACTCTTCCTCTATGTCATCAAATTCAAACATCTCAGGCAAAGTGATTGAATGAAATGGTGCAGTAGCAGCTCCAGGTGGTAGATCCACTTGAACTGAAGTAAATGCTTGTTTTATCTTTACTAAAGCTTCACTGCAGTCTTGATAGAGATAGTTTACTTTCCTTGAGTATATCCGAACCACACCCAGTAAAAGGTGCCCTGATAGTCGAAGAGCGATGGGAACTTCCGGATAAATGATGGAATCTATGACATCAGTAATAATTCACAAGAGAACCGTCAAGAATTCCATCAATAGATTTAAGTAAGAAGAAATACCTTTAAAATAAGATTAGTCATTGAGTATACTATCAAGAAAAAGTATGACATCAAACTGCATTTGCCATCATATACATTTTTTTATGAGCATTCAAAAAAAATTTAAAAATATTGAATGCCTCTTAAACAGCTTCAAGTAATTTAAAATATAGTTAAGGCATAAAAATAAAATTTAAGGTCAATAATAAGAATTTACATTATCACAAAAAAAATAGAACAATGTACAACAAGAGTAGTGTTCTGCATGTGAATAAGAAATTCTTGATCTAATCGCTGGAAGAACCCTGCTTCTATGTGAGATATTCAAGCAAAAGGGTGAGCCTCAATTTGATATGTCCATGTGTAAACTACATGACCATCAATCATCTCAGTATAAAAATGAAAGAATTAAAATAAATTCAAGGGGTTGAACTCTGAAAGTAAGACCACATTATAGCTATTTAAAATGAGCAGCTTATTTATGAAAGTGAGTCCTGCCTTACACTCAAAGCATGGCACTCCCAATAGCAAATAAAGCATGGCCACCCTATATTTATCAGCATCAGAAAGATCCTTCAAACAAGCCAAGAACAATCAATTCAGAGAGGTTTAAGTCTTAAATTTGACTGTGAATATCAAATACTGACAAAAGATCTACAATGTTGCAGAATTGCATCAAGAGATGGTATGGAACTATCAATGTAATAAAGGCTTATTGCACTGAAAATTGAAAACAAATTACAAGCTAGAGAAATTAAAGTGTAACATCCCCAAATAGAGATAGATAAAAGATAACAATATCTCCAAAAATATAGAACAGAAAATTCTAAAATTTTATTTGCAAATAAGATATTATTCAACAAACTCAGATTCAGACTCAGATTATTGAGGTGATTTTTATGCTAATTCAAATAAATTTCTAGGCATTTCAAGTATAGAAAAGATTTTAAAAGCACTTTGAATCTGCCCAGATATTTCAGATATGACATATACATTGAGTTGTTCTTATTTTTCTAAGTTGAATATGATTAATTATAATAGTATGCAAAACTGACACAAATGTCCTAGAAATGTCTTCAAACCCTAGCTGCCTTTGCCGAAACTCCAAAAAACCAGTGCTAGGTCTGTCCCACTTGTACTTTTTGTTACTATCTTCCACGATACTCAGACACATGAAGACAGCTTGCTGTTATCCAAATCTGATCCTGATGCTTCGAATCTCAACTCCAAAATGGCCTTCAAACCTGATAAAGAATTGCAGCTCTGAAAATGATGTGATAGGCCATCACAAACCAAAACCCTTCCACAAAAACACAACCTTATTATGATGGAGAACCTATATGTCTCTCCTAAACTAGGGATACGCAAGGTTTCAGGCTTTAAGCCAAAGATTACAGCAGTAATAGAGAAAAAAATGACCACATAATGAACTCCAAAAGAACCCTAAAATGTTATATGATGACTCCAAGAAAGATGATTTAACATCAACCATTGATCCATTGCCAACTCGGTCCAATGCTCCAAATAAAATGAATCCCTCAAAATGAGCCAATAGGCTCCTTAAAATTCAATATCACCTTGACCTTTTTGGCATATGCTAAATAAAATCACTTAAAATTCATGTTTCTTAAGTTATTAAACTTAAAAGAGGGGGAAAATTAAGTCTTTACATTAAAAATCAACTTAAGTTGCATAAAAAGAGATTCCCACAAATTAAGAATAGAATAAAATATAAAAGCCAAAGACTCCAACACTTACCCACTGATGCTCTATGTCCTTTTCCTCTTGGGTAATCCATGGAAAGGATAGCCAATGCACCATTAAGCCTCATGGCTTGAGTTAGGGACATAACAATCCTCCTACCCAAAGAATGCTTGTCCTCAAGCATTTGTAGACTAGGATGCTTAAGAATCTATTCTCCTTCTCATGTTGCATCCTCCAAAGGCATGTTTCTCCATTTGATGAAATATTTAGAAATTACCTTATTCCTCAACTTTTTATCTCTTGCAAAATTGTTTCCGGAATGAGTATCAACTTACTTTCTTCATCCATATAGGGCAATTCTGTAAAAGAAATCATTTGTTGTCCAAGAGCCTTTTTGAGGCATGACACATGTAATTTGAAGATTTTAATTATAGATGGCAGCTCCGATTCATTTTCTATTTCACCAATTATGTTAATCACCTCGAAAGACCCAAAAAACTTATGTTTAAGTTTTTCCACTCCACTTACTTTTAATGAGGATTGTCTATAAGGTTGAAGAAGCAAAAATACCATACTTCCCACCTCAAAAGACCTCTCAACTTGATGGCAATCAGCATATTGCTTATGTTATTCTTGTGCAACCTGAATATTATCCTTAAGTGTCTTAAAGATATCTTGATTCTCTTTGGCCCACTCAAGAGCTTTTGGAGCTTTAGAATCCACAAAAAAATCCAAATCCTCAAATGTAGAAGCTTCATAACCATACAAGGTTTTGAAAGGGATCATATATACAAGGCTTTGAAAGGGATCATTCTTATACTCACATGATATGTAGTGTTTACGAAACCTATTTGAGCATCTGTTTGTGTACCCAAATTTCCCTATGCATTCAAATTTGGCTGAAAACCGTACCCAGGCCTCTGTTTTTACCATGTCTAGCACCCCAAAAAATTTCATGAATTTATACCCGGTTCTCTGGCCTCTGCAATTTATTTTACTCCCCGGTCTGCAGTTGAATAGTTTAAAAACTAGCCGTTGGTGTTCAAAAATCCAAATAAACCCTAAGCCTTGTTATATTTTTATGTTACCTTTTCGGCAACTTAAGTCATCCCAATTTGCATGTGCGCAAATAATCCCTAAGTTCGGCGGTTTAATTCTTCCTAAGTCCTGACGCATAAATATTTTACCCTGGGGTTAAGTGTCGATTTGATCTGACGGCCTTCGCCATTCCGCAAGCCAAAGATGCGCATGTGTTACGATCGGCGGTATAGCAACAGCCGTCGATCTTGTTTTTCTTCCTACGCTGCGATGTGTCAGTGGGACCGGTGCCACCTCATCCTATTTGGCAGCTCCTGATTCGTCGACGGTCTAGTGATTCGGCATATGTCAGTGGGGTCAGGCCTCTTTCCACAGTTAGAAGCTCTGACATCTGCAGAGGATCGACGGTCGGCGTGTGTTCTCAAGGGTCAGTGTCAGGGCTTGAGATCTTACGACAGCCACCGATCTTGGTTTGTGTCAAAACTTCCTTCGATGGGTCCTTATATGCTGACATGCTCAAATTTGGTTGGTCCGCGTGGCGATGACGAGATTTGTCATGGGTCTATTGTCAAAGGGGCCTCAGGAAGTAAGGATCCAGCGACTGGCGTAAAAGCGTAAGGAATATTCTGGGGCTACGAGATCATACGCCCGCCGTTAGATCGATATCTCAAGCGTTGGGTTCGATGTCAGAAGGTTGCTACATGTATCCGAATGGCACAGTTTGATTGGTTGTTTGATGTGCCGCGTGGCCAATGTCAGTGGGCCCGTGGGGTCAGGGGTTTCTAAAGAGGGTAAAGCGCGGTTAGATCTCACGGCTGTCATTATACCGGGGATCCAAAGTGCTCGATCATTATCGCAGCGGTATAGCGACAGCCATCCGATGGTGTCCTCAGGGACGTGGGTCCAATGACTTGTCAGAGATGCTGATTTGCTCATTTCTTATTGGTTGCTGACTGCCGCGATGGCGGTTGACTTGTCAGAAAAGGGTTTTAGATTGTTTTTAAAGGGCGCATCGCTGTTCATCTGCCGGGAAGATTTTGCATCGACGGTCACGTTTTAAAATATATCTACTAGCTGTTAATGTTCAAATTTGAATATCTCTGCGAGGGATTTGCTAGGGTTTTGCATTCTTTCAGCCATGCACGACGTCGGTTAGCTCAGGAATTGATTTCTCAAGACGGTTGTGGTTGAGAGGGTGATGGAGGTGACCGATGGCCGGCGTTGCAAGGTACTGTGCCACGTTTTCATGCCAAGAAGTGCTAGAAGGAGTTGGCGCCACCTTTTCAAACAGTACCTCTTCCAAGGAAATAGATCGGATTTGAAGGCCTTCATGGCTTAGTGGAGTTGCAAGTAAGTAGATGGATCGAGGTTGTTGTGTCTACAGGCGGACTCAGTCCAGGATCAACACGCAAAGAGAAAGATCTGATCTGTTGGCCGGTGTTCTCAGAGATTTTCATGATGGGTCAGCAGTGTACCTTAAGGGTTTGACATTATTGTAGATCTGTAACCCTAGTTGGGTTAATTTTGACTCCTGCCTGCGTGTAGTTGAGTATGTATATATTGTTTTGGAGCCTTTAGTGCTCAAGAGTTGGACAATTTGTAGAAGAAAATTCACCTTTTCTTAAAGGCCATCTGTGGTATCATTTATACCCTCTGGCTCATACAGTTGTATTTCTCCCATTGATGATTCAAATATTGCAGAGGTATTTTGTGACAATCCTTCATGTCCCTATGTTTCCTTGTTTGGATTATCTCTTATTGGATCAAAGTATGCGCATGTTTTCAATGATATTTTAGGGTTCTTGATCCCTCTTGCTTTCTGCAATTTTGTGTGTTACTGTGTTTGATCTGATTTGGATGTTCTTGTGAGTATACCTCAACCCCCTTAACAGTCTTGTCTCAATCCTACACCGAGTTGTAGAAGTGAATGTCTGTTTGCAGGTCATAAGTTATGTCTTATTCTCAGGCCCTCTTATGAAATACTTATGCAAGCCTATTCAATAAGTTGTGACCTACTAGACCTAAGCTTTTCATTGATTTCATTCCTACATACTGAGATCCAAACCCTAGTTTCGGTGCATCACCTAGTAGGTAGTTTGCTTTCAAGTCATTTCCCTTACGAGCATTCCTTCTATCCCTTTCCCTCATAAAAGTTTTACTTTCATGTCTAAAAGCAAATTAGGGTGATTATCCAAGAGGAACCAGCCTAGAACCTGGAGGTTTCATCTCAGTTAGCAAAGGTCCCACAACCTAGAGATGATTCCCATGTTATACTAAGTTATCAAGACCAAGAGAGCTTGAGAAGACAAAGGCGCAAACTCAATGTATAACAGTTTGAGGATGGTAGCTAGAGTTACAATCAAGTTTTGTTCCAACCAACTTCATCAACTCTTGCCAAGAAAGTGTTGATGAATATGTGATCTCTGTCACTGACAATTCTCTTTGGCACACCATGAAGTCTGAACGCTTATTCAAAATCAAACCAGCGACTTGGGGTGGTTTAAAATCAAAAGACATTGATGTAAAGTGAGCATATTAAGTGAGTCTATCCACCACAACAAAAATACAATCCATACCATTGATCTTGAGCATCCTAGCAATGTGTTGTGAGGTTTTCACAACATTGCCCATGAAACATGGGGACCCCCTCTTTTTTTTAGGTGACTAATGGATGAGGAAATATAACAATTTTGTAGAGAGATCGGTTGGGGTGTGAATAACTAAAGAATTCAAATCAACTTGAGATTTAATAAATAAAATAAAACTTAGTTGCCGATTCGGGTTCAGGGACGGATTCGGGTTCGCGAATCTGATTCGTTTATTCGTGAAATTTTTTTTTCCCGTTTTGGATTCGTGAGTATATATATATATATATATATATGCATTATAAATTTATATATCAAAAAATATAAGAGAAATATACATAATTCTAAAACTAAATCATTTCATACTATGAGTATGAATCTATGATGCTTGATCATTAAAACTTCAAATAGCATACTTGATCATTGATCTATGATTCTATGTTGACAATTCTAAAGAAAATCAGCACATTGAATTATATTATTGAATTACAAAATGACATTTCAAAATATTGTTCATTAAAGTTTGAGACATGATTCAATGTTCATTGGTTCAATGGTTCATCAATCAAATGGATTATCAAAAAAATCTGGATCAATGGGGTCTCCAGTAGCTGCAAGTGTTTGATCAAAATCATCATTAATGGAACCCAAAGTTCCACTAGCACTAGAGGGTGCTGTCTCATCATCATCATCATCACCATCATAATCCACATCAGCCAAAGTGCTTCTAGCAAGATCGTGAATGGTCATATCTAGGTCAACAGATTCGGGTGCTACATCCCAAAGCTTCGTTGGCCCCTTCTTGTACTTTGGATCCTTCCGTGACAGGAGACGCAAGTTGCTGTGAACATACACCAAATCTTCTACTTTTTTTGCAGCCAACCGGTTACGCTTGACTGAGTGGATAAAGGAGTAAGTACTCCAATTCTGCTCAGCGGCAGAAGAGCTCACAACCTATAGAGAAAACCAACAAAATTAAAAAAATACAAGATAAATTGAAGAGCGTTAAGTATTAAATTCTACAATGCAAGTGACAAAACAAAAAGAAAAAAAAAGTTAAACCTTAAAAACTTACTTGTGATAGAACCTTAATCGCAAGAGGTTGGAGGTATAGATAATCTTGCCCATGAAGATACCACCATGTAACAGCATCCATTTTGCTTTGGTCATTGATAGCAGTAGGGTGGAGATCTCTTCTTGAGATAAATGATCCAAATTCTCTCCTAACACTTACCCCAATATCTGGATCGCGGAAGATTTTATCAAATGCCTTCTTATACCCATTGGCAACCTCAGCATCTCTATATGGTGCCACTCTACCTGGAATACCAAATACTTGTACACTATAGTACCTAGGAGAAAGAGCATATGCTAGGAGGTGCAATGGTGTGGTCATCTTGTTCCAACGATGAAGAACCATCGCTTCCACCTTTTTGTATAAGGTGTCCTCAGGATCATTCTCTCTCCTATGTATGACCTGGGATATCAAATGAAGTTCATGTAAGTTATCATTATGTCAATTTTGAATTTAAATAACTCTCAATAAACAAAGATAAAGGAATGTATTAAATTTATAACTTACCATTTTTATCTTCTCCAACATTGTGTCCATGCTATCATAGATATCCCCCAAGCATGGTAAATCAGTGTCGGCAAATCGAAGCATAGACATGATGGGATCAGTGAATTCCAAGACATACTCCACACGAGTCCACCAATCATCATCTAATATCAATGCCTTCACCTTTTGGGCCCTGACTGTACTGGACTGCTTCCAGATGCTCCATTGGTTACTAATAACCATTTGTGATAAGGCCTCCTTCACCTTGACAAGCCGTCTCAACACAATTGTGTGAGAGGCAAACCGGGTTTCAGCCACCTAAAACATGTTAGTAGAAAGTTAAAACATGACATAAAAATTATAAAATGATAAATGAAACTAAATAAGTTATAAATTAAATTTTAAAATTTACCTTCAACAATTCCAATTTTGAGTAAGTTCTGAAAATTGTTTGTGACATATGGTGATTTGTCACAAACATTTGAATCTCCTCACCCTCCTCATACACCTGTTTCACCCAGTCTATTTCGGTGCCAATTGCCTTCATCACTAGATTGAGAGAATGGATGGTGCACGGTGTCCAAAAGATGTGATCATATCTAGCCTCTATCAAAGCACCTACAGCCTTGCAAACTTTTGCATTGTCCGTAATTACTTGGACAACATTGTGATGACCCACGAACTCTATGGATTCAATGAGAATCTGGGCAATGAACTCTGCATTTTTAAGTTCGCCTTCACAGTCAACCGCCTTCAAAAACATTGACCCCTTGGAGGATACAGCAATTACATTAATTAAAGGACGGTTTTTACAATCTTTCCATCCATCTGAAACAATAGACACACCTGATTGAATCCAAGAATCTCTTATTGGTTGTAGTAGGTGCTCTACATTTTTTCTCTCGTTTTGTAATATGGTGGTGCGCAACTTTTCATATTTAGGGCCACGGTAACCAGAAGGTGCTTCATTTATTCCTTCACACATGTCACTAAAATAAGGTGATCTCACAAAGTTGAATGGAATACCATTTGCAAAGAGGCAACGTCCAACTTTGGCATCAGCAATTTCTCTTAATTCAATTTGAAATCCCCTCTCTAATGGGCCTCTCTTGTGGGGGGTGTTGTGTGGTTGATCTACATCTTCATCCCTAGAAGGCATAGGCAAGAATGGATGTGATCTAGATTGCATTTGAGTGGGTGGCTGCATTGTTTTCTGTTTACTGGTATAAGAAACTTGTTTCCCTTTTGCACATATTCTATCAGCTTCTTCTTGTTCTTTTACCAAAGCTGCTATTTGTGCAGCTGGCAATCCCTCCTTATCTTCCCCCTCACACATGTTAATCCCTTGACCCGCAGGGCCTAAAAGATGATATTTTACCCAGGAGTAGGAGCTTCTATATTGTATTTTGCAAAAATTACATTTCCATACATACCCCCCACCTCCAACACATTGAGAAATTCTTGTGGTGTGTCTCCACAAAGGAGACCCTTTATCAATTTTAAATCTTTGAGATCCCTCCCCACCCACTAAACCTTGACTACTCATTGTTGCAATCTATAACAAAAATGAAAAAAGAAAACTTCAAAACTTATACAAAATGAAAAACTTATACTTCAAGAATCAAAACTTATCAAAAAAACTTGAGAATATGGTTCAAATGCATACCTTAGTCACTCAAATAGACTGAATAGTGCTTCTTGGAAGGTGTTTGCCACTCCACAATCGAGCTCCTTCGAATTCAATCACCTCACTTCAAGCTTGCATGAATGAGAGAGCAAAATGAGAGAGAATAATAGAGAGCACAATGAGAAATAAAATGTGTTTGGAGACTCATAAAAGGGGTCGTTTTAGGGTTAGAAGTAAAAAAAATAATATAAAAATGTCTTTTTGAAGTCATTGTTTGACTTTTCAAGTTGCAAAAGCCGCGGGTCCTTGAGGATTCACGCGAATCCGCGCGAGATCCTCTTGGATCCGCTCGGATCCTCCCGGGTCCGTGACGGATCCGAGCAGGGTCCGGACCAAACCCTGTGGATCCGTCCGGATCCGCGGCTCGCGGATTCGGACGAATCCACAAGGTTTGGTCCGGACCCTGTCCGGATCCGGCCTTGCCAAGGCGAATCCGGCAACTAAGAAATAAAATAAAATAAACAAAAAATTTAAAATTTAAAAAAATCAAATTCAAATTGATAAGTCATTCTGAGTTGAAATGAAGTTTGCCTAAGTCATCCTTGATTTCCACCTAAGTTTTACCTAGCTTAGTAGTGGTTTCCACTTGGTGATCAATGGTTTTGCCTAAGTTAAGGGTGGTTTCCACTTTGTGATTGGCAGTTTTGCCTAACTTGGTAGTGGTTTCCACTCTAAGATTAATAAACAATTTGAACCACAAATCCAGCCTAGCTCTCATTGAGTTTAACAACTAGTAATTGCACCTTAGTGCGCAATAGGTACGCCGAAGAAATTTTGAAGAGCACATTAAAATAATATGCAGTGAATAAGGTCAAATTATTGTCACTAAAATATTTCATTTAGTTTATATTATATATTAATAACATATTGTACTATATTTATATTATCATAATAACATTAATTATTTGTAAAATATATAATTCAATTTTTAGTACATAAAATCTATATTATATATTATATACTATAATTATATTTAATAATAATTTCTAATATAGATATAATAGATAATAAAAATAACCATACCATTATTTTACTATTTAAAAAAAATATTATATTGTTTAAAAAAAAATCATCTCATATATTTATATTAAGCATACACTCTAAATTATATTACATATTTTAACTAGAAATTGTAAAATCTTATATAATATATATTATTGTTTATATTAATAAATATAAGTATTATTTCACATTTTAAATAAATAATATAATATTATTTTACAATATTTAGTAAACCCTAATCATTATTGTTTATATTAACTCTAATTATTATGTAAACCCTACCCATTAGATCAAGATGTTGTTTATTATATAATAAATTTACTTAAATATGTAACAATAAATAATAAACTTATGAAATTGATAAACATATTAATAAATTATAAATTAGATTTTTTTTATTAACTTTAATTATTATTTGCATTTTGCTAAAAAGATATAAATAATTAATTAAATTTTAAATATAAGTCAAAATTAAATTATACAAAAAATAATATTTGAAATAAAATATTAAAATCACATTTTAAAATGAGAAAATATAATATCATGAAATACAACAAATATGTATTTAAAATTATCTAGAATACTTATCTCATCATCAAGAGATATTTATCAAGTTTATTGGATAAGCATGTTGAGGTGGCACCCATTGCTTCAATTAGTCAGATCATGACAAGTGTCCCCAGTGAGGGAGCTCAATAATATTATGGCCAAATTAATTCAATTTGCTAAAAGGGGAAAAGTCAAAGGAAAGTATCTTCTAAAGGAAGATTTGTTGTAAGCCCATGTGGCACTTTATCATTGGCCCATTGATTGGTGTCTTTTTCTACAAGCTTCTACCTAACCTCTCTTCTCATTGGCCCATAAAATATTGTAATTATTTCATTGGCCCATTTATTGGTGCATCTTATCTAAGGGTTATACCTAATCTACTTTCTTGTTAGCCCATGAAAGCAATGTAATTTTCTAAATGGCCCACATGGTGGTGCCTTAAATTAGGTGAGCATTTAATGATTGTAAGGGGTAGTTGGATTGAGGCTTTGGTGGATTAATCGTGGCCCTTGATCTCAAATTGATCTTGGCCCTTAATTGTACTTGGAACAACTATAAAAGACCAAGGCCTTCTCATTTGTAAATTATGAGATTAGATATTAAATTAGATTAGCTAAGGGGCAGACTTTGAGAAATTGTTGCCATAATACTACTAAGATTATTCCTTCTATATTGTTGGTTTTCATGGTGAATGTTTATGATGTTTGGAGTATTGCATGGTTTCTACATTTCCTCACTTAGATTAGAATTTTATTCTATGTTAAGTAGAAGTAGAAGTGGATGAATAGAAGATATTGTTGAATGGTGAAGTTAGTGTCCATACCTTTGGTACTTGTTGATTGTAAGTAACTGTGCAAGGTTAGTCTGCGCCTAAATTGCAAGTGTTTAACTTCTATTGGAAATGTTCATTTAGATTACACCTTCATAGGGTATTTGAAAGAGTTTTGACAATGTGAGAAGCATTCTCACATCCGTAGAGGATAGCTCTCTCTTATGTCGAGTTGACACGACGAAGCAAGGACTGGATAGAGGCTCACCCACCATCAACATTGTCTGGCATTGTTTGAGTTAGATTAGCTTTCTAAACCCTTGTCTATTTGCAGTTCATTTGATTGGAAGAAGTTAAAGTCAAGTTGATATCCATTGATGAATAGCGTAAGTCCCTTTGTGATAACCAACATATCACATCATTATAACAAAGTAAAAGTCCATGAATAGAAGGAACCTTGAGGTTGTCTCATTTGATCACACAATCCGTATACATTGTTTAGCATATGAGCATCCTTGTTCACGAGAGAGTTGGAGATTTGATGTTTCATCCTGAAATACTAAGTATTCGATTATGCATGTTGTAGTGGCATAAAA
This sequence comes from Chamaecyparis obtusa, assembly GCA_027943335.1. Lineage (NCBI taxonomy): Eukaryota > Viridiplantae > Streptophyta > Pinopsida > Cupressales > Cupressaceae > Chamaecyparis > Chamaecyparis obtusa. The sequence goes on along the minus strand of BSBK01003559.1, from coordinate 489,326 downwards.
CTCACATCAACACAATGAAACCTTTGATATTTGTTCCCACTTTTAATTGGAAATAGGAATTGGATCTAGCAGCCCCGCTGGTAAAGAAATTTCAGCTTTGTTCCATTGGCACTCTCCTCACATACTTGAGAACATCATCTTCCATACCTTTCTATGAAAACCTTTCACGAATGCACCTATATGTCTTCAAATAACCTGGATGACCAGCAAGCTGATTGTTTTGGACAGCAATAAGAATCTCATGTTTTAGCTTATCTTCTGGTACAAAATAGATTATGTCCTTATAGTAGATGATGTCATTCAATACTTTATACCTTTCATCACTAATTTTATCATCTCGAATGTCACAAGCATGCTGATTTTTTGCATATTTTACTAGTAAGTGATCGATTCCAAGAGGATGATATTTCTAAAAGTGAGCGAAATGAAAGGATTCTATATAATGTATCAGCAACATCATTATTTTTCCCTTCGACAAATATCAAAGTCATATCCTTGAAGCTTACACACCAGACATTGTTGTCTATCATTTAATTCCTTTTGTTCCATGAAATACTTGAGGCTATTATGATCAGTCCCCAGTATAAACTTGCTGCCCACAAGGTATCGGCAAAACTTTTTAAGTGTGTGCATGATTGCTAACATTTCCTTGTCATATGCAAAGAGCCTCTTTTAAACCTCATTCAATTAATTTAATTCCTTTTGTTCCATGAAATACTTGAGGCTATTATTATCAGTCCCTGCTATAAACTTGCCGCCCACAAGATATTGGTTGAATTGTTCAAGTGCATGCATGATTGCCAAAATTTCCTTGTCATATGCAGAAAACCTCTTTTCAACTTCATGCAATATTTGGCTCTCATAGGCAATTGGATGCTTGTCTTGTACAAAATACCCCCAATACCAATACCGGCTTCACCACACTCAAGCATAAAAGCAAGCCAAAACAAGACAAGTTACCTCCTTAAGATGATCATTCTGAGTCTCATCCATCCAGCCAAAGATATCCTTCTTTGCCAAATCTATCAACCGAGTGGTTAATGAAGAAAACCCCTTCACAAACAGTCTATAATATGTGCATAGACCAATGAAACCCCTCAAATGGGATACGTTCTTTGGTGGTGGCCAGTCAAATATAGCTTGTATCCTCTCCCTACGTGCCTTCACACCACCTTCACCAATGACATACCCCAAATCTAACAACTAGGTCATGCCCAACTCACACTTAAGAGGATTTTGCAAAAAGGAAGTTGGCCACTACAACATTTAACACCTCATCAAGGTGTTGCATATCCTCCTTCCACGCCCTACTAAACACCAAGATGTCATCAAGAAAACCAAAACATATTTTTGCAACTGCTTTTTGAATGCATGGTTCGTGCAAGACTAATAAGCAACTATCACCAAATACTCAATGTCCGTAGTGGCACCTGAAAGTTGTTTTGTGCACATCCTACTCCCAACCCAAATCTAATAGTATCTAAAACAAAGATCTATTTTGGAGAAATAGACTGCTCCATCTAACTCATCAATGCATGAATTAGGATATTAGTTCTTGATGGTTTTCTTATTTAGTGCATGATAATCAATGCACATCCTCATACTACCATCCTTCTTCTTCACCAAGACAACAAAAAAAGCAAAGGGGCTAGAACCAAGCCAATTATGTCCTACATCCAACAACTCCCAAATAGTCTTCTCAATCTCATCCTCAAATTGTATAAGATGACAATAGGGATCTGTAACAATTGGCTTGCTATCCACAAGCTTAATATCATGCTCAAAGCCACAATCTGGAGGCTAACCATGGGTGGATCTATAAATACTACACTATGCTTGTCCAATAAGCCTTGTATGTCGACATGATGTCCATGTATTTTAGCATTTTTTAATTGCTATGTTTTACCCATTTTAAACCCATATAATTTGAATTCAACTTATATTTTTGGTTTGTCATGCCATTGCCATGTACATATAATGCGAGGATGCAACATTTATGGTTGAAGGATTTGGTCTCTTGATGATAGGGCAAAATGGAGGTACAGTTCAGCTCATGGAAAATAGAGAAACATGATTCCAAATAGAAGAATAGAAAAGTTAAAACCATGCCCAAGAAGCAACGCATGCCTAAATCCCCAAGAGAATATGAGTTTGATGATAACTAAAAGCTCATAACTTTTGAACTCATGGATGCATTTTATATGTTAAATTATAAAAAGCATATAGAAATGATCTTAATAATATAGCTAAGTTGCCGATTCAAGTTCTGGTTCGGGTACGGATATGCAGGTACAGCAAAAAAAAAAAAAAAAATTATAAATAAAATACCTCATATATCATATATTCATAATTTGCAAAAATGAAAATACTCAAGTCTCAAAATGTCATTACACAATGAAAATTCAAATTACAATTGACACTTGATATTCATATTTCATTAGAAGCAGTATACACAGTCTTGGGTACTTAATAATTTGCTTCTAAATATTTAAAGGCGCTTGGTATGTTTATACAGAGATTTAATGAGAATTTAAAAGTAATTCATATTTTACTTATTATACATGCACATATTTTGGTATATATGCTTGGATACCGCCCTTGGGTACTTCCTCAGCACCCGGGTTTGAAGGACCCACAGTGAACCCAAGAACCCAGGAAGAACTCGTACCAGAACCATACCAGTACCAGGTCCCAGGCCTGAAGAGCATAACCCAGTAACTGAGTAATACAGTAACCAAATCAAAAGGAGATGGCCTATGGAGATAATAACTCTAATGATTGTAATTACCAAATCTGATTCATGTATTTTTCGAGCAGATAGATGTCTGATTCTGTCCATTACTTTCAATTGCCATATAAATTTTACAAATCTCTTGAAGATTCAAGAGTTCCAAAAAGTTTTGCCTCCCAAATGAGTTGCATTTTTCAAAGCTGATAACTATGTTAATGAATATTTTATAGCTATTGCTTCTTTACAGGTCAATCATTATGAGAATATGACTAGAAGATTAAGAGGTTATGGGTGCTGTAGTGATTACAAACATATATCTCCGTGACAGATTATCTTCCTGTTGGACATGAAGGTCTGGAAAGGCAGCACGCTATAAGCTTAACATGCTAGGTGATTATGTTCCAAACACAAATACAAGCCAGGATATCATGTAAATCTATTTAACATCTAAATATTGATTTATTCCACCACCAGCAGAATTCCTGCTGAGGAGGGTGAACTTGAATGATAGCACAGGAACAACTACATAATCAGAGGATCCACAGAACCACAATGCATGTATTGTAGAAGCCACATAAATTCCGTCTCAAGTCCTCTCTTCTACCTAGCTATCTTCCTAAGAACAGGAGATAATACAAGAATGATAACTGAAAAATAAGCAGAATTGAGTCTCCAGACATTAAGCACTGCCCTCGTTTTTTATTTCTTTCAAGCTTTTCATAATGACAAGAAACCTTTACTTCTGTAGTGGACTGCCATAACAGCAAACCTTTTGAGCTGCCTAAAGAAATATTTAGGGGGCCACTATTGCCATTAATATTTGCACAAAATGCAAGCCCCTATCCTCATCTCTTGGTGACTTGCTTCTCAAAATGGCCACATTGTCAACAAACAAGCAAATCCACCAAGGATTGAAAAAGAATCATCAAGATGAAAATCCACTTTACCCTAATGCATAGCCCACTGAGCTTATGGTTGGTCCATCTTGTTAAATGTATAATTGTTGTTTATCCTTTTCTTTGCCCACTGACAAACTTGTTTATACCCATAACCTAAGATACCGATGCGCTTCAGGATCTGTTGGATGCGGATGCGGGTGCGTTCAAGTGCGGATGCGGATCCGAATGCCCTGCGGATGCCATCCGGAAGTGCATCCTGGGCGCCTGAATGCGTTGTGATGCACTGTGCGAGTGCATCACAACGCATCCGAGCGCCCAAGATGCGCTTCCGGATGGCATTTGTGTTAGTTCCAAACCGGTTACTGAGAGGGGGGGTGAATCAGTAAATATTATCTTTCTGCTTGTTTAAAACTTGTAAACAGATCAGTGAATGTAAAACAGAATGTAAACAATCATTCACAAGCATAAACAAATCACACAAATCAACTCAAGTATTTATACATGGAAACCCTCGGTTAGAAGGAAAAAACCACGGTGAGACAGAGCTCACAACTTCACTATCGCAAAATGAAAGCGCCCTATTAGAAGCTTACAAAAGCACTGATTGAAGTGCTACCCGATTAAGGGATTTTACAAAAGATCTGTTAAGATCTAAACTCTGTTAGGAGTTGCCTGGTTACAGGACTTTGAACATCTACAAAGTTGTTACCCTGTTAGGGGATTTTACAAAGAACCAATTAGGTTCACCCTGATAGAGGGATTTCAATATGCTTTCATTCCTTATATAAGTGATGATCTTATTTTGACACTGTCTATCAGATTAGATCATACCTGTTATCTCTTCTCCTGTTTGCCTGGCTGTTGATCTCTCTTTCTTTCTTCACCTCTATGCCTGTAGCACTTCTCAGAAGATATCTCTCCTCTGCTCTACGCAATTATCAACTATCAACAACATTTTTCTTTGCGTCTATGACCTATATTTATATTAGAGTTCATCGTAATGAAACCCTTAACTCATAGAACTGTCAAGCTGCAAACTCCACATTAAATCATGCAATCAGCAAAAAGCTATGCGCTTTGATCTGGAGTTTACCTTCCAAAAACATCCGCAGGAATAAAGCTAACTCCTGTTAAAAAGCTAACTCTACTTCTAAGTGGTGGATGTCTCGTATAATCCGGCTTTTAACTTAAACTGTAACTCAAACTGATCCATAAAATCCGGATCGGATCTAACTTGTAGTTAGACCGGTATACCCTTATACCCGATTTGTCCCTGTATGCTTCATAAGACCGGTTCTGAGTTTCTTGATTCGGTCTACCGGTGTATCTATCGAAATAGTCAACCGGTGCATACATTTTGTTCTTCATCTACCGGTGTTGTCTAAGTAATGTGAGTGACCGATGACCCTTTACCGGTGTCAGGTTTGTGAAATGCACTAATGACAACTCATATTGCTAACAATCCGCAAGGCATCAAGACGCATCTTGGCGCGTCAAAGCCAAAACGCAGGCCCAAACTCTTGTTTTTGGCAAAAAGTTAACTTAAAAATAGAATAAGATATGCGTTTTAATGAATATTTTATTTATTCTTTGACTTAAAAACCCTAAAACGGCCCTAGAAGAGGCCATTCAAACATTTATCTTCTCATTTTTTATGTATCTTGCCTCTTTTTTCATTTTCTCTCCATTTTCGATTTTGAAGCTAAGGTGATTGTTTTCGAAGAGGATCGTTCGTGGGCTGAGAGATAGCTTCCACGAAGGAGTTTTCAGCATCAAAGGTAAGTATTTGATCCCATTGTTGAGTTTTTTAATGGATTTTTTTTAGGTTTTGATGGATTTTTTCAAGTTTGGGTAGAAATATTTCAAGTTTTTTTTCATTTTTTTGTTTTTTAAGAAATGAAACAAGTTTAGCTATTTGTTTTAGACTATTTTTGTATCATTGTTTTGCACTTGTAAGCTTGATGTTCATAGTTTTTTTCTAAATTGTATTTATTTATTTTCTTATTATAGCAAGGAAATCGATTGTATTGTGCAAGAATGGCCGCCACCGATAGTCAAAGTTCAATGGGAGGGCAAAGTCACGATAATTTTAGTATTGATGTAGGATCTCCTTTATGGAGACATACCACTAGAGTATCACAGGTTTCAGGAGGTGGCTCGTATCTTTGGAAGTGCAATTATTGTCAAAGTAACAAAGGAAAACCATTCAATAGCTCATATTCCCGGGTAAAACTTCATTTTATGGGCCCTTCTGGAAAAGGTATTGCAATGTGCAAAGGCACAAATGGGAAGGGGCTGTCTAATGCACAGATAGCTTCATTTGTAAAAGAACAAGAAGAGGCTGAGATCAAAAAAAAGTTTTTATCAACCTCCATCCAGAAAGAACAAAATGCAATTACCCAATGAATCAGTTGTCTCCTCCAAACATCCATTCTTGGAAGTACCTGTACCGGGAGAGGAAGAGGAAGAAGTAGAAATTACAGCCCGCAAAAGTGGCCCACTAGATAGTGCATTTAAAATGGAGGCAAGAGAGCTTGCTGATGAAGCCATTGCACGTTGTCTCTATGCTAATGGTCTTCCTTTCAACTTGGTAAGATCACCATATTGGAAGGAAATGGTGGAAACCATCAATAAAGCCCCAGCTGATTACATAAGTCCCGAGTATGAAAAGGTGCGTACCACTTTGTTGCAAAAAGAGAGGATTGCTATAGAGAGGGCTCTTCAACCAATCAAACATTCTTGGAAAACTTCAAGTATAACTATTGTGTCTGATGGGTGGAAAGATACAAGAAATCAACCATTGATTAATGTGATTGCAATGTCCCCCAAAGGATCAATGTTTTTTAGGGCTGTTGATTGTGAAGGGTAGGTGAAGGATTCACAGTTCATTAGTAGAATTCTCATTGAGGCCATAGAGATGGTGGGGAGTGAGAATGTGGTACAGGTGGTTACAGACAATGCCAAAAATTGTAGGGGTGCAAGTGCTTTGATTGAGGGTCGGTATGACCATATTTTTTGGACGCCATGCACAGTACACTCCCTAAACTTGATCATGCAACAAATTGGCACTCAAATTGATTGGGTGAAGCAAATTTACCAAGATGGGGAGGAGATACAAATGTTTGTGACAGACCACCACATGTCACAATCCATATTTAGAACATTCTCCAAATTGGAGATGCTGAAGGTAAACTCAAATTGTAATTACTAAATTAATAAATTTCATTTATTTATGTTCATGTTCAATTATCAAATTGTATATAACTTTGCTTAATATTTATTGACATATTGTTAACTTGCTTTATGCTTAGGTTGTTGAGACCCGTTTTGCGTCTCATACTATTGTTATGAGACGACTTGTGAAGGTGCAAATAGCATTAAGCCAAATGGTTATTTCTAACCAGTGGGGTATATGGAAGGCTTCAAATTCAGAAAGAGCCCAAAAGGTCAAGGCTTTGGTCTTGGAAGACAGTTGGTGGGCTCAGGTGCAATTTGTGTTGGATTTCACGGACCCTATCATTCGCTTTGCCGATACAAATACACCTTGCTTGGGGGATGTGTATGATGGCATGGACACCATGGTTGAGAAGGTAAAAGTTTCCATACAAAAACATGAGAATGACCCCACAGAATGTGAAGCCTTATGCAATAAGGTGGAGGCAATCATTCATCATCGTTGGGAGAAGATGACTACCCCATTGCACCTCCTCGCATATGCATTATCTCCAAGGTACTATAGTCAACAAGTACTTGGTATGCCAGGAAGAGTTGCACCGTATGTGGATGAAGAAGTTGCTAATGGGTGCTACAAAGCTTTTACAAGGCTCTTCCCAAATGATCAAATGCACAACACAGTGAGGGAAGAATTTGGCTTATTTGCTTCGGGTTCAAAAATGTATCCATTTGCAATCAAGGACCAATATAAAACGGGAGCTATCACTTGGTGGTACATGTATGGTCAACCATACAAGTATCTACAACGTCTTGCAATCAAGATCCTGTCACAAGTAAGTTTTTTTGTTGCTTTTTGTTTACCACATGTATTCTACAATTTAGTGTTTAACATTCTTTAAATTGTTTTTCATTTGTATGTTTAATTGTGTGAACACTATCCAAGTTGCAAATTCTTCTGCTGCTGAAAGGAATTGGAGTACATACTCCTACATCCATTCACTGAAGCGCAACCGATTGGGCTCAAAGAAAGCTGGGGACTTGGTTTACATTCATACCAACTTGGTCTTTTGTCACGCAACCAGAATGAATACAAGGAAGGGTCAACCAAGCTTTGGGATGTAGTCCCTGAGTGTGCAAACTTGGATGCAATGCTTCATGATCTTACTGCAGTCACAGATGATGGTGATGATAAAATGACACATGGTGCATCTAGCACAAGTGGAACCATTCTTGGTTCAAATGATCTTGAACTTGCAGCAGTTGGACTTGGAGATAGTGAGAATGTGAATTTTCTTAAAAATCTTTATGATTCTCAATCTGATTAGTGAATCTTGACTCTTGACTCTTGAATCCTTGATTGATAAACAATGAAACATTGAATGATAAACTAAGTTTTGAGTTTGTAATTAGTTATTGAACTTCTTTCTATTTGAATATTTTTGTCTATGAAGTTTTAAGTTGAAGCTGAGCTATCAAATATGAAATATCTTGAATCTTGTCACTTGATCAATGGTAAAGTATCATTATTCTGATAATCTGATTCATACTATCAAATGATTTATTTAATATTTTTGTATATTTCAGATTTCTTGCACTTCATATATATATATATATATATATATATATATATATATATATATATATATATATATATATATATATATATATATATATATATATATATATATACACGCATCCAAACGCATCCGCATCCAAAAAAAAAAAATTCATGCATCCGCATCCGCACCCAAATCGGCAACTTAGCCCATAACTAATAAGCACATCTATATTCAAAAGCAAGGAGGGGAAACCTGCACAACCCGACAAAGGGCAGCACGGGGAATTTAAAAACGCCCATCATCAAATAATGACCCGGATTCTTAATGGGTTTTTCCTGGTTATTTCTGTGCTTAACCATTAAATCTCATCATGTTTCAGTTTTATTATGGCCATGAATAAGCTTTGATAATGAAGTGCCAAAAGAAAATATTCTCTGCCTAGTGCCATGCATTTTCTTGTTGAGATAAACATCTTAAGAAAGACAATTGCTCATTGTAATTATCTTTGGCCATGTTGGCTCAGCTTTAGTAACACCAAGAGAAAACCTTCTTTTGCTTAATGTTGTGCACCTTCTTATTGATGTGATCATGCAACAAGATTCCTTCTTATATTTCTCAAAAAACATCAAAAGGAGCCTGGGAGAATCTCGGCATCTATCAAGCCTATGAAAAAATTAGGATTTTCAGCATCCAGGGGGTTTAAAATCAGTATTTTTTATGGAAGATCTACTGTCATAAGGTCTGTGGGTATTCTTGCAGTTCACAGTTCTACCACGACCTGCATGATTTTAAATTTTTAAGGCGTCTGGAGCCATACAGGATTGATTCAAAATGGTTTTATGTATTTGTGAAATGCCATAAGATACGCAATTTTAAAAGCATTTATCTTTGAAGAACACAATACAGATACAGATATCTTGCGTCAAAGAGCTTGCTTATACCTTTCAGACCAAAAGCATTCACAAAGTTAAGACAAATGATTACAATTTCAGCATAAAAGAAAGAGTCTAAAGGTGGGCTAAAATTTTACACGTCAGAAGCAGAACATCCAATGATATGAATATTGTCAGCATTTTAACAGTTTACACTTAAACCATGACGGGCATGACGTTTGTAAGTCTATAGTCGTGTTCGATTCATTTTTTTTAAATGACCAAGAAACCACCAGATTTTCATCATCCGCAGTACATCTTATTTTTTACTGTTAAAAACGATTTTTGATGACATAAACAAGAAGTTAAATGGGCATTCCAGCAGTTCGCAGCCCTATAATGACGTATACGAGTTTTATGTCTAGAACCTTATGAGATTAATCAAATCACTTTTTGGATAAAACGCAATCACAGTAAATTCGGCATTAGAATAGGGCTTAAAGGTGAGAAACACTTCTTTTGTATAATAGGTTTGTTAAATTTTCTTTTCAATATAAATATATTACGCCAAGAATCCTCCTTATATCTTGGAAAGTAATACACACCTAAAATGACTACGAAAAATTTATGTATCCGTTCAAGCCAAGAAAGCGTCAAAGTTTCAGAACCCATGGTTTAAAAATAAGGTACAAAATTCGGAAAATTATAAACAGAAATTGCAATGATATATTCGTGTGGGCATTCCAGCAACTAATATCTTTACCGTGACCGGCAGGATTTTGGTGCATCTAGAACAATATAGAATTATATAAAGAAACTAGATATATAATCATCGGAATTTCAAGATATGAAATCTTGAATATTGCAGATACAAGTTCCGGTGATAAAATTTGTGTGGGTGTTTTAGCATTCCACAGCTCTATCATAACCTACATGAGCTTCCCCTTTATGTCTCTAGCCATATGAAATTGAATCACTATATCATATTCTTTTAGCAGAAAGCATCCAACATCGAAGACATATGTTTCACTCTCTTGAACACAACAGACAATCTCAAAACGCCGACTCCCCAATCATTTTCATTTTCTTCAACAACACAAAAGCATTATCTTTAAAATCAAAACATACCAACAGAAGCGCTGATATTAGTCTCAGCAACCTGATTTTTTCTTAGCTTCCTCTCCAGATGTGCAGCAATCCACACGGTACCCAGGGGGGCCTTTTTGGCCAATATAAAATGTGAATAGAACATTTTGAACAGTCAGAAGGTGCTTCGACCTCCGCTTCAGTAGCCCAAAACAAAAAGAACTTCACTTCCTTGGATTCGAACCTAAAACCAACAAGATCACAAATAACAGAAAAAAACAAAGACAAACTAAAACAGCTGGCTGAAAAGGCATTCGATTTTTATATGGGTGGGATGAAAAATAACGGAAAAATCTTTTAGAAGCTCTGGAGCAGAGTGAGTTTTTCAAATTGATGGCGCGCTCCTCTGTGTTTCGGAGTTTTCCCGCCCCAGCTTACAACTTGGAGACGTGTATTCCTTTTCACAATGTGCGGGGCTTGTTAGACAAGTGTTAGATAGTATTTTTTAATGCTAAGAAGTGTGTTATTTGTTTATTGGTTGAGCTTAGGCTAGGTCATGCCTATTTGAGGTGGTCATGAGCAGAATTTTTCTCACCGTCTTCTTTTCGAGGAGGCTTTTCAAGGTTGAAATGAAAGGTTTTAATGACGTTCACGAGACTACGAGTCTAAGGGACCAAAAACAAGTTAGGCATCTTGCTGTGATTTCTCCAAACTGTTCCTTTTGTTGTGGATCTAGATTAGGAAGCTAGTTGTCTTGTGTAATCTTGCTTCTTCGAAAAGTTCCTTCATGCTGCTCACCTGCAGGCACTCTTTGTACTCGTTGTGAATATCCTCATATGCCCCACATTCCTTAATAAAATGTCATTTTGTTTCCACCACTCCCTTGCTGCAGAAAGCACAAATTCTCTCTTCCCACCTCTCTTTAGGGACCATCCATCTACCAGTTTCACATCGTAGATGGTGGGAGCTAGTCCTTAATTGAGCAATTAGAATCTTGGTCTTTCCTTTAATTGTGGACCCTAAATATTCTTTATCCCCATGATCCCATGTGTGATTAAATTCCTTAACATAGTAAGCTTTTTTTTCTTCCAATCAAGTTCGTCCACATGGCAGTTCTGAATTTTTCTAACACGCATTTCTTTATTTTCAGATTGGTGTTTGGGCACTCCTGGAGGGTAATGTTCCATTTGTTCAACAATTTGTTGTTTTGTTTCTTCCACGTTCTTTTCCTATGTGCTAACTCCTCTTCAACCACCAATTCAGGCCAGCGATGCTTATCCATACTTCCCACTTTTTTTAGATAACCTAACAGCCGGATAATCAATGAGGGTAATGTTCCATTTGTTCAACAATTTGTTGTTTTGTTTCTTCCACGTTCTTTTCCTATGTGCTAACTCCTCTTCAACCACCAATTCAGGCCAGGGATGCTTATCCATACTTCCCACTTTTTTTAGATAACCTAACAGCCAGATAATCGATGAGGCCTCGATTGGGAACACCGGCCTCCGCCAAAAGGATCTCGTAAGGGACCATTGCCTTGACCTTGAGGTTAATAGTAATGAGATGCTTTTGGATTCTTTCTATTTGTCTCCACTTATGATTTGATACGCTACTCCCCCAAACCTCACATCTGTAAAGAATAACCGGGACCACTAAAAGACCAAAGAGGGTCTTCCTAGTTTTCCAGTCCCAAAGTTCCGCTTTCATGCATCTATTTTGAAGAAGGTAGGAGGCCTTGCATCCCCCCTGGATCCATTTTGACCTGCATGTCTCCCAACTTATTCTAGACTGGAAGTCAATTCCGAGATATTTGTACTCCACCATTTCTAACGGGCTGCCCTTGAATATGAAAGTGTGTTGTTGTTTTTTCTTTGTCAAGGAGAAGATCATGACTTTAGTTTTAGCAATATTGACTTCCATCCCAACCTCTAAACAAAAGGATTCAAGATTCTTCAAATGCTCTCTCAAATCTTGTGCACTCTTTGCAATTAGCATAAGGTCATCAGCATAGAGGAGTAACTTTATCACATAACATGACAATTGCACACCTCCCCCATTGGCTTTGTTTAGCCACTCTTCCAATTTATCGATGCATAGGCCAAAGAGAGTAGGCGACAAAGGGCACCCCTGCTTGACCCTAATGTCACTCCCAAAACATTTTGACATGCCCTCTTTAGTTCTGATTTTTGCTTGAACTCGTTCGTACAATTTATGAACAGCAGCCATGTACTCTTCTGGGACCTCCAATTCTTTCATTCTGTGCCATAGTTTATCCCTAAGAACGGTATCAAAGGCCTTCTTAAAATCCACAAAACAGCAAAAAGTCTCTTCCCCTTGCTTTTCCCACACCCTCTCAATGAGGTGTCTTAGTGTGATACAATGATCAATGGTGGAATGTTTTGGTCTGAACCCAGCCTGACCTTTTGCTCTTTTCTTCTCTTTTTCTGCCCAATCACTGATTCTACGCTCTAACATGCTCCCAAAGAGTTTTCCCAATAGAGGGTTCACCATTATGGTTCGATAATTGGAGGGATTGTTGATGTCCCCACCCTTGTGAAGGGGGGTAACCACACTAGTAGTCCAATCAATATGAAAGCAGCCCTGTATGAGCTTGTTGAAGATATTCTTGACATGTGGAGCCAAGAGATCTGCCCCCCACTTTAAAAATTCAGCTTGCAGCCCATCAATATCCTGGGCTTTTCCACTTGCGAGCCTCTTTATACCTATTTTAATGTCCTCAATAGAAAATAACTATGTGTTATTGTTAGGTATAGCAGGTGGAGTCTCTTCATTTGGTCTCTCATATAATAGCTTTGCATAATCTAACCATTGAGTGTCTATAATGTTGTTTTCCACTTGTTTTCTAGCATGATGTAACTCTTTCCAAAAACCCTTAGGATTATGTTGAGAAGAACTCACCAGGCTAAATTTGATGCCTGTATCGCCTTAAAATATGACCACTCTTTCTTTTAAAAAAATGTACAACATAAAAGGAGAGAATTTTGAAATTTTGATAAATAAGGTTTATAAATTTTTATATATTAAAAAAATAGATAGATACGCTGAAAGTTTAGTTTAAGTAGTTAAAGTTTGAATAAATAAGTGAAATCAAAAAAATAAAGTTGTTTAAGGAATAATAATTGTATTATTAGGAGGTGGAGGAGGGTCAATTATCCATTTTTCTCCCCACAGCAACAAGGACAAAGCTATTATTGATAGTTTTTTAGCCAATAATCACACTCTCTTCTTCAATTTCATTTTCCAAAAATGAATAAACAGCACAAATAGGAGTAATAGCCAAAGCCCAAAAATTCAGTCATCCAAAAGCCCCCCCAATCATGAGGTTTGCAGAAGGCTAAAGGGTGAGGAGATACTCGTGACCAATTGTAGCCAAACCAATCCATGTCTTATCCAGGAGGTTAGAAAGCATGTGACTAAGAGTCTTGACCTCCCTAGACATTTTGATTGTATCAACATTAATATCTATGAGAGTGGAAGTGAGCCCTATGGGAATTAGGGGGTGGCAAGACTTTGTTAATTCTACATGCAGGAGCAATATTTTCTTGATCTAACAATATTTGTAATTAAGTTGATTTGAATGTAACTCAACTTGCTTGCACTTGAATTCAAATAAGAATAATAGAACAAATCATAGCTTTAGTATAAGGAGAGAAATGGATATCAATAACACAATTAGTGAAAGAAAATGAAAAAAATCTTCCTGAATGTCAAACAGAATCTCTACCCAAAAAATATGTCAAACTAGGAAAATTTAGCAATAATTTTGGGTTGATCGTCAAGTAAGACCATTCCATAAGAAAGGTGCAAGCAAAAAAGGATTTAAAAAGTCATGAATTAAATTTCAAGTTCACTGGCTTTGGAAGTGTAGAGTCAAAAATTGCATACCCCTTTTACAATTTTACCTACACTTTTGTAGCCACTTTAATGTCCATTCTCCTAGTATTTGTGAAGGTCTATTTTAGCCCTTGCATCAACCTTTTCCCTCTCAGGATGCTCAAGGATCTTTTTAGCAGCTATCTTTCACCACCAATTTTGCATAAATTGCATGGTACCTTCACCACCCATTATTTTTTAGCACTATTTGCACAGACACTAGTGCATTGCATGGATGACTGAGTGTCGTGCATGCATCCCGCAACATCTTAGTGTTCAAATGTTGGTTTTGAGCATTTTGACATATGTCACCTACCCAGGTCAGTGGAAATGACTCAGAATCTTCTAGAACGACTCATAGCCTCTTCTTTCCTCTTTTTCTCTTTTTAATTCATATTTTTGTTCCATTGAATCTCTCTTGAAAATTCTCTATAATCTTTCAAGGTCCTTCTTGGCTCTTGCTTGTAATCTCTTGCATTATCTCGCTCTCTCTAGTTTGCTACAACAATCTCTAATTTTCTACAACAATATCTATAGCTATCTTGGCTTTCTCAAGCCTACTAATAATATCTTTCTATTTTTCTCATGTCTTTAAGCATATTGGGATTTATCGCATCCTTATCAATCAAATCATTTATCTTTTGATCTATCTAGATGATGTGGAAGTGGAAACACCAAAACAAGGACTTGATTGAGACAAATCTCCAAACAACTCAAAATATTTTTCCTCTCTTGTGTCTGTAGGTTAGTTGGAGGCATTCAAAAGCACAAAGGTTTGCATGTGTATACTTATTTCATTTTTAGTAATATGTTATCTTGTATTAGATATTACGTTTCTAAAGTATGGGTTTTGCAAATTGGTTAGAATACAGATTTGGGTTTTCTCCACGTTTTGAGTATTCTTTGTCATGGTCCATAAAGGACTATAGTGCATTGCACATACATCCATGCACCATGTTGCCTTGCTTGGTTGAGACACTAAAATTTGGACTAAAAACTCCATGTTATTTGTACTTTTCATTTGCATAATTAAAAATTTATTTTTATTTATCTATAATTACATATCTTCAATGGTTTAGCTAGTTCGAGATATCTAAATGTATGTTGTGAAATTGGCTTTTAAAGGAACATAGTTTCCTTTATGTAGGATCAAATTTACTTTACTACAGGAAGAAAACTAAAAACAATTGTTAGAGTCTCCTATTATCCATAAAATGGGGAATAAGGATTATCAACTCATGAATGAGACAACCTAGTTCTAAGAGAGTGACCCTCAAATAAAAGACACCAAGTAGAACGAGCAAGTTTTAGTGTTACAATTGTGGACAAAATAACTAAAATCTATGGGACCATGTGCCTGGTGATAACTAGAGAATCCATGCATGATTCAACTTAGAAATCATAACAAGATGGGGATAAAGCCATGCATGTCTGTTGTAGGGTTTGCAATTGCAAAATGGTTTTTAGAAAGACCATTTCAATATTTTCACTAACATTTTAAGGTTCTAACCCAAATTTTGTGAAGTGTATTGGGAGGACTTGAACTAATAGTTGTTTGATTCATCTCAAAATCCTAATTGGAAAGCCTAAAATTCACTTCAAGAACGAAAATTCCTAGTAAGCTTGGAAAAGTGACCAAACAAAGTCTTGTTTCATATATCATAGTGCAGACACCTAAACTTGACACTTTACCAATCTCAATTATTTCTTCCATTTTTAATCATTCATATTTTCTCAACTATTCTCATTTTTTATTTATATATTGATTAAATAATATTTGCAATTATTATTTACTTAATATATCATGGTAATTATATTATTCCCCTTCTTCATTTAAAATAATTTTCCGCTACATCTCTAGGGTCTAACCATTGATAAATAAATGTTTGATGATTATTTATCTAGAGCTCTTATAATCTTTGTTGGATAAAAATTAAATAAATACTTTTATTTATTTAATCATCTGATTTGCCCACTTTTCATAACCCACCACTAATCCTTTATTAACCTCTAATTATCATCTAATCATACGCACATGGGATAATCATCAATTAATTGGTTTTGACCAACCCTTCTCCCCAGAAATCTACTTGTTGTAATACCCCTCCCATAGTTTACTTTCAATTTATATGGCCCGACTCTTTTAGGCCACTTTTTCGTGTGTGTACATTAGATCCTTAGATAGATTTGATGGTATGCATATTGATGTTTTACTGACCCCATACTTGCATGTGTATGGTTAGCATGTATGTTTTACTTTTCTATTTGGTGTGCCTGGTGTGGTTGAGGGATGAAGTTGTAGTTACTTGCTTACGAGATCCACACGATTGGTCAATCCTCACCATTATTTGTTATATATTTATACATTAATGTACATGCTCATCTTTTATGCAGGATTTCAAGTACCAAGCATCGACTTCCTTGAATTGTCAGAATGAGCATGCCCTATCATAATGTCTCAATGGTAAGAGATGGGAGATAACATATAGGTCCAATCCTAACCTAAGCTATTTATTGTCCTAAGATAGTAGACAAGTATATGATTGGTTAACCCTCTGAATTCGTCAAGGTGACGTGAATTCATGAACCCTTCCTTTGGAATTTGATTTTATATCTTGATTTAGTCAGTTTTTGTCTGGTTGCATGTTAGGTGGTTTGGGTGTTAAAATGATTTAAGGAATTAATTAAGATCAATTATGAGATTTAAATATTCATATCCTATAAATATGGAAATATGGAAATATTAAATACCATTGGCTATTTTAAAAGACTTAATTAGAAATATTACATTATAGAAATTAGAGATTTAATTAAATATTAAAATCAAAATCCAATTAAATGCATAAATAATACAGATTGATTTTAACAATGAAAGTTGCATATTAAGTTGTGCTAATGACCCATGATTAGCTAATCCAACCCTCCAATCATTCTCTCTCCTCCCATCACATCAAAGCTCTGAGCGGAGAAGCAAAATGGCAGATAAAGGGTGACCGACTCACCATTCAAACATCGTGTGAAGTGTCCAGCGTCATGGAGGTCCTGACCGACAAGTAGGCTCAAAAAATGTGCCTTGTCTTTAAGTTCATTAAGCATTTATTGCAAGTTTTAAGGGTAAAACACGTGATCCCGCAAGCGCAGGATCAGCGAGAACGCGCTCGCACCCGCGGGAATGCATTCCCGCAAAAAATGTCAGGGGATGGGGGGAGGGAGGTTTCATTGGATTTTTCATGGGATCACGAAAGTCCGAGGGCTGGGGGGAGTTTCTGGCGGGACCGTGATCCCGCAAGGCATTTTTGCGGGACCGTGTTCCCGGAGAAAAATGCACTGAGATGTAGAAAAAATGCATTCCCAAGGGAAGGGGGGTTAGACAAGTGGCACGGGAATACATTCCCGCACCGAGGCAAGGATGGAAAACTAATGCGATCCTGCGATGGCGGGATCGCGGGTAATAAAGAATCTTTACGGGAACGTGGGGAGAAAATTTTTGAGGGAATGCGGGAAAAGGAGAGGTGGCGGGAATCAGGGAAAGAAATAGGTTTTTGGCATAGAAGAAGGATTTGACATTTTGGCTTGATTTGGGTGCAATGGTTAGTGGAGCGACTAACAAGTCCAGAGCAACACACGACGATCTTGGCAATGGGAGAACGGTTCACGCTAACGGAGTGGGTGCAAGTGGGTGCACTCAGGTTGGGGTATTTGGCTCAGATGCCCAGGAGGTGGACCTTCACGATATTGGTGATAGCTCTGTGCGAGCAGTGGCATTCAACGATGATGACCTTCCATATGTTGACCGGAGAGATGACCGTGACACTAAAGGATGTGTATCAAATCTTTTAGCTACCATTCTGAGGGACACTAGTGATATCAGGGGCGTACACATAGCTGTAGGCGGTGGCCCCACTACTAGGGCCAGTCTTGCGCCATGGACAGTTAGCTTTAGCACACCATTTAGTAGCAACACCGACATCACAGAGACTCTATTTTTATGTGTGCAAACTAATATCAAGGTACATTGCCCTAGACACGGGAGGGACATGTGTGACACTAGTGCTAATCCCAAGGATTGTGCGAATCATCGATGCAAGTGCCCCAACAGCATGGGGGACCCTAATGCTGGTCGAGATGTACAGGGATTTGCATCAGATTGTATATCATGGGGCAGATGGGATGGGGAGGAGCTTTGGGTTTGCTTCTCTCTTACAGGTATGGGTGTGGGAGCACATAGTTGTGCTGTGACCCTTAGGCCATATGGATAGGCAGTTGCAGGAGCCTGCGACATACTGCTAGGGGGATCTACTAACTTATTAGGGAGTAGATGATACAAACCACTGGTGGGAGACACTAGATAGGGTCTGGGATGGGATCACCTGGCGGCCATACCTAGGGTAGACCCCATGGGCAGGGACCAGAGAGAGTTGTCGTATGCCCCACTACCGACATACCTAACAAGGAGATGGGAGTATATCATTGAGCAGTACCAGCCAGATAGGGTCACACAATAATTTGGTTATGTACAAGATGTACCAGATGCTACACATTGGTATCAACAAGCCACCCGAGAGTGGGTTACTAATTTTGGGCCAAGATAGGATAGGATAGGGTTGCTAGCCGAGTATCAAGTGATGCAACCATTTCACTGGGACTGGGTGGGTGAAGCAGTAGATCCAGGAACTACTCATGCATATGACTGATGGTTTCATCTGCTGAGAGTGGTAGGGAGGTCAAGGTTACTTGTTGGTGGGGGAACAATGCTCGTATATAGGGGTCGGGGGAGGAGGAGGGAGAGGGAGAGGGAGAGGGGGAGGAGGAGATGGAGATTGAGATAGAGATAGGGATAGAGATGGAGAGGGAGGAGATGGTATGGATGTGGGTGGGGGAGATGGAGGACAGGTACTTGTAGGACAGGGAGCACCCATAGGGACACCACCTCCTATAGGACCACCACCACCTGCAGGACCGCCACTAGTAGTAGCACCACCACCACCTGTAGGACCATCGCTAATAGCAAGAGTAGGATCATCCAGGGGTGGAGGGGGAGATCTAGAAGGGCATCTCACCTCATTATAGGTAGCCTTCAAACAGGCAAACCAGATGCTCCGGGACACATAGGGTGAGCGAGACACCCTGATAACGCAACTGGCTTAGTCTATACAGGATGGGATAATGACCATTGATGAATGGGATCAGTTACAGAGAGAGAGAGGGATGTGTTGTTGGTGGAGAGGGATCAACTACGAGGGGAGAGAGAGGGTCTACGATCGGATTGAGACCATCTACAGGGGGAGAGGGACATGGTTGTTCAGCAGCTGAGAGCGGACATCATTACACAAGGCTCTCGAGATCAGTTAGGGGAGGTATCCCGCATGCAAAGGGAGCTTACCAAGATGAGTGAGAAAATTGGGTGGTACAAAGGTGTATACCATGCGTCAATACCCACAGAGCGACGCCAACATTATAGGCGTCACAACCGCTCAGGGGCTATAGGGTTAAGGACAAGTGGGAGTTCAGGTGCAAGGGCTGGTAGTAGCCAAAGGACAGGGGGCAACACGCCCATGATTGGCACCTCTCATGGGATAGGGTAGGAAATTTGTTGGTCGGGACATACATAGAGTCAGCAGCAATCAACTGGCGGCTCTGTGCAGATGGCAGAGGCTGAGGTGTCAGGGGGAGGGATGTAGGTAGACTCTGGGATAGGGCATGGAGTTGTACAGGTATAGGGTACATGTACACATGGCTTAGTGGGGAGACAAACATTATTACAGGATCTAGCATAGGTGGACCCCCTAGGTGATGACTTTGATATGCAGCCTCCCTCAGGAGAGGCAGATAGGCAATGATATCCTGCGAGCTGGATTTTTGTATTTTAGTTATTCATTTATGGAGGGCACAGTCCCCATGTATACTATATATGTACTCTTTGATGGACATGGATTAAGACAGACATTTTATTCTTTCATTCTTTTGGTTGGGACATGCTTGTACTATTCTTTTGTCATGATTACATATATATATATGATGAGCTAGGTGGGATATGATATGTAATGTATGGATGTTATGAAAGCTTATGATGCACTGATGTGGATGATGTAGGATGTGATGTTATTTTTCTATATGATGTGAGACTAACACGTGTGTGATGCAAGGTGCGAGGTGCTTTATGTGATATTTGATATGATGTGTTTATATGAGATACAGTTACTGATGGTTTGTGGATATATGGTGTGATGTAATGCTTTATATGGATGATTTATGTATATTATGATTTGATGTGCATATGGATGTATAATGTGTGTAACAATGCAAGATAAAAAAATGACTTAACAATGCAAGATAATAATGAATCTAAATGATAATGGTGGACTAAAATGACTTAATGAAAGATAATGAATGCACTTAAAATGAATCTTAACAATGCAAGATTAAAGTGAATCTAAATGATAATGATGAGCTAAAATGACTTAATGAAAGATAACGAATGCACTTAAAATGAATCTGAACAATACAAGATTAAAGTGAATCTAAATGATAATGATGAGCTAAAATGACTTAACGAATGAACTTAAAATGAATCCTAACAATGCAATATTAAAATGAATCTAAATGATATGGATGACCTAAATGATTTAATGAATCTAAAATGACTCTTAACAATGCAAGATTTAAAATGACTTTAAAATGAATTTAAATGATTAATGAGATGAAATGGACGTAAAAAAATGAGTGCAAAGGTAAAATGATTTTCGAAGCGAATGTGAAGTGACGAATGACACACAATGGATGCATTTTAAAGGATGACACAAACCTAAATGAATTTTAATAATGCAAGCTAAAATGATTAATGAGGTGAAGAATGAAATGAACCTAAAAAGGTATTAATAATGAAAAATTTAAAATGAACCTAAGATGAAGCAATGGATGCAATGAGGGACGAGGAGGTGGAAATTAAATGATACAATGCAACCTAGGATAGTGACATGAAATGAAAGGTGTGGGGGAAGATGGGAGGGGATGTATGAATGCAGATGGGAGATAGGAGGTGAGATGTGAGGATGAGGTGGCATAACATATCACTTCCTGACTGAACCCTGACTGAGGGGTGAGGAGGTTGGTGTGGATGGGATGGTGAAAAAAGGGGGGGATTTACACAATAAAAAACCCATGGGTTAGGAATGTGAGCTGAGGGTGAATGAGGTATTTAGGTTTTCATCAAGATGAGGTGTGATGTGGGGATGAAGGAAAATGGGTGAAAAAGGATGTGAGGATGATGCTTTGGGGGATTTCTAAGGATGATTGTTGAGATTGGATAAGGATGCAGGTTTGAGCTAGGAAGTTTGATAGGAGAGGGGGATTTTTATTGAAGCTTGAGCGCGGGGTATTCCGAAGGGGAATACCACCATGTAGTTTGAGCACTTAGTTTGATATAGCAACAAAAGGGACTAGCCAAAGTTATTGGGAACTTGATTCCATGTCACTAGCATTGAATAGGACTGACACAAAAAAGACACACAAGGGTTTCCCTAGCATCAAGCATGCACCCAAGAGGAAGCATGGTGGAAACAATGCAGAGGAACCCACAAACAAATGACATTTCCCAAGTGCACCAAGTAACCCAGAAGATCACATGTGAACTGTGCAAGGGTCGTGTCTGACTGACTCATAGGTAGAAACAAAAGAGCGCAAAAGACCTTGCCTCAGAAAATGTCTCTCGTCGCAGTGCACCATGATATAAAGGATCATGGTGACTTTGAGGAGAGAAGCCAACTGAGACCTCAAAAACAACTAATAAAACTAAGAAACCATGATGAAATCAATGTGATAAGACCCAAAAGACATCCTTTTCCAAAAGAGATCGACCGACTGTGGATGTTGTGATTAGGTTAGACAGGAGGAAAGATGCATCCTACAAGGACCTGGTTGTGGGTTTGACTGCAAATTAAACTGTTGATGGGAAAATAGAGAACCTTGGAGAATCACAATGATGCGGGATGCTTGCTGAGGAAAATCACTGATATTGTGGTCATGACAGGCCATGTTGTGATCAAAAGTACTACTGGGAAAAATGGGATGACACGTACAAACTAGAGACACTACATACAACATATATTTACAAAAGCTCAGGTAATCAGGATAGGTCAACAAGTGACAAATATGTACATAGCTCAATATTATGGGGATAGGTCATGCCTTTGTATATATAGGAAGCTCAGGATGTGGGATAGTAGTTATCATCTTTTGGCGTAATGGGAAACACACCTTGGGAATAAGGGAGAGGTGAAACAAGATGGCAAGTAATAGCAGTGGGTTTTGATGGAGGAATGGGAGTTTAATAGATAATGATAGGGTCCATTATGTGTGGTGCCTTTTTATAGGTTTTCAATAACATACTTACCCAAGGTGCTTGATTGCCAAGTTTTCACCATTGGGCGATTATTTTCTCTTTACTTTTTTCATTGACTTTTATTTTATTTTTTACTAATTTTTCACCTTTTTTTGTTTGATTTTTTTAGGATCATATAAATGGTTCATGCATAGAACTACTTCAAACATGTGATGTTAATGGGATCATTAAGGGGCTCCCCTTCGAGTGTAGACAACCAGTAAGCTTTGGAGCCGAAACAAGCTATCACCACATAGGGACCCAACCAAGTGGGCTCAAACTTCCCTTTCTTCTCGCAGTTAGCCTGCAGTTTTTGGTTCTCTTTTAGGACCATGTCTCCCACTTAGAATTTTTTGGGGTGCACCTTTTTTTGAAGCTCCTCTTGAGGCAATTTTGGTACATGATCAAGTGATCATAGGTTCGTTGCCTCTTTTTGTCTAGCAGGTCTAACTGGGTAAGATGTGCCACATGATAGTCTTCATCTGTGATGTAATTCTTCATGGACACGCACAGTGAAGGGATTTTGACCTTAATTGGCAGAACGGATTCAACACCATATACCAAGGAGTATGGGGTGGTGCATGTGGGTGTATGGAATGAAGTGTAGTAGGCCCAAAGGGTGGGATTGATTTGTAGATGCTAATCGCAGCCATAATCATTGACAACTTTTTGCAAGATTTCTAGGATGGTTTTATTAGTTGCCTCTGCTTGACCGTTTCCTTGTGGGAAATATGGGCTGGAGAAATGTTGGTGGATGTGGAACTGGGAACACAGGCCTTGGACATGTTGATTCTCGAAAGGTGTGTCATGGTTTGTGAAGATGGTGGAGGGGATGTCGAAGTGACAAATGATATGGTAGAGGATGAATTTGGATATTTGGACACCTATAGTTAGGCTGAGAGGAATTGCCTCAATCCACTTTGTGAAATACTCAGTGGTTGTAATGATTTACTTATATATGTCAGAGGAATGGGGGGTGATCATGCTAACAAGGTCAAAACCCCAACATGAAAAGGGCCACGAGGGTGTGATGGGTTGTAGATCTTGTGCCAGTGCATGGATCAAATTAGCATGTTGCTGACACTATAGGCACTTATTTACAAACTCACAGGCATCATGCTCCATCGTCAGCTACTAGTACCCAACTCTAAGCAGTTGCTTTGCAAGGATGATGCCACTCGTGTGGGCACCTCAAATACTAACGTGAACCTCTTGTAAAACCAAGGCGGCCTTGTTCGAGTCTAAACATTGGGAAAGGACATTATGATACCCATGACAATATAGGGTGTTGGCTACAAGAGTGTAGCAGGATGCTCTGCAAATGAGGTTTTGGCATTGGGTGTTGGTGAGGTGAGGAGATATGATACCATTCTTTAGATAAGCATGAATATCATGGTACCACAGAGACTGGGGACCAACCAAGATGCATACCATGTTAGAGTCAGCGTTCTCGTAAGCAGGCATGTGTAGTTGCTCAACTAGAAACTCATATTGCATCATGTCATGGGGGATCTCCAATAGTGACCCGATGGTTTCCATAGCGCCAACTGCCTTTTTTTGGAGTCTTGACACTTGTGTGAACTGTATGCTGACAAAGTGTTCTTTGAGCTTATCCACAAGCTCTTTATAAGGAAGTAACTTGTCATCCTCTATCTAAAATTCATCGAGGACCTATTTGATGATCAGTTGAGAGTCCCCAAATACTTGTAGCTCTGTGATATTCCACTGGATAGCTGTTCTGAGGCCTACAATGAGGGCTTCATACTCTGAAATGTTATTTGTGCACAAGAATCCTAATTTGAAGGATTTTGGGTTGTAGTCACCTTGAGGGGTTACAAATAGTATCCCTGCCCCTGATCCATGTGATGTGTATGAGCCATCAAAATATAGCTTCCACAGGGGTTGTTCTTCAACCATATAAAGATGCTCTTTTGGGAATTCCATCACTAAAGGGTATGCATCGACTAAGGGTGCTTCAACAAGCTGATCTATAATAATTTGTCCCTTGATAGCTTTTCGATCGACGTACTAGATGTTGAATTCACTAAGGAGCATTTTACTTTGCCATCCGTCCCTCCTTGAAAGTAGGTACTTGAGAGGATCAACCTTTGAGATTAACTTTACCATGTGGATGAACATATAGTGGTGAATCTTTTGAGTGGAAAAGACCACCGCTAAGCAAGCTTTTTCCATTGGGGAGTAGTTCAGTTTGTAGCCCACCAGTGTGCGGCTGATATAGTAAATGGCCCTCTCTTTTCCATTGTCGTCAAGCTAGGATAGGAGTACCCCCAACGTTGTGATAGTTGCAGATATGTACAAAATGAGGGGCTTGCCTAGCGTTGGTGGCACAAGCATAGGTGAGTTTTCCAGCTATTCTTTGAGGTTCTCAAAACTATGCTGACAAATGGTATCCCATTTGAAGGTAGTATCCTTTTGCAACAGATGCATGAACGACTGGCACTTATCTGCTAGTTGGGAAATGAATCTTCAGACCGATTGAAACTTTCCTTGTAGGCTCCTTAACTGCTTGATAGTTTTGGGAGGAGGCATCTCTGCAATGGCTTTTACCTTCTTGGGATTGATCTTGATGCCTCACCTGGATACAATGAACCCTAACAACTTCCCAGATGTAACACTGAAGACACGTTTCTTTGGATTCAATCTCAAGCCATACTAATGTAGGTGATCGAACACACTCTCATGGACATTAAGGTATTTGTACCATGTTCTAGATTTTGCTAGGATGTCATCTACATAGTCTTCCAAAATTTTATGGATCATATCATGGAAGATTGTGGTCATCGCTCTTTGATAGGTAGCTCCTTCCTTCTTGAGCCCAAATGGCATCATGTTATAATAGAATGTGCCCCATGGCATGGTGAACATTGTCTTGTGCTGGTCCACCTCATCTATTCTGATCTGATTGTATCCTAAGAAGCCTTCCATCAATGACAGCATCTCGTGACTGGTTGTGAGATCTATGATCATGCCTATATTGGAATTGAGAAATTATCTTTCAGACATGCCTTGTTGAGATCTTTGAAGTCAGTGCAGATTCTTATTTTTCCTGAAGGTTTGGTGAAGGTACCATGTTGGAGATCCAGTATGAATAATTGATGGCTCTAATGATCTTGGCCTGGAGAAGTTTCTCGAGTTTTGCTTTTACTAACAAAGCCATTTTTTGATGCATTTTTCTTAGCTTCTGCTTGATTGTCTTGGAATTAAGATCTACTGCCAGATGATGGACAATGATATTTGGGTCGAGTCTGGGCATGTGAGCATATGACCACATAAAATTTATGATCGACTCTCAAAGGAGAGCTATGAGGGCTGACTCTTCACCATCAGTTAGAGATGTCGCGATGTAGGTAATTCGCGGGTATTCTTATGTGCCCAAGTTGACTGGTTTGGTTTCCTTGATGATGGTGGATGACTGTTCTAGTGCCTCAAAGAGGTTTTCACTAGAGGATACGCCCTTTATTTTTACTATTTTGGAGTTGGTATGTGCCCCAGAGGGGTTTTCACATAAGGACTCTTTATTTTCTTTCTGATTTTTAATTTTGCGACTGGAGACTTCCTCTTCCCCAAACTATCCCTTTGGATTGAGATGACATACTTCGATTGATTCCTACCCCCATTCTATTTGTTGGTCTGTGGCACCCATGAATTTGAAGAGTGCTTCCTCACTTCGAAACTCATTGATGTGTACCACACTTGGTTGGTCCCAGTCTATGAGGTTGGGGTGAAGGAGTGGGAGGTCAATGAGGTTGATGGTGAGTTGGTGGAGGACAAAATTGCCCAAGAAATTTTTGTCATCAAAGATATCATTGTAGGATCATTTTTCTTCCTCTTTCAAGATGTCTTCGACTTCTACAAGATCGCCTTGGATGTCCAAGAGGGTCACGTTGGGTGAATTGGTGCCCCAAGTCACAACATCAGGCCCTCGTATGTGCAGGTGAGGGGTATTAAAGCCAAGGCCCCAATTTTGTGGATTTTTAGAGGCTTCCATGGGGTCTTTCATTCTAGCCTCATTGGTTCCTAGACCACCTCCTTGATAATTCCATTATTCAGTGGCCCACTTATGTGATATAGGATATTTATCTTTGAAATACCCAAGGAGCTTAGTATCATGAGGTGGGGGATCTTTGTACAACCATTGGTTGATATCAGGCACCAGCTCTTGGCCATTCAAAATTCCATTGGAGACAAAGGCAGATGAGCCCAAAGTATTGATCTTGGGGCCTTCCTAAGGGGCCTTGGTTTGATGACATGGTTGTCCCTATGTGTGCAGGTCTAGGGGGAGAGCCCCTACTACAAAGGCATTAGCAAGGTTGTATTCTCTGCAGCCCTTGTTGTTGATCTTGACAAAGGAGAGGGTGGAGGTTAAGATTGTTTCTGGATCGCAGTGGGATTAGGAAGAATTGGTGATAGATGTGCTAATGTCAGTTCCGGGACTATGAGTGGAGTGGGGGAATGAAGTTTCAATCGCACGATAGTATGCGAAAAGCTGGGGATCTGTGTGGATGGTGATTTTAGTGCCTTGATATGGGAATTTGATGCACTCATGATAGGTGGAGGGAATTGCTTGGATGGAGTGGATCCATGGGCGACCGAGGAGGATGTTGTAGGGGAGGTCAAGATCAACAATGTGGCATATGATGTCTTGGACTATGAGGCCAATATTGATGGAAAATAAAATGGTATCTTCAAAGGTATGCTCTAGGTTATCGTAGGCCTTGATGGTGATTACCTCATGAGAGATGTCTACTTTTGTGAGGCCAACCTACTGGGAAAACTTTAATGTACAAAGATTAAGGGCCAAACCATTATCTATCATGACCCTTTTTACGGTGAAGTCATTAATCATGATGGCGATGTGGAGTGGGAGATTGTGATATGGTTCAATAGATGGCATGTCAGATGGATGGAAGGAGAGAGTGGAAGGAGTGAATAGATGCCCTGCAAGGTTCTTGAATTGGATAGTGTTGATGTTCGCGGGGACACAAGTTTCTTAGAGGGCGCTATTGAGGACTTCCTGATGAAGGGGTGATGTGTGAAGGAGGTTAAGTATGGAGATTTGTGCGGGTGTGTTCCCAAGGTGTTCTAGGAGGTTGTACTGTGCACTAGGGATAGTCGTAGTATTGGCACCGACAACAGATATCCAGCCTCTACGGGTAGTAATGACACATTGACTGTCAACACCTTTGACATGGATTATGTTCACAGTTGGTTCAACCTGGGAGATGCAACCAACAAATTTATCATAGTTGATGTAGGTAGTAGTATAGTCTTTCCCATCACCCACTAGCACATTTGACCCAATTTTTAGACCAACATTTCTGACTAAGTTATAAAATGATTTTCCATGGTCGGTTTATAGAAGAAAATTTTGATTTTTTAAACTTCTATTCCCATGTTGGTTGGAATTGTGACCCTAAAGAGTGGTCATAATTCTGATGAACACGAGAATAGAAGAAAAAAAAAAGAGTCAAATTTTATACATATATCCTGCCTACCGACACA
Source organism: Chamaecyparis obtusa (assembly GCA_027943335.1). Taxonomy (NCBI): domain Eukaryota; kingdom Viridiplantae; phylum Streptophyta; class Pinopsida; order Cupressales; family Cupressaceae; genus Chamaecyparis; species Chamaecyparis obtusa. Next base: position 461,208 of record BSBK01003559.1, on the reverse strand, counting down.
TTTAATTTTATTTCATTTTGGCATAGTCTGCAAGCAAAGGAGTGTTGAAGGAGGTGGTACAAGGAGGGAAGTTGTATGTTGACATCCCCTACATGCATCTAGCCTATAAGTTTTGGCATCTCCTTCTCTTCCACATTGCTATTCTCAAACCTGAGCAAGCATCAAGAGGAATAGGCATTCGATTTCAACCATTTCATTGCAGCCTTGGTAAGAGATTTGATTTTTTTGGCATTTGCTTAATGAAGGGTACATTTTTTTTCAAATTGTTTTCATTTGTCACGGGTTTGAAACCCTAATCTCTACACTTCTAATGTTCATGGCACCATTAGAAAAGGCATGAACACCATTAGAAGTGGCCTGTGAATTTCCACTTCTAATGGTGCTCAATTTCTAGAGATACAAAGCAACCAGTCAACTAAGGGTGGGTTCTTTGTTTCCTCATCAACTGAGTTCAAGGTAAAATTGATGCTACTTTTGGTTTCATTGTAAAAAAATGTTGAATAAGTGGTTGAACTCAATCGCAAGCCAACGAAACTTTGTTTAATTGTAAACTATTAAAAATTTAGAATAAAACCTCTGTTAATTGTGTGCCCTTAGTTGCAGACATAAAATAATGATGTGCTCTCAGTCCCTGATAGAAAATCATGTCCTGAACATGGAAAAAAAAACCCCCAAAATGTTTGCAATGAATTCAAATTTATAAGGGCTATTGGGACACATTTTTTATGAATTTTGTAAACAAAACCCCACACATATCCCGCCTATCGATATATTTCATTTTATTTCATTTTGGCATAGTCTGAGAGAAAAGGAGTGCTGAAGGAGGCGGTATAAGGTGGGAAGTTGCACTAGGTCCACACCCATCCACTCATGTCAAGATCTTGTCCAAAATCATGTTGAAATATCCATAGACCTAAATCAAGATCCTTCCCTCTCACTTCCTTCATTACATAATCACTTTTGGAGTATATTCTAAAGTCCTTGAATCCAAGCAAATGTAAGTCAATAACACCAAATATATCACTTAAACTCACCAAGACTCTTCAGAATACTTCTAAGTGATATATTTGGTGTTATTGACTTACATTTGCTTGGATTCACAAGATCTTGACATGAGTGGATGGGTGTGGCTGGTGGGATGGGGGTGTATTGGTCAATGTGATTTGCTCATGAAGACATAGTCTGGTGTTTATATTATTAAACTCTCTATTCAATGCAACATTGATAGGAAAAGCATTCATTGATTGGTATTATAAGTTTTGATCATTCCACATACTGATTATATTGTTTTGAAGTCTTAAAATCAAAGAATTTCAGTCCTTTTATTGATTGTTCCTGTACAGTGCTTGGTGTGCAAACAATCTTTGTCTTGAAGAACCAATGATTTCCTAGGCTCTGTCAAATAATTGGAAAGTAATGATGTATTCAATATTTCTAAAGTTCTTCAAAAGGCTTAAACTCGCCAAGACTCTTCACCAATACACCCCTCATTCCACCATCCACACCCATCCACTCATGTGATCAAGATCTTATCCAAAATCATGTTGAAATATCCATTGACCTAAATCAAGATCCTTCCCTCTCACTTCCTTCATTACATAATTACTTTTGGAGTATATTCTAAAGTCCTTGAATCCAAGCAAATGCAAGTCAATAACACCAAATATATCACTTAGAAGTCTTTTGAAGAGTCTTGGTGAGTTTAAGTGATATATTTGGTGTTATTGACTTACATTTGCTTGGATTCACAAGATCTTGACATGAGTGGATGGGTGTGGATGGCAGGATGAGGGGTGTATTAGTCAATGTGATCTGCTCGTGAAGACACAGTCTGGTGTTTATATTATTAAACTCTCTATTCAATGTAACATTGATAGGAAAAGCAATCATTGATTGGTATTATAAGTTTTGATCATTCCATGTACTGATTATATTGTTTTGAAGTCTTAAAATCAAAGAATTTCAATCCTTTTATTGACTATTCATGTACAGTGCTTGGCATGCAAACAATCTTTGTCTTGAAGAACCAATGATTTCTTAGGCTATGTCAAATAGTTGGCAAGCAATGATGTATTCAATATTTCTAAAGTGCTTCAAAAGGCTTAAACTCATTAAGACTCTTTGCCAATACACTCCCCATCCCACCATCCACACCCATCCACTCATGTCAAGATCTTGTCCAAAATCATGTTGAAATATCCATTGACCTAAATCATGATCCTTCCCTCTCACTTCCTTCGTTACTGTATACACTTAAAAATGGATTCATTAATTAATTAAATATTTATTATTTAATTGATATTGACTTGATAAATTAATTAAATATTTATTATTTAATTAATAATTATTTCCTCTATTTATTAAATAGATTATTCAATTTATTTAGTAAATTCACTATAGTCTATTCCTCTATCCTAAGTCTTCTAATTAGTCTTATTAAAGTGATTTAATTAAATATACAATCACCTAAATATGACTAAGTCCCCTAGTCCATCTCACTTACCTAGTCACCTGACACATCACTTTGGCTAAAATAAATAATTATTATTAATTATTTATTGGTAATTATCCTCACCCACACATGTCCTATTCTTAAGGGCTATGTGGCCTCATAAGACTTGGTCTCATGACCACATGTCCTCTCTTAAACCAAGTCAATAGACATTCCCTATTCCTAAGGGGCTTCTCAAACCACCTCTAAGGGTCAAAGGTGACTCATGGGACACTTGTACCAAGAGTCCTCACGAGGAAAAAGTCCTTCCCTCTTCCTCTCTTTGGTCTTTGCGAGACACTTGACATGTGTCTTTCCCTTCCACCTTGTTCTCCTCCATGTCAATGTGAGAGGAACATCATCCCTATTCTCCCTCTCACATTCCAACTACATCCCCCTTTCTCTCAACTCCTTCAACCAAGTCAATCCTAGCCCTAGGATCTTCCACCTTTCATTCTCCACCGTAGGATTATGCCACCTAGGCTTAGATCCTCCAGAACTCTATAAAAGGAGCCTTATTTCCCCTTTGTGAGCTAATAGGTATTTTGTAATCAAGCATTCAAGCAATCAAGCATTTTTAAAAACAATCAAGTATCCACACTATCATCATTTCACTTGCATAATTCCATCCATTAGTTGCATAATCAAGCTTTGGGCTATTTTGCACTCACTCATTCAATCTCCACACTTTGGTGACATCTTGGGCAAGGAGCTTCAAATTGGAAATCTGAGAGCTCAAGACATCCAAGAAATCAAGGCTAGGAGGACAATGGAGACAAGCTACATGGTAGGTGAAGGTAAAATGCTATTTTAGCTTCATTTTGATTGTATTCTTCATTGTAGTTTTCTTATTAGTTTGATTCATTAATCTTAGAGTAGTTAATTTATCATTTAGAATAGTTTCACCTAATTTTGCATACATTTTTGGCACCCACCATGGGGCAACCCACGTTTTTAACGTTCTATTTTTAGTTTTTCATGTGCATATTTTTTCTATAGGTCTCTTCTGCGCATTCATCCCCAATTGTTGCACATTCATAATTTTCTGCTGCGCATATATTTTCTTCTACCACAATCGTCCCTTTTTGCTCTATATTTCCATTTTTAATTAAAACCTGCGCATTCATTCCATTTTACTATGCTTTTAAAATTTTCTGCTGCGCATTTGTTATATCTGCGCATGTATACCGCTTCATTGCATATTAGTTATTTTCTACTCCGCATCCATCATTTCGATGCTTTCATTTCATTTTGCTGCGCATTTGCTCACTGTTTCTGCGCATCTATTCTTTACTGTAGTTAAATTCAATTTGCTAGTTGTTTTGATTTTAGCTAACCTTTTTAACAAGTTTCTATTCATTCTAGTAGATTTTTAGGCTATTTTGTAGGACGTTATTTTTGAAGAACCCATTGCCAAAATTTCTAATAGTTTTTCTTGCAGATTTTTAAGGGGTTTGCAAAATAAATTATAACCTTGTTTGGGCTTTTAAAATATGACATGTTTTTCAATTTTATGTGTCTTCTTTAGAATAGATTTTGTGTCTGTTGTGTTTTTCTTAATAAGCTATCTATAATCCCAAAATTATAACAACGTATCCTCTCCCCTCGCCATTCGTGGACCTTGGGTGTAAGAGAAACTATTATAATTTTTAGAGGGCGATATTTGGTGGGAAAAGAGGTACTCACCCCAAGGAACGACCCAACCGGTAATAGGCTAAAGCCAAGCCCTTCCAAACTGGTATATAAAAAATGCTAGTGTGATTAGTCTCACATTAGATAGGTGTGAATTAATTATGGCAACCAAAATCTCCTCTAGTACCCCAGTGGTGCGTTAAAGTCCTACATAGTAGAGGTGAAAGCCTTGCTTTAAAGGATTGAGAGAGCCCCCTTAATTGGGAAAATGACTTGATCACAACCACTTGAATGAATGTCCTTACTAAATACCTTTGTATAGTGGCCAAAAACTTTCTATTTGCTGGCTCAAGGGGTCACCCAAGCCCGTGAAGACACCCCACATTACTCACGGTTCATAGTAGAGATAACAGTTATTTGGGATTTAATGACCCATTGAATTTGAAACTTGTTGTGCCTGAGAAGTGAGTGCATTGTAAGGAGAAGCTCGTGCCTCCAAGTTCCTAGGCTGTCCGCTATGGATTTACGTGGCTGGATTTTATTATCCTAGTGGGGATTCAATAGATTCTATCCTTGCCAACCTTAGGATTGTAAGCGTGTTTGTACATTCATATTAGAACAATTAGATTAAAATCATTTATGTCTTGTGTGTGTGTTTATGCATTTTACCTTTGCCAAAACTAAAACAATAGAAAATCCAAAAATTCCAAAATCTTGAAGTTGCAATCAATCAAAAACAAAAACTTGCGCATTTATCCATTGTTGCTAGGCATTCATACAATTGTTTTGTGCATCCGTTACACTATTAATGTTACCATGCATCGGTTCATAATTGATGCGCATTTGATCCATTCGGCTGTGCATTTATCAAACTGTCCTACGCATTTGTCGTTGCGCATATACAACATAGAGCATTTCCACAGGCTTTGAAACTTTCACAATCACTTTTTCAAATACCCATTTTCATCCTTAGTAAGATTCTGGAAAAACATTCAAGTTACATAGACCTTTGATCTTTAGTTTGACCATTTTCATCAATTTTCATCATCCTTCCTTCATCAAAAGTCATCAAATCATTTTCTTCCAATCTTTAAAATTCCAAATTTAGTGTTGAAGCATCACCTTATCTATCAGATTTTGATCTTTGTGAGTTTATCCTATTAGGATCTATCATCCACAATCAAACTTACTTAGGTTGCTATCTCTTGGTTTTTCTTTGTCATATAATAGTGAGATTTATACCTCCTATTGGCTTAGATTTTATCAAGTTGTCTCATCAATTTTCAACACTTTTCAATTTTTTTTCATATCTTTTCTATCAAACACTTTCCATATCATTTCATCACAAATCTTTTATCTCACAATCACCTTTTACATTTTTATGGTTCAAACTCGATCTCATAAACTTAAACAAACCATTGATCCAGAATCCCTAGACAAGATGGAAGGAAACAAAAGCAATGAAGAAAATCCTTGGTCTGAAATTCCTAAGAAAACTTCACTTTTTACATCAGATGAGGAACCCACAGATCAAGAACTTAGGGATGCTACACAAGATCCTCAATTTTATCATGTCATGGAAAGACTCTTAGACCTAGATAGAGAGATGTATTTCCTCATGCTTGCTCAACAAGGAGCCAAACTACCAAGTGATTTTGATATTTCCCATCTTAGAGAACCAACTATTGTAAACAATCAAGAAATTCCTAGTAGTTCTCAAGATACTCATGGAGCAAAGGAAATCAATAAGCAATCCAATGCTTCTTAAAATGATCAACAAAACAATGCTTCCCAAAACAATGCTTTCCAAAATAATCAGCAATCCAATGCTTCTCAAAATACTCAACAACAAAATGTTTCCCAAAACACTCAAGGAAACACATTATCTTTGGATCCCATTCTACAACAAATCTAGATGCTTCAACAAAAAATCTGTGACATCCAAACTGGATCATCAACTAAGAAGTATTCCTTGGATGATATATGTCCTTATCCTTTTGATAAGAATTTAGCAATGAGTCCATTCCATCCTCATTTTGAGGTACCAAAATTTGACAAATACAAAGGGAATTCAGATCCACATGACCACATTTGTGAGTTTTGTGCTGCTTGTATTGAAGTCGCTCACAATGAAACTTATCTTATGCGACTATTTCCATGAAGTTTAGGAGGACAAGCCATGGAATGGTTCTCCAAACTACCCCCAGACATCAAATCTTTCAATGAGCTTATTGACAAGTTTATGACTCATTACTCATATAATATCAAACATGAAGTCACTATGTTTGATCTTTGCAATGCACATCAAAATAATGGAGAACCTTTCCTTACTTTTTTGCAAAGATGGCGTTAGTTGTTTGGCAAATATCCATGAATGATTCCTGAACAAGAAAAGATGGATATTTTTGTGTATAACCTTACACTAGAAATGAGTTATAGGTTACAATTGCAATGTCCACCAAACTTCAATAAGCTCATAGAAAATGATATCAAGATTGAGGAAGCCATGGTCAGAAAAGGTGACATAAAACTTTATTCCAAAGACAATGCTAGGTTTTCAAATTCCAATCCCAACAACTATAACAATGACAAATCTAAATTATGGAATAAAAACAAAAATATTGTCAATGATGGGATTGTTGATAATCATAATGTCAAACCAACACAACCCCTTCTAAATCTCACAAGTAAGGCCAACGCTACTCAAGCTACCTACAAAAATCAATCAGCAAATCCAAACACCAACAAAGATTCATCTAAACTAAGATTGCCTTTTATGTCACCTTGAAGAAATTTTACTCCTTTAGGGGAATCTCTTGAATCAGCATTGTGGAAGTTAATCACAAAGAAACTCATTACGCTTCTTGAAACTAAAGATTTTGAACCTAGAGTGAAACCTTCTTGGTGGAATGGGAATGATTATTGTAAATTTCATAGAGGAAAAGGACATAAAACCAATGACTGTCAAAGGCTAAAAATGCAATTCAAGACTTAATTGAAAGCAGTGAAATTAGTGTTGACAAACATACCTCAAATGAATCACATACAGCTTTCAAAGATCCACTTCCTGAGCATGAAAAAGGAGGTCCTTCCAACACTAAGGGAGACAATCAAGCCAATTATAATACTCCGCCCTATAGGTATGTTGGTAACATTTCTGAATGTCATCCTTCTAAGTACTATGCCAATGTCATTACCATAAAGGAAAAATCAAAGAGTCAACCAGTCCATGTTACTACTCATGCTCAATCCAAGGTTACTCTCCAAGGAGTCCCATCTAAACCAAGCACCTCTCAAAACAAGTCTATTTATGTCCCAAAGTCTACACCAAATATTTCCAACCAATACAATCTTTTGGAACAACTCAAGAAAACACCTGCCTAGATATCCATCTTAGAGCTTTTGCTTCTATCCCCATCTCACAAAGATATCCTTGAAAAACCTCTCTTAGAGACCCAGGTCCCCACAAATCTAGATCATGATCAATTTCAAGCTACGGTGGGACATTTAACAACCCCACATTACCTATCCTTCACTGAAAATGATGATTTAGCTATTACCCAACCTCATAATGCTCCCCTACATATTGAAGTCCTTGTACAGAGTCACAAAATCAAGAGAGTACTAATAGATGGAGGAGCTGGCCTTAATATATGCACATTGAAATTAGTCCTTGCATTGGGATTTTCTAAAAAATTTGTCGATCCAAAGAAGAAAATCACAATTAAAGTTTATGATGAAGAAGAGAGGTCATCCAAGGGATCTGTTGTTCTTCCAATCAAAATAGTTCCTATAATTAAAGATGTACCTTGCCAAGTTCTTGACATGGATCTTGCCTATAACATTCTCTTGGGAAGACCATGGATTCATTCTATGCAATTTGTGCCATCAACTTATCATCAATGTTTAAAATTCCCTCATAATGGCCAGGAGATCACTATCAAAGGAGATACTAATCCTTTCTAGTATTTTAACACTATGAAGACATCTGATTCTTTGGTACCTTATAATCATACTGGATCTTCTGCATCTACACCTATTGATCCTAGTAGTATAGCATCAACTTCTAAATCTAATGAGATCAAGATAGACATAAAAGAAAGAAGTATGGGAGAGTATACTTTAGTTCAAGCTCTTTGCATCACATAGTTACCTTTATCTCCTAGATCATATGGTAGATCTTTGATCACTAAACAACAATCAAAACCCCCTTCGACACTTGATTATGACACATTTATAAGTGGGGGCACTATATCAAAAGAGGCAGCTGAGCGTAATGCTAATCATTTGCTTAAGTCACAAAAGAATGAAGAGGATATCGAATATGAATATATATCACCTGATGTTTATGGTAAAGGGTATACTTTGCTACAAAAGATGGGATACCAAGGTGCTGGACCTATCGGGTTACAAAGAGAGGGTGTTATCAAGCCAATTTTGCAAAATCCAAATTATCAAAGAGATACCACAGGATTAGGGTATAAAGGAGAAGGACCAAAAGCACCAAAAGGAAAAGCAAAGATCACACCTTTTCATGAGACATCTAAAGCTCCTGCCTTACAGTTCTGAAAACATGGTATGTATGTAGATCCAGAGAAACAAAGGATAGCACAAAGAATCATTGATAGACTTGGGAATAATGATGATTCTGACTCAAATGATTATGAATGGGATTCATTATCTAATTGTACTAAAGAAATAAGAGTTGATGTTGTCCATCACTATAGTAACGATTACCATGAGGGAGAGAGTTCAAGGACTGACTCACTAGGATTAGTCCCACGTGATACTACTTTTGTCGATTGTGAGGAAAGTGAGCTTTATCTTGCGATAGATGAATCAGATGAGAGTATGGAAATAGACCTCATTGATACCATCATAAACCTTGACAACTTTTCCATCAATACCATTTCTACCTTTGAAACTGACCCGAATGATCCAATGCCCCTTGTACATCCCAAACTTATCGATTGGGATTCTCCTGATCATCCAAAACTTGATGTCTTCCATAATGATGATGCAATCATTGACTATCTCAGAATTAGGGATCATTTACCACCAGGGGATCAAAAGTCAGGATTTATAATAGAACTCAATGACATGGCCTACTTTGGAGAGAGTGTCAATCCTTTTAGTCATAAAAATATAAAAATAATCAATAGATCTAATGGTGAAAACCACTTAGTGGTAGTATTAGATCCAAAAATAGTAAAAATAAAAGATGCATTTGATGGTGAAAACCTCTCCAAGGCACTTGACGATGGAAGGATTGACACTCTTCCCAATTATCTATACCGAGAGCAATCTTCCATTCTTATAAAGCCAACAGTACCTCATAATATTGGAACAGAGGAGTCTCCGCGCATTCTTAAAGTAGCAGCATCCTTGACAGAATCAGAGAAAGAAGCTTTTGCAAAAAATTTCAAAGAGAGGCAAATTAACTTTGCTTGGTCCTATGCTAATATGCTTGGGCTAGACCCTAATCTCATTATCCATCATTTATCTATTGCACCAGGTGTTAAACTAGTTAAGCAGAAGCTCCGTAAGATGCACCCACACATTGCACTAATGGTTAAAGCAGAATTGAAGAAGCTCTTAGATGTTGGATTCATTCATGCTATTGATTATACTAAGTGGATTTCAAATATCATCCCCATCTCAAAACCAGACAAGTCTATCTAGATTTGTATTGATTTTTGAGATCTTAATAAAGCTTGTCCAAAAGATGACTTTCCTCTACCAAATATTGACATTATTGTTGATCTGACAGCTGGGCATGAGATGTTATCATTAATGGATGATTTTTTGGCTATAACTAGATCAAGATTGCACCGAAAGACCAGGAAAAGACTGCTTTTACTTGTTCGTGGGGTACATACTGTTGGAATGTGATGCCATTTGGGCTAAAAAATGCTAAAGCAACTTACCAAAGAGCTATGACCACAATCTTTCATGACATGATGCATACCATTATGGAAGATTATGTTGATGATATTTTAGCAAAATCCAAAGACAGAGCTGGTCATTTGAGAGTGTTGGATAGAATATTCACCCTGATGGAAAAGTATCAGATTCGACTCAATCCAAAGAAATGTGCATTCAGGTTCACATCTGGTAAACTGTTAGGGTATATTATCTCAGCCAAAGGGATTGAGGTAGATCCAAAAAAGGTTAAAGCAATTATGGAGATGGCTTCCCCCACTAACATCAGTCAGTTAAGATCTTTGCAAGGATGTCTCCAATCCATTTGAAGATTTGTTTCTCAACTAGTAGATCGAAGTCATCCCTTTCAGCATTTGTTGCATAAAAATATCTTATTCCAATGGGATGATAAGTGTGAGGAAGCTTTCAATTAAATCAAGCAATATTTGGTGAATCCTCCAACTCTGATTTCACTAATTCTAGGCAAGCCACTCCTACTCTACATTTCAGCTACGACAGTCTCACTAGGTTCTCTTTTGGCTCAGTAAGATCATGAAGGGAAAGAAAAAGCCATAAACTATATCAGTCGCACCTTAGTGGGATATGAGCTAAACTATTCTCCAATAGAAAGAGCATGTATAGCCATTGTTTTTGCTTCATAGAAGTGGTGATATTACATGTTGTCACATTCAATCAAGCTCATTGCAAAGATTGATCCTTTAAAGTATCTATTAAGCAAGACAACATTGATAGGCAGATTGGCTAAGTGGGTCATGCTACTTAGTGAATTTGATATTGAATATGTAGATAGGAAGGCTATCAAAGGCCAAGTGATAGCTAATCAGCTAGCTGATGCCCCATTAATGGATGACCAACCCATACACACAGAGTTTCCTGATGCACACATCTTGGCCTTGTCTACACAAACATGGAAACTATACTTTGATGGATCATGTACTCAGTAGGGTTCAGGAGTTGGTATTCTCTTTGTCACGCTACAAGGATACATGATTTTGAAATCTTACAAGTTGCTCTTTCCTTGCACCAATAATGTAGCAGAATATGAAGCTTTGACGATTGGGCTAAAGATGGCTTTACAATGGAAAGTAGCTGAAATGAATGTCTGCGGGGATTCTTAGTTGATTATAAACCAAGTTAATGATGATTATCATACTAAAGATGATAAGTTATTACCATATAAATGTATGGTTGATGACTTCAAACAATATTTCTCAATCATCACTTTTGAGCAGATTCCCTGGCATGATAACAAGGCTACCAATGCGATGGCTATGATTGCTTCTCTATTTGATGCAGAGGATACCAAGGCCCATTTTGAGTTTTTGGTGGAATCCCTGACTTTTCTTGCATATGATGACCCTGATATGAGTATTATATGTCATCTAATTGGACATGACTCCCCAATTTATGGAAAAATCTATTCTTATCTGAAAAATGACATCCTACCTTGTGACCTATTCCGGAATAAAAAATGAACTTTTCTTCGCCAACCCTCCCGCTATGTCCTAATATCCGACACCCTTTATCGGTGAGGTCTTGATGGTACTCTCTTGCAATGTCTTGAGCATGATGAAGCTCAAGCTACCTTGCGAGACATACATGAGGGTATTTGTGGGACACATTTGAGTGGTCCCTCTTTGGCTAAGAAACTCATGTGTATGGGTTATTATTGGCCTACCATGGAAATAGATTCCTTTCATTTTTCTAGGGCATGCAAGAAATGCCATATACATGCAAACCTTATTCATGCTCTAGCACAAGAGTTACATCCTTTTACAACTACTTTGCCATTCAGTCGGTGGGGACTCGACCTTGTGGGTGCAATCAACCCTCCATCTTCCAACGGCCACAAATGGATTATCACTGCCACAGAGTATTTTACTAAATGGATTGAGGTTGTTCCATTGATTACCACCACAGGAAAACAAATATCCATGTTTATCTTAAACTATATCATTTATAGATATGGTATACCTATGTATCTCATTACTGATCATGGGAAACAGTTCCAAAATCAGGACATGGATGAACTATGTGCAACATTCCATATCACTCATAACTATTCCTCCATATACTATCCCCAAGGAAATGGCCAAGCTGAGGTGTCAAACAAAACAATTGTTAAAATCCTACAAAAGACTATCAATGATGTTGGTCGTGACTGACATATCCAACTGAATCCATCCTTATGGGCTTACCACACCTCCATCCGTACTCCCACTAGAGCCACCCCATATTCCCTTGTCTATGGATCCGAAGCAGTCCTGCCCCTTGAGGTTGAGTTGCCTTCACTTTGTGTCACTCTCAAAGATTTGATTCCTGATGAAGAATATAGAGTTGCACGACTAACTGAACTAGAACTACTGGATGAATGTTGTTAGAGAGCTTATGATCATTTGAAAGTTTATCAGCAACAAATGTCTCATCAGTATAATAGCAAGGTGAAAATTAGAGACTTTCAGGTGGGTGATCTAGTCCTTTGAGAGAATCCAAAGAATCAACAACATCACAAGAAGAAGGGCAAGTTCAAACCCAATTGGTTAGGTCCTTTTGTAATTACAACAGTCTATGGTTCTGGGGCTTACCAGTTGTCTACACCTGAAGGAGACTCCTTGGATGAGCCTCTTAACAACATACACCTCAAGAAGTTATATCCTTGAAATCCCAATGCAAGGGGCATGTATTTAATATGTAAAAAAAAAATCATCAAAAAAATCAAAACTGCAATAAAAGCATGTGGTGAAAACCTGGAAACATGCTCTATGTGTGACAAGTTAGCTCCTCTATCTATTAAGATTCTTCTGGTGTGTCTGTTCATTGTATATATCCACAATAAAATGGCTAGTCAGTCACCATTCCCACCATGTATATATCATAATAAAATGGCCAGTTCATACACCATCCATTGTATCTACCCATAATAAAATCCCATCATAGCTTGATCTTTTGTCTTGGTCTTTGTCCTAGTCTTGTTGTGTCCTTCTTCATCCATAATAAGTCAGTCCATCACCTAGTTGGGGGCATGTCCTCGACCTAGTTTGGAAAGTAGATCTATGATAGTCATGACTCTTGGAGGATAGAATGGAGTATTTTCACCAGACAAGAAAATGCAATCAAATGTTCTTCTACAAATGGTATCTTAATGATGAATCGAAATCTGTGATCTATCCTTTGAAACATGACCACTTATCTATCGCTCTTGACTATACATCATCAATTGAACTGATCAATGTATCTTACACCATCTTTTGGCAAAAGAAATGTATATTCATGGTAGGCATGTTAGAATGGTTTGTTGTAGATTATGCATTCATATCTGGATTTCATTGTTATCATGTTTCCTATGTTATTCTAAGATATCTTTGACATGATTTTGAAACTCCCATATGTCATTGATTAGAATATCTGGGATCGGGCATGATATTTTCTTTGATTGCTGTTTGTGGGATATTTTTTGATGAAATTGAAGGAACAAGTAATTGGGGTGTCTATGTTTAAGTGCCTTCATTAGTTTAATAGTCTTTGATAACATACAAATCATGTTGTTTTATCAATGCTATTAATAGTGATACGCCAACACATACCTCGACTCCAAATATTTATTCCCTGATGGAGGGGGGGGGGAATATTCCTTGTCTATTATGCAAATGAAACTCAGGTCATCTTGGTTCAATTATACCTAGATGCTTGTCAAGTTTTCTATATTAAACTCCATGCAAGAAGTGCTCAGGTCATCCCAGTTTAATTATACCATGATGCTTGCATTTTCTTGCAACATAATGAGCTCAATGATGAAAATCAAATTCTAGTTATTATGAAGTTCTAAGATGTTACACGAAGTTGTGGAGATATACTCATTTCATATTTTATTTTGCATTACATTTAAACAACTCATGACTTGCATATCAGTGCTCCTTTTATAGGGATTTGTAGGTTATCTTTCTTATTAGGTCATCTATTCTCCTAGTCCATTCTTCTTGTGTCAGATACATTATTATTTAAGTTGAGGACATTTGGACAATAAAAACATTAATTTTTCACCTCGCATCTTACAACATTTAATCAATTCATTTAGGCCATGTATTATCTTCATTAGGTATGTTCATTTATATATTACCCATTTATGTTGGCGTGCATATTTCACGTGTTGTTTTGATATAGTTATCATTTATCTCATTATCTTTTTTATCATGTTGTAAGTTGTTATATTTAGTCATCTTAGGAACATTTTCATTCATTACATATCATCTGCATTACATCATCATTTATTATCCATTACATGCATTTTACACCATCATTTATTATCTATTACATGCATTTTCCATCATTCATTTATTATCCATTATATCATTCATTTATTATCCATTCATTATCCATCATTTACATTGTTATTTACATCATTGCATTAGTAACCAAATAGCATTGCATAAATTAAAATCATTTAGGACATGCATTTATATCACCATCATATGTTAGATCATTAACCATTATGTTGGAAACTGCAATTAAAACAATTGTTGTATTGTCATTGATGTCAAACCTTAACTGGTAAGACTGTTGCTACTTAGGAAAGTACTATATCTATTTGAGTGTTGCTAAGGGGATAGGCAAGGTTGGTAACAATAGCACCTAAGGAAAGGTTGAGTTATCTTGATACTACAAAGTGTACTTGACTATGTTGCACATTGATGAGACAATGTATTGTTTATTTTAGTAAGACTGAAGACTAAACTGGTAGGCTTGACCGAGCAAAGAATGGAGAAATCATGTTTAAGCCGAGCAATGTTAGTGTCAACTGAGTTAGTATATGCCGAGAAAAATTCTAGTGTTGACCGAACAACAGTTAATTGCCGAGGAAGACAGTGCAAGTTGAGGAAATATTTTTAGTAATGATCAAGCTTTCTACATGAAGACCGAGTAGTTGTTCACAGTATTGACCGAGCATCAACAATTTTATATTTGAAGAGAATTTAGTTTTGGAGCTGACATTGTTGAATTATTTGATTATGTAAAACGTGTTGACTTTATTTATTGATTGTTTGAAAGCATTAAATGCACTGTAAAATGTTTTATTGTAAATCTTTGAGAGATTTGAGATGATTCTAGAAAAGAAGCCGAAGAACATGAAGTGGGTAGATTCAATGAATCTGACCTAACCCTAAGATCTACAAATGAGATTGAGCGGCATAAGATAAGTTAACCTAATTGAGGAAAGTATAAAGGGAACCTGATCATTTGGATATGCAAGTGCATGGGTGAACAGAGAATGCTAGAAGATCAATAAAGTTTTATTGATTGAATAAGCAGAAAAGGCTGAAGGAGAATTGTGATGGTTGCTTGAAGAAAAGTTCTAAGCAGATCAGAGATGGAGATGGTAAAGTTTCAAAGTCAATAAACCAACATTAGTGTACAGAATCAAATCTAATATTTGCAAAGTGAGTTGTATATTTTCAGATAAATATTGCTGCTACTTTCTAACCATTGTAACAGTCAAAATCCTTTTAACAAAGGTTGACATAACAGTCATATGATAAATCCTTTGAATGAGGTTGCATTCTAATGGAGTGTATGTAAGTCCTATGACTAGGCTCACTTTTAATAGGGTGATTGAAATCCTTTAACTAGGTCACACCTGGAAGTGTGTATTGTAACCTTTGACAGGGTTGGCTTATTACCGAGCTCACTTCAAAAGAGTGAAAATAATAGTAGCATGTTACAAAGTGGTTTTTCCCAAATTGGGTTTCCACTATAAATCTTGGTGTTAATACTTGTGTGAATGTTTTGGTTTGAACATTTCTATGTTTTACAAGTTAAGTTATAGTTGGGTAGTGGACTGCATTGTTATATGCTTTTATTATTGAATCAGTGATGACCGAGTTTGTTTTGGTTATTGGATTTGATTTAAGAAAAAGTTTGTAAGTTTGTTTTATACATTAGGACCTGAGAACAACCAATTCACCCCCCCTCTCTATTGTTCTAAATCATATTAACACATTATGCATCAAATAGAAAATAAACCATTTGCATTCTAGAACATACAATATAAACACTATAATATCACAATAAATCATCACATCCTGCATAAGTCAGTACGTGCGCACACACACACGCGCACGCACACGCGCACACACACACACACACACACACACACACACACACACACACACACACACACACACACACACACACACACACACACACACACACACACACACACACACACAAAGCAAATCATGATAGAACTGCATCAATGTATGTATAGAGTCCATCATATAGAGTCCATAAAACAATAAAATGTCCAAATGTCCAATGATATATCATATATAACAATGTGTCTAAAGTAATGTCTATCAAGTCAATAATGATACAATGATACAATGATGCACTGATATAAGAAGATGTGTATACAATGATCTCTCAAATCTATGATTCACTGCCTTCGAACTCAGTATGTCACTACCTACGAGATGCAATGAGACCCCGTGCTACTGAACCACCTGACATTGAGGCTCTGGCCTGATCCCCTGAACCTGTGGGTGCTCTCAGAGGGTGTGATGATACACCTCCACTACTAGTTGGTCCCTCTCTATCATATATCACAGTCCTGATGGCAACTAAGCTATCTCTGAAGCTCCCAATCCACTGATCCCTGTATGCACCCAAAAATGGTCGCCTAGACTTTGGGCCCCATTTATTTGATTTATCAACCATGAATCAGTTTTATCAATAATCAATATTTTCAACATTATCAATTTCCTAATCAAATATTAATTTCGATCGTATATTAGATTTTTATCTTATGGGCTAACCATTTTATCCTAAGTTTTTATTTATTTAAAAGGAATAGTTCCTCTCCTTTTATTAAATAAAAATCCCCACCTTTTCTTCTTATCCTAAGTTGCACAAACAAAGTATTATTCTTATTTTATAAAAAGGGAAAAAGCACTTTTGTCTCATATGGACACAAAAGTCAACTCCTATTTTCTCATTGGAGGATATTTGTGCACAAGGATCAAGCTTCCATTTTTCTCCACCGTTGATTAATATTTTTGCCTCTTAATCTCAATGGTCCATTCCTCCTCATTTTCTATAAAAGGAGAACTCTCTCCTTCATTTGCATCCATTTTTTTTATGACATTGTTATGCTGCAGGTTTTCTAGCTCACTTTGAAGACTCCTTTGAAGATATTGAAGACTTGCTTTCTTTCATTTGCTTTCATCACTTAGTTGCACCTTTCATTTGATTAGTTTAATAATAACATTTTAGAGTAATTTTCCTTTTATGCAATAGATTAGCTTCACATAGCTTGATTAGGGGATTTGTAATCCATTACTATTTCCTTTCATAGTTGCATTGTACTTTCATTTTGGTAGATTAATCTTGCATATTCATATTAGTTTGCATTACATTTGCATACTTTGATTCAATTTGGGGATATTGGCATTCTTGCCCTTGTTTTTGGATTTGAATCTCTCATTGTATGGTTGACTAGCAATGTCACTAGTTTGTAGCTCTAGCTGAGAGCAATTTTATCATAGTCCCTTGCAACTCCATGCATAGAGAGCTATGAGCCGCTTTGCGAGGCCTCATTGTTGAGCAAACTTGCATGTAAAGGTTCATAGAAGTGTGGTCACTTTTGCACCATACATTTTTGGCACCCACCGTGGGGCAGAGTAGATAGACTTTGTCCTTTAGTTTCTTGCATTTTCATCATTTTTTGGATTAATTTTCAAATATTTTGCGTTCTTTGTTTTCTATCTCAGAGTATCATGCGACACTTCACGCAAAGGAAGAATCGCCCACCAGTATTAAGGTCTGTCGCCTGGCATTGTGTGAAGTATCACCCGCATGTTCTAAAGTGTATCACCCAGACTGAGGTATATCACCTGGTTATAGGAAACTGTCACGTGATTCTGGTGAAGTCTGAGGTATATCACCTGATTTGACAGAGAGTTGCAATTTGAGTTTTATCATCTGAATCTTATCATATTTAGTTTGCTGGTCTACTTTATTGCATTTAGATAGATCTAACTTGTATTTCTTAGCCTAGATTAGTCAATTTTTTTTGCATCATTTCCATTTAGATTTTGAATTTCCCTAACCATAATTGTCTAACAAGTTGTGGTTGAAGGGGCTTTGCTTGAAGGAGATTGCCATAAATTGCATACTAAAGGTATACTAATGGTTTTTGCAGGGCTGCCCAAAGCATAATCAAAAGCAAAAGAATTTTTTTTTAGGTGTTTGTGATTTATTTCCTTTCAAGTGTGGCATCTACTAATTGTTTTAGGAATCTTAATACCTTGTGGAAGAGATTTTGAGGTGGTAGGAGAAGTATGCTTTTCACCTTTAGATGAACCAGAAAATATTGACCCATCTTAAGGTTTTGGAAGCAAGGGGGTAATTGGATCTTTGCTTGGTGTGTTTGGGAGAATTTTTGAGATAGGGGAGTATGCTCTTCACCCTTGAGGTGAACCAAAAACCTTGAACCTCAAAAATCATCCACTCTTTGTTTAGATTTAGAATCCTTTAGCGGGCCTGCTCTTAAGCAATCAAGAGGAATGACCCAAGTGGGGACAAGCCTTTTTGCCAGCTATTCCAACTCACTATAATCTCAAGGCTACCTCAAACACTAAAAACCTTGGTAAACATAACACTTGTCTTCGCTTGATGTGAGTAGCTCATGGGATTGTGACCATGGGGAAAGCATTGAGCAAGAATGCTTAAGGTAATCTTCTTAGTGCAAGGATTGATCCAAGTGGACTAACCTGGAGCACCACAAGATACTCACCATATGTGTCCCTTTGGTTGTGTTGTTTGACACTTCCACGACAAAGCCAATATCTCTTGTGGGCAACCACTTGGTGTGAGGCAAGGGGACATCAAGTTGTGGGCTAAGTTGGTAAGTATTGAGCCTTGTCTTGTAGGTAGATATTGCTTGAAGTGTTTTTGAATGTGCTAAACCAGTGTAAACATTCTCAAGATACAAACAATCAGTAGCTTCCATAGGGTGCAATTTTATTTTTGATATCACAAGTGTTTGTCTTGGCGAGGTTGCTTTTGCCCTTGTTTCAAGTGTTTGAAGACATGTTTGATCACCTACTATTTGCAAACCTATCCAATTGCTATTAAATTTGTGATTGAAATCATACATTTTCACCCTCAAATTTAGAAACTTGAAATCAGACCTTAAAAACTTGAAATTTTGCACACATTTGGTCAAAAACTGCATCAGTATCGCCTGCTTAAGAGAGAAATATCACGCGATACTTCACGCTAGAATTGTATCGCCTGATAGTTGTTAGGTTTGTCGCCTGCCAGTATTGAGGTATATCGCCTGGTATTGTGTGAAGTATCACCCGGTCTTAGGTGTATCGCCCAGCCTGCCTGGAGTTTGTCGCCTGGAAGTTTTCAACAATATTTTTAGTTTCAGTCATTAAGTTGCTTTTAGTACGACTTGACCTTTGAGTAGGATATTTGGTCTTACTATTAGAGACCTATTTTGACTGCAAATTTTTGATTTTATCCTTCTAGGGATCATTTCAATTGATTTATAAGGTTGCCTTGAAAATAATTTATCAACTTAGAGAGGTATTCCTAGTGAAAAGTTTGTCCTCAGAATTGTTGATTACACTCTTGGAGAATTCTGATCCTACTATTGTCCAAATCATTTTTCATATATCTCAATTTCAATTTGAATTTTGGCTAAGTCCAACCCCCTGATTCAAAAGTGCAAGGGTATTCACCCTTTAATTTGAAGCACCTCTTTGACAGTGTTGGTGACGCCTTTTATTTTCTATCTTTTCATTTTTCTCTTTGGACAATAGAGAATCTCAATTATCCTAGGTTGGAATTGACACTTTGAGAGATTGACCCATCATTAAGAATCTCTTTCTTTTATGTCAGTTACAACAAGGTACCAAGTCAATCAAGGGAAGTGACCCCCTGTTGTCTTTAGCCAGTTACCACCAGTTAAGACTCGTCAACATCACAAGGGAAAAGAACCCCTTTTCAATCAATCTCCTAAAAGTGAATCTGAGGTTTGTTTTAATCCAAAAGGTAATCCTAGTGAAGTGAAAACCTCCTTAGAACCACTTTCATCAAGTATGGACATGAGTTACACTTTCACTCAACAACAAAGAGAAGCCATGAATCAAACTCTTGAGGATATTTTCCAACGGCATAGGAGTACCAGAGTGTATGGTGGTTCTTCTCATGCTAGTCCACCTGGGTCACCCCCCAACAACACAAGGTATTTTGATGCTCATCAACGAGTTGAGAGACATTATAGACAAACTCACTCAGATTTAGGGTCACAACACGAGGACCAGAACAATGAATCTAGTGACCATCACATCAACGCAACCAACACGATAAGGCATTCAAGACAATCTTCTCCACTTAAAGATACCTCTCGATATGCAAATACGAGATTGAAAAGTATTGAAAGGGAGAAGCAAGCCTATCTAGATGAACGAGCGGCCAAAAAGGAGAAATTTAGACAACTAGAGGAAGAGGAATGTGCATTATTGGACATAAGGAAAAGAGTTGCCCAAGAAGAAGAAGATAGGCTCTATGCACAACAACTCCAAAATCAATTTAATGGGAGGGGTACCAATAGTGGGACCAACTCACCCCCATCTACCCCTTCACCAAGTCTTAGAAGAAGGTCAAGGACGCCCTCAAGGTCCCCGAGTCCTAGAGGAAGAAGAACTTCAAGATATGATCACCATAGGAGACGGTCACCTCATAGACTTTCAAAACAACCCTCCCAACGAGCACATCATGGTTCACAACATGGAGGAAGTTATGCCAACTTTGATAAAATGGATTTTATGACTATGCAACAAGAACCATCTTTTCAAGCATACGTGGAAAGATATGTGGAACAAAACAAGGACCAATTCTTAGAAAGTCTCATCAACAAAGGTGCTAAGGTCCCATATAATTTTGATGTCCACCAAAAGATTAAGAAATAGAATCCTTCAACCAATGAGGTGATCATGCAAATGCAAAAGGATATAGAAAGGATGAGGGCTCCTAAGAGCACATTTAATTTGGACTCCATATGTCCCAACCCTATAGACAAAAGTGTGGTGATGATTGAATTTCCTAAGAAGGTTGAGTTCTGAACTTATGACAAATATGATGGCATTGGTGATCCTCATGACCATGTTAGATAATTTTATATAATGAGCTTTTCTTTTCATCATGAAGACTCCTATTTAATGAGATTATTCCCAAGGAGTCTAAAAGGTCAAGCTATGGAGTGGTTCACCAACCTTACTCCTCTAGTGAAGACGTTTAAAGAACTAGTCCAAAGATTTGTCCAACATTTTGCTTACAATCTATCTAGGTCAGTCACAATGCTTGATTTGTGCAAACTCAAACAAAATCAAGGAGAACCTTTTGTCACCTTCTTGCAAAGATGGAGACGGTTATGCTCAAAGTATCCTAGGATAATTCCTGAGGAAGAAAGAATAGAAATCATTGTGAGAAATTTAATACCAGAGCTAAGGTATGAGGTCAGGAAGATCCCATTTAATTCTTTTGATACCATGGTAGAAGTGGCATGTCGCATAGAGGATGTCCTAAAAGAACAAGGAATTTTGGCTAAACCAACTAATAACAACAATGGCCAAAACAACAACACTAATGGTAATAAGGACAGAAAGAACCCTTATTAGAATAAGAATAAGCAAGTGGTCAATGATGGAGTTGTTGACTCATCTCAACCTAAGAATGAAGGAGTTCTTAATCTCTCCAATGCAGTCCAAGCCATGAAGCTACAAACATCTTCAACACAACAAGAGAATAAACCCAAGTATCAAGCAAGACCTAAAACAGAAAAGAGGCAATTTACCAAACTTGGGGACTCCTATGCAAACATTTTCAAGACATTAATTGCTCATAATTTGGCACACCCCCAAGATCCTGCAAAGCACCGCATACCAGATCCTAAACCTCATTGGTGGGATGAGAAGGCTTTTTGTGTCTTTCACAATGGAATTGGACATGATATAGAAAATTGTTTTAAACTTAAACATCTTGTCCAAGATCTTATTGAAAGTGGATGATTACAAGTTGATGGTTTAACCACTAATGTAGATCACAAAGATTTTAAAGAGCCCTTGCCCAAGTATGAGAAAGGAGAGAACTCTAGCAATAAGAATGGCAAGGTTGCTATTAACTACACCTACACAAATGCGGAGAATGTTATTAACATGCTCGAAGTTGCTGATGATAATGTTAACATGATGAGAGGGAAAGACCCTCATGGATATGATGAGGATTCGACTCCTATACCTAATGAAGGACCCATTGTGGTCCTAAGAGGTCCTCACTCATGGAGGATGTCTCAACCCCTCAATGCCATCACTAGGGGTCAGTCTCAAGCTCCCATTGTTATTAGAGGTCCTAGCTCTAGTAAATCTAAGCAGCCCGTGTCAAAAGGTGCTCTCCCTAAATCTACCATTGGTCCTGATTCAAACTATAACCTTATTGATCAATTACAATGTACACTAGCGCAGATCTCTATTTTTGAGCTTTTGGAATTGTCCCCCAGGCATAAGCGTGTCCTTGAGGATGCTTTGCGAGCAGCTAATGTCCCTAATGATATAGATGTAGATCAATTCCAGAATATGGTCAACCACTTGGCTAGCCCTCACTACCTTACATTCTCAGAAGAAGATGACAAGTCATTAAGCCACCCACACAATTTGGCCCTTCATATAGAGGTTATGATCCACAAAACCCGTGTGAGGCTCGTGTTGATAGATGGGGGTGTTGGGCTTAATATTTGTTCTTTGAGCTTATTAAAGGCCTTGGGTTATTCAGAAGAAGTCATTGATACAAGGAAGAAGATAACTATCAAGGCTTATGATAAAGCAAAACATAGTTCTAAAGGATTGGTTGTTCTTCCTATCCGAATTGGTCCTGTAGAGAAATATATTTTGTTTCAGATTGTTGATGCCAGTCCTTTGGCTTACAATATTTTGTTAGGTAGACCATGGATACATGAGATGCAAGCGGTCCCATCTACTTATCATCAGTGTGTAAAGTTCTGTTACAATGGAATAGAAGTCTGCATACCTGGGGACAACACACTGTCAGTTAACACAATCTCGGTAGGGTCTCACATTCCTTTGAATAGGGAGGCTAACACTTTTGATACTACATTTGAACAATGCAAGAATAAATTCAAGACCATAGATCTTGGTATGGGGGATTACAAAATGGATTCATTCACAAAATTTCCAATTTCCCCTAGGTCTTGTGGCAAACCTTCTCAAGAAATGAAGCCCTCGTCTTCAGCCATGACATTGTTTGATAAATTTGTAGAATCCTCAGTTTCGATTCAAGAGGAAAAAGAAGAGGTTGCCGTTAGGGACTGGATTTACCGAGAAGAGAAATACCTACATAATGAGAATTTTGCACCTTCCCCTAGAGCTTATGGGAGAGGGTATACGTTGGTCAAGAATATGGGTTATCCAGAACATGGTCCCCTTAGTCATAGGTTGGATGCTAAGGTGGAACCTCTTAACCATGCCCTTTTTGGATGAAGGAATAAGTCAACAATTGGCTTAGGTTTTGAAAATAAGAAACAAAAAAGTGTCCTTGTCTCAGCTGCGATGGACAGTGACAATGACTTAGACTACACACCTAATCTTTGTAATAAAAAAGACATGTTTGATGATTGGGTGCCTTCAAAAAATCTCCCTTGGGGAGATTCAAAAGATTTGACAATTGACAGTACTCCTATCCTAGCTGCGACGGATAGTAACAATGCTAGTGTTAGAGAAGGGGAAACTCTTCCCAATCTTGAGGCTTCTACATCACAAGGCCCAAATAATGATTCAGAAATAGACTCACATGAGTTTGAATGGGACTCACTTTCAGATGCAACAGTTGATTTGGACATGGATGTTGTCCATGCTTATAGTACTTAACCCAATGTGACCAACGAGCCTAGTGTAGAACTAGAGGATTGGACTCCTTGAATTGCCTTAGTGGACGACACTTCATTTGGTAGGAAAAATCCTAACTCAGGTATCTTAGGAGGGGACTTGATGAATCCTGATTATATGGTCACTAGAGATAACACCTTCCACATAAACAATGTTGAACCAGTCATTGACTTACCCCTTGTTCACTACGACCTAATTGATTGGTCTCAGTGACATCAAGAGCCTAAACTCCTCACTTTTCAAAATGACTACAAAATTGCCTGCTATCTGAATGCTCTTGAACCTGTAGTCTCTTCCACCAGTGAACTGACAACAAGTATGACAGAGCCTGATATTAAGTACCTTAGTCTAAAAATAAAAGAAAATAAAAAAAAGAAAAATAGGTCTGATGGCGAAAACCACTTTGTGGCGGTGTCAAAACCAAAAATAGTAAAAAGAAAAGATGTATCCAAGGGTGAAAACCTCTTTGAGGTGCTTAAGGATGGGGTACTTAATAGCTTGCCAAGTTATTTGGAAGATAGGTCATCAGTTCTTATTGAGCCTATGCAACCAGTGAATGTGAATACAGAAGAGGCTCCCCAAATAGTGCACCTAGCTCAGTCTCTATCAGTTGAAGAAAAAGAAGCATATAAAAAGTTTTTGCAAAAGAAGAAAATCAACTTTGCTTGGACATATTCAGATATGCCAGGAATTGACACTAATCTTATTATGCATCATCTATCTATAGCTCCAGGAATAAAACCAGTTAAACAAAAGTTGAGGAAAATGCATCCTCACATATCTCTCCTTGTTAAAGTTGAATTAGAAAAACTCCTCAGTGTAGGATTTATTAGAGCTATTGATTATGCTGAGTGGATCTCAAACATTGTTCCAGTTTCAAAGCATGATGGATCCATTCGTGTATGCACAGACTTCAGAGACCTTAACAAAGCGTGCCCAAAGGATGACTTCCCACTCCCTAACATAGACATGATAGTGGATATGACTGCGGGCTATGAGATATACTCTTTAATGGATGGTTTTTTTGGCTATAACCAAATAAAAATAGCTCCTGAAGATCAAGAGAAAATAGCTTTCACATGTACATGGGGAACCTATTGTTGGAACGTCATGCCATTTGGCCTAAAGAATGCAGGAGAAACATACCAACAAGCTATGACCATAATTTTTCATGATATGATGCATAAGAACATGGAAGATTATGTGGATGATACCTTGGCTAAATCTAGAAAATGGGATACACACCTCGACGATCTGGAAGTAATTCTAGATCACATGGCACAATTTCAACTTAGATTGAATCCAAAAAAGTGTGCATTTGGAGTTGCCTCAGGTAAACTCCTAGGATTCATAATTTCAGCAAAAGGAATAGAGGTTGATCCTGAAAAGGTCCAAGCTATATTAGATATGCCACCTCCAAGAAATGTTAGTCAGATGAGAAGTCTTCAAGGATGACTCCAATCCATAAGGAGGTTTATTTCATAGCTTGCAGATCGAGCACAATCATTCAATAAAACATTGCATAAGGGAGCCACATGTGCTTGGAATGAAGATTTCCAAAAGAGCCTTGATCAAATAAAATAGTATTTGTCTAATCCTTCGATTCTGATGTCGCCTATTCCTGGAAAACCATTGATTTTATACATTTCAGCAATAGAGTCTTCCTTGGGGGCGTCGTTGGCTCAATTAGATGACACTGGGAAAGAAAGGGTCATATACTACATCAGTTATAATCTAGTATCTTATGAGATCAATTATAATAGCATTGAAAAGTCTTGTCTGGCAGTAGTGTTTGCTTCCCAAAAGTTGCGACACTATATGCTTGCTCATACTATACATTTAGTTGCAAAAATTGATCCTCTTAAGTACTTGCTTAGTAAGGCTGCCCTCATGAGTAGACTTGCTAAGTGGATGATGGTTTTATCTAAGTTTGATATAGAGTACATTGAAAGAAAGGCCATAAAAGGACAAGCTATTGCTGACCAATTAGCTGACTTCCTAGTTAAGGGTAGTATGCCTATTCAGGTAGAATTCCCAAATGAACACATACTGTATACGACTACCCGCACTTGGAAGATGTTCTTTGATGGTTCCCACATGCAAAATGGATCAGGTGCAGGAGTATTATTTATCTCCCCACATGGGTACAAAATTCCAAAATCTTACAAACTTTTATTCCCATGTACAAATAATATTGCCGAATATGAAGCTTTGACCAATGGATTGAAAATGGCTATAGAATGGAACATAACAAAGTTACATGTCTTTGGGGATTCATAGTTAATTATCAACCAAGTCAATGAGGAGTATCAAACCAAGGATGATAAATTGTTACCTTACAAAAAGATGGTTGAATCATTGAGATGTTACTTTACATTTGTGACATTTCAACAGATCCCTAGGATAGAGAACAAAGTTGCAGATGCTATGGCCACATTAGCTTCACTCCTTCAGTTGGAACAACATGAATCAAGATTTGAATTCCTGGTGGAAGAGCTACACCATCCCATATTTGACTCATCTGAAAGCCATGTCATTTGTACCCTGGTCACTCATGAGTCTTCCTGATATGGTGCTATCTATTCATATCTCCATGATGGCATCATCCCTGACACATTCAACCATTCTGAACGTCGAAACCTTGTTCGTAATGCCTCTCACCACACCCTTATCTCTGGTGATTTGTATAGGAGGGGTTTAGATGGGACACTTCTTAGGTGCTTGGAAAAGGAGGAATCCAACCAAGCGTTAGCAGACATCCACGAGGGCATTTGTGGTGGACATTCCAATGGTCTTTCCATGGCCTGAAGGTTGCTTAGGGCAGGGTATTACTCGCCCACAATGCAAATAGATGCAGTAGCTTTCTCTAAATCTTGTGAGAAATGTCAAAATCATGGAAACCTGATTCATGCTCCAGGTAGGGAGCTAATTCCTTCTATTTCTCATTGGCCATTTTAGCGCTGGGCCTTTGACCTTATGGGGAAAATTCACCCCAATTCATTAGGTGGGCATAAGTTTATCATCACAGCTACTGATTATTTCATGAAATGGGTGGAGGCAGTCCCTCTTTCTGTTCCTCGGGCAAGACTGTCTCACTATTTATCCTGAATCATATCATTTTCCAGTTTGGAGTGCCTTCTGAGATTATTACTAATAATGGAGGTCAATTCAAGAACAAGGACCTAAAGCATTTATACAAAAAGTTTAAAATCAAACAACATTGGTCCTCTATCTATTTTCCATAGGGAAATGGACAAGCAGAAGCCTCTAATAAGACCATTCTCAAGATTCTTCATAGGATGGTACACAAGAATGGTAGAGATTGGCACTTGCAAATTAATTCGACACTATGGGCCTATAGAACTAGCATTTGTACACCTACAGGAGCTACTCCTTTTGCTCTTACCTATGGCACTGAAGCAGTGTTGCCTTTAGAAGTAGAGATACCTTCACTTAGAATCTCTCTCAAAGGATTGATTACAGATGAGGATTACTGCACCATGAGGTTAAAAGAACTAGAACTTCTAGATGAGAAGCGTAAGGCTTCCTTTGATCACATGGGAGTATATCAGAAGTGTATGTCCAAAGCATTCAACAAGAAGGTTCGCCCTAGGGAATTTCAGATAGGTGATCTTGTTTTGAGAGAGAACCCTAAGAATCAACAGAATAGAGAACAAAAGGGCAAGTTCGAACCTAATTGGCTTGGACCATACATTATTACAGTAGCTTTTGGTATAGGTGCATATTTATTGTCGAATGAAGATGGAGAACAGCTCCCTGAGCCCATCAACATTTTGCACCTAAAGAAGTTCTATCCTTGATGTCTGTTTTTGTCTAGGGGCATCCTTTGTACATATTTTATTGATCCTGAAAAAATTTCAAAAAAATTGATATATGATGCTGAAAAAATCTTAAAAAGCATAAAAAGTCCTGAAAAAATACAAAAAAGAAAAAAAAAGAAGAAGAAAAAATTCAAAAAATAGAAAAAGTGCCTTGGTGAAAACCAGGAAATAGGCGCCTTGGTAGCAAAAATACAAAAAAATCAAAAAATGAAAAAAAAGAATCCAAGTGGTGAAAACTTGGAAATAGGCGCTACTTGAGGCCTTTGCACCCTTGTCTTTTAGCATGCATCCTCGACACTGAGCCTTTCCATCATACCTTGACCTTATTTGGCTTATTCTAGAATTGGTCTTTATCTTTGTCTAGGGGGCATAACTATTAGCATAGGTCCTTTAGGTGCGTTTGTCTCTTGGGGAATTTCACAACAGGTGTTTTTCAACACCACCCCAACAGTGTTTTTCAACACTACCCTTGCGTCGAGTGTTTCTTAACACTTATCAGATGTCTTTCCCAATAGTCCGAGTGTAATGCAATATTTCTCATTGATAGATATGATAACCAGAGTCTAACTCTATGACCAACACATCCACTTAAACACTCAACTCGCTGAGACTTTCTTGGCTTTATTTTTTCTTTGTGTGCTATCTATGAGGATTTATTTGATGAGTGGTCTCTCCCTGAGAAGTTTTCGATGATGCATAGCTAGAAGACTGAGGGTATGAGAACATATTTTATTTCTTTATCTGCTTGTGGGTATATTTCGTTGATCCTAACTATCATGAGCATTTTATGCTGGTCTTACTTGACACTAGGGATTGACAAGGTATTATCCTTGACTATTTTGCGAGTGCATGCTTCTAGTTATCCTGACTTTCATGTGTCTTGATACAAGCATAATCTCACCATATCAAACTTAGGTAATCTCACTGCATTAGTCATCTTGACCTCCATGTCTTTGATGCCTAGGTGGGATTTCCACATTCTATCTGATAAAGATCATATTCATATCCACATAGTTATGCTAGTGTGCATTGTATGATCTTACGACGCTACCAATAATGCTCGATGATGATAATTAGATGTCTATAGGCAGTGTGACCTTGCAAGTCAATCACTTTCATAGTAGCTTTCATTTCTAGGTTGATGATTAGTCTAGTTTTGCACTTTGCATATGGAGAGAGCTCTCCTTTTCATCTCACATGGACCTATCAGTAGACTGCACTCATCTTTCCTTCTTCTTGATCACATCTTTCACTCCTTGTATTTTTCATCTCGGCCCTGTTCTTGTCATCAAAGAGGGGTTAATCATATCATCATGTCTATCTTTCAAAAAATGTCATTTTCAGAAACATGAGTCTATATCATATATATGAGAATCAAACATACATCTATGAGAGATAACATACATAAGCACATACATAGACATTTTGAGTGAAGTAAGACAAGACAATACATATGAAAATTGATACACATCCAAGTGAGACAATCAAATATGATACATCAAACATCCAGTATATCTCATATATAAAAGCAAAGTCATGGTACAATGTCATCACTGATATAAAACCATACAAATGAGATCCCAACTAGATCAAAAGTCTCAATAGCATCATCTGACATAAATCTAAACCTAAACCCTAACCCTAGGTCTGACTCTCCCCATCACGTGGTGGTGGTGGAGGTGGTGTTGCTTCCCTATCTGGCACCATGTTTGATGCCCCTGCCCTCTGAGAGTAGGATGGTACTCTCTGACCCTCTGGCACTACTTGGAGATAGAGTCCATGATAATATGCAGCTCTGGTTGTCTCCCATTAGATCTCTAGTGTAGCTTCTTGTATGGCTATCTCATGGCATGCTATCTTTGCCCTGAGATCTCTCATCTGCTAATCTCTCTCTAATCTCAGATCTGCTAGCTGCTGCTCTCGTATTGCTATAGTGACCCTCAGCTACTGAATCTCTACCTCAAGAGTCTGAATGTGAGCTCTCAAATCATCCCCTGTAGCTGGATCCACCTATCCCTGTACCTTCTCCTGAGAAGGTCTCTGTACCTCCTCACTCCCCAAGCCCTGACCTCATGGATATTTCTGGCCACCAGCTCTAGATCCCTCTCCCACCTCTCTGACCTGGCCTCCTCCTCTGTCCTCATCATCTCCTCTGTCTCCTCCTCCTGGGGCAACCTGTGCTGCATCTAGTATAGTAAATCAAGGGAATGGTGCCCTTTGTCACTCTACCCTGTACGCTGCATCGACTCCTGCATCCGCCATGTCTGGGAGATACTCCCAGGGCTCCCTCCTAATCCTAGCCATCTCCTTGATAGCCCGCTGATAGTCTAACATGGCTAGCCACCCATGTCCCTCCTCATCTCTAGCCCTCACATATGTAGTGGTCTTTGTAGAGACTCGCTGCTACCTCCCAAACTGTCGCCATACCCGAGTGACGCAGAACCTCTCAACAATCTCTGAGTGTCAGCCTACCAGTGGCCGGGTACACAACATGTAGCTCAGCTCATCCTCTACATCACCCCATGCCTCAATATCTCTGTATGGCCTCCATGTGAATGAGGTCATCTCATCCATAATCCACTTGTAATGTGTCACATCCCTTGTACAAGCATGTGATATGAAACCTACATATCTATAAATATATGGGTATCTCCTCTCTCTCAGCTAAACCCTGGGGCACATCATAGCAATGTGCTTGCCCACACCTATGCCAGAATGGCCCCACAAACCCATGTCTGACCATCCCTGTAGATGACCTTATGTAGCTCATGATACATCTCTACCAATATGGTAGGACCCCACGCCATATGTCGCGGTCTCCCTACCAAGTCCACCAGTAACCTGCCCCAACCGAGAGGGAATCCCTTATGACTGCAGTCAGTCATTAGGATTTGTGAGATAAATGATGCCACAATGCATGGCATTGGGAAGTCTCTACCAAAATCGTCTATCAGCCTCTCCCAGTTGACATGCCTATCTAGAATGGTGACGTCTTGGAACATGTCTTGTATCAATCGTTGCCCCTCGGTGGCATCCTGGTCATAATACACCTGTGCCAACACACAAATCATGTTAGTTTTCATCATATGAAAACTTTACACTTACACAATTATATCTCAAAATATGATTTTACTCACAGGCTCGCCATGGCATGGTACCTGCAGGATCCTGTAGACATCCTCTAATGTAATGGATGCCTCTCCTGTCGGCAAGTGAAATGTGTTGTGCTCACTATGCCATCGCTCTGCCAAGGCTGTTAGTAGCTTGTGATCAGCTCTGATGTAGGGGAATCTTAGCAGGTACCAAAATCCCATCACTTTGATGTCATCCTCATCTGGATCATCTAGGTTCTGGACACATCTCAATCCCACCACCTTCGGCACTCTGATGATCAACGCCAGAAAGACCTCCTACAAATCATTCAACCAAGCCATATGTCAATGCATACTATGATGAAAATCAGTACAAGACACTTAAAGCACAACTATTGTCTAGACCCATGTCTTACTTTGCTCAAAATGATCCAAATTTCAAGTTTTACAGAGAAGTATCGTGCGATACTTCTCTCTATATCAGTGCGATGCACCTTTGGCCATGTGATACTTCACCCGGTATCGTGTGATATTTTTCTAGCTATCATGCGATACTGGTGTCTATATGTGCATGATACTTTGGGGACCCGTGAAGTATCACGCGATATTTCTTCCCAAAGGGCGTGATACTTCTAAAGTATCGCGCGATAGTTCGCCTAAACCTAGAAATCTGAAAATTAAAAATTTCAAAACGTGCTAAAATTTGCATTAAATGCTATAAATGACTCAAACAATGGCTAGTTTTTGGATACATACCGGGGCACCATAATGTGGAGGCCAGTTGTGCAATCGGGAGCGCTCAAATCGGTGTCTGTGGACAGGAACTCTGCTGCTTAAGCCATCGCTGTCTCTCAGAGCTCTAGATTTTCAAATAGTTAAAAGTCAAATGATTTTGAAAATGATATTTTCACCCCTTATATAGCATTTTGACTTTTTTACCCAATTTTCAAAACACCTTAGAATTGTGCAAAAATTGCACCCCTAGCTAATTTCGACGTCCTGGATCCATTTTTGGACTCAAAATCAAAATTTGAGGTCATCTTGATTGTCAAAATCATGTTTCAAACTCTTCTCCTTCTTCTGCATAGTTGACTGACCTTTTGAGGCATAATTCGTTGATCTTTGATGGAATTTCTTCCTTTTCATGTCTTTCAAACTTCTAGTCTTCCATTCACCCCATTTCTTTTCTTCTACTTCCTCACTAGGGCATGTTTCATTGCTTAATGGTTATCCTGTTATCAGTTATCTTCAATTATGATTGATTATGATTTGATAATCTTTTATCAATTTTCTGTTCTCCTCTATCTGATTTCGATTTCAATTCCGAGGGGGCAGTACCTATGGGATTCTCATCCCTAATTCTCTTGATTTTCTTGATTCAAACACCTTTTGTGAGCTTTTGCTCAAATTTGAGTTTCATATCTCTTACTTTGAATGTGATCCCAAATCGACCTCATGTTCAAAGGCCTTTGTTTATGTTTGTCCGGGTGTGATCCCGAATCGACCTCACATCTGAGTTGTTTTGTGATCCCAGATCGATCTCACATTTCAACTTCATTCTTTAACTACATGTGTTCCCAAATCGATCACACATTAGTCAAAGAGGGGCAAATGTATGCACCAAAAAATGGTCACCTAGACTTTGGGCCCCATTTATTTGATTTATCAACCATGAATCAGTTTTATCAATAATCAATATTTTCAACATTATCAATTTCCTAATCAAATCTTAATTTTGATCGTATATTGGATTTTTATCCTATGGGCTAACCATTTTATCCTATGTTTTTATTTATTTAAAAGGAATAGTTCCTCTTCTTTTATTAAATAAAAAGCCCCACCTTTTCTTCTTATCCCAAGTTGCACAAACAAAGTATTATTCTTATTTTATAAAAAGGGAAAAAACACTTTTGTCTCATATGGACACAAAAGTCAACTCCTATTTTCTCATTGGAGGATATTTGTGCTCAAGGATCAAGCTTCCATTTTTCTCCACCATTGATTAAGACTTTTGCCTCTTAATCTCAATGGTCCATTCCTCCTCATTTCCTATAGAAGGAGAGCTCTCTCCTTCATTTGCATCCATCTTTTTTATGACATTGTTATGCTACAGGTTTTTTAGCTCACTTTGAAGACTCCTTTGAAGACATTGAAGACTTGCTTTCTTTCATTTGCTTTCATCACTAGTTTCACCTTTCATTTGATTAGTTTAATCATGACATTTTAGAGTAATTTTCCTTTTATTCAATAGATTAGCTTCACATAGCTTGATTAGGGGATTTGTAATCCATTGCTATTTCCTTTCATAGCTGCATTTTACTTTCATTTTGGTAGATTAATCTTGCATATTCATATTAGTTTGCATTACATTTGCATACTTTGATTCAATTTGGGGATATTGGCATTCTTTCCCTTGTCTTTGGATTTGAATCTCTCATTGTATGGTTGACTAGCAAGGTCACTAGTTTGTAGCTCTAGCTGAGAGAAATTTTATCATAGTCCCTTGCAACTCTATGCATAGAGAGCTATGAGCCACTTTGTGAGGCCTCATTGTTGAGCAACCTTGCATGTAAAGGTTCATAGAAGTGTGGTCACTTTTGCACCATACAATCCCTAGGGACTGCTTGTCTGTAGGCCTCTCGCTGATAGGATATCTCCTTCTCAGCCCATATCATAGCTCGCAGACTATCTTCGTGAGGACCTAAATCCTCTGTTCACTGTAGCTCATCTAGTAGCATCTCTACCTCTCCAACTTGCTCTATAGCAGCATCCCGCTCATGTCTAAGATCTCCCATCTATCTCTCTAGTCTCTCTATCTATCTCTCCAGTCCAGGGACATGGTCTGCTTGTACTTGTGTCATTGCTAGTTGAACTAGCAATGAATCAATATTTGGATCCCCCTCTCCTACAACATCTCTCTATAAATAAGGATCATGTCCCCCGATATCCATCCCTCCTTTCTCCTCCTGAGCATCCACATATGGCATCTGTGCATCCTGCCCTACTATATCAAGCATATGCTCATCCTGTATATCAGCATCAACTTGCCCACCTTGTACTACTCTAACCTAAGCTAATAGTACATCTACCTCATCCTATACCTATCCTACCTATATAGGCACATGTACCTATACTACTAGTACCTATCTTGGGGCAACTAGTATCTGTGGTGGAGCTCCTGCTGCTAGCTATGTTGGAGGCTGTCTCCATCCCTATCTAGCCGAAGGTGGCATCAAAACCCTCTATCTCACACCACCACCTCTCATACATGGTCCAACTCTCTCTCCTCTCCCACCATCTCCTCCATCCCCACCATCATCACCATCTCCACCGTCGCCTCCACCTCCTCTCCCTCGACCTCTCCTGTCTTGGCCTCGGTGTCTCCCATGACATCTCTCTACTGGATCTCTCTTTGGTGGTCTCACCATCGGATCAGTCAAGTGAGATACTAGAAAATCTCTAAGATACTGCTCCAGATCTGTAGTCATCCCTGGGTCCACGACCCCCTGTCTCATCAGCCATGCCTAAAATGGTATGTCAAGAAACTCCTATCTCGCCAACTCAAATGAGACCATGGGACCCCAGTCACGTCACTCCTGATGTGTACGAGAAAACTCAACAACACCCCGTGGCATACCTTGGATCCTGCCAAACTGTCATAGAACCTGACTCACCAGCTATCTCTCGATAATATAGGGTATCTGCCCTATCAACCATCATGACTCAAAACAAAACCCAAGCTATCTATCATCATCCCAGGGCTCAAACCCTAAGTAAGGTCTCCATATCACTGTGTCCATCGTGTCAAAAGTGTACCACTAGAACTCTAGGTGTCCCAGCTTTGGTTGAGACAAGACTGATGAATATAAATGAATGTACAATTGTCTTGCACCATGAAATCTAATAGCTGCTGGTTGTGTAACTGTAATATGCTCCCATGCCCATACATGGAGCAGTGTGATGCCTGCTGATAGTGAAGCACTCCTCTGGTACACCACCTGATGAAGATCATGGTATAGATGAGCTAATTAACATACACCCCAAGAAAATCAGGTCCCATCATCCATCATCTGCTATAATGTGCAGCCCCAACCAACTGTAAACCCGTGTGACTAACGATCAGGGCATATGAATCCCCCAATCACTCCTGCTAATACCATTGGTAAAGGCTCATACAAATCGACCATATCCTCCCAACTAATCTCCCCCTCATCAATCTCATCATCCCCAAAGATGACTCTACACTCTGTCACCCCGCCATGCCGATCATAATGAACCAGCTCACCTATGATAGGAAGCCGGAGGATGCGATAAATATCCTCAAGTGTCATTGTCATCTCTCCTATCAGGAGATGAAAGGTACTCATCTCTAAGTGCCATCACTCTGCTAATGTTGTCATCATGCTCAAATTCACTCAAATCTCAAGTGTGTAGATCACATGATACAATCCAGTTGCACCAATCAAGAGTCTGTCAGTCTTTGACAGCGCTGGTCTCAAGTTTTGTGTAATGGGATATCTCTCCCGTGACATCAGAATGTCAGTAATATCCTCCTATCCAAGTCAACAATATCAAGCTATCAGATTTTGATAAATTGATCTATCAATCTCTCTATCCTATCATTTCAAATACAAACATGTTTTTATCACGTATTTACAATAGATGATTTTATCAATTATCTAAAATCGAGACTGGTTAACTAGTGACTATGCTACGATGTTGCCTATCTTGACCAAATCGATCAACATTAACCACCGACAGATCAAATCAGGCTATCAACATCAAGTTTGACCTAATTGACTAACTAATTTGACCAAATTCTACCATCCAAAACAAAAGTGTAGCATAGAAACAAGCATGCACAACATCCCCTACTGTTTGCGCAGATTTAAACATTTGCATAGTTTTATTCCACATTTGCACAACTTTCTTTGACAAATGCACATAATCCACATATGCATGCATTTAATTCATATTTGCGCAGCCTAATTTACATTTCTACACATATGCGCAATTCTGCAACACATATGCACAAAATTACTAATTTGCTGCGCAAACATGGTGTTTTGCTACGCATTCATGCACTGCAACTGCACGTATGTTTTTCGGCCTAGAAAAATAAAAATTTCTAATTTTCCTACAATTTAATCTATCCTAAACATGCTACAAATCAAATTCTAACATGCTAATTTTCACAAATTGACAAAGCGGATTGAGTCACCTATTGGCTCTCCCGAATCGGGCAGTCTTTGGAAGCGTCTGGCCCTCTCGAAGTGATGATCTGACAGTGAGAATGGCATCCTGGTAGCTCTGCTCTTCTCTCTCTCAAGCTCTGATCTCCAAATGACACGTGTGCACAATGAGCCTATTGTGGACCCCTTTGCACTATGTATAGCCTGTGGACCTGATGTGCTTGGTGTGTGGACCCTACCTCCCGTTATTTTTTTATTTCACCTCATTTTTCTTCGATTCATCCTCAGTTTTTCATGAGATTGATTGTCAAACTTGACGTATAAAAATATAAAAAAATAAAAATCCATTAAAATAATAAAATCCATAAATTTTTGTCAATCAATCTCTCGAGGGGGCATGCATAGGTCAGTCTGAGACATTGTCTAGGGCAGGGGCAAAAATGCTTAAAATTTTCTTTGAAACAATGTGACACACACATTATTTCAAAGAGGGGCAAAATGTATACACTTAAAAATAGCTTCATTAATTAATTAAATATTTATTATTTAATTAATAATTATTTCCTCTATTTATTAAATAGATTATTCAATTTATTTAGTAAATTCACTATAGTCTATTCCTCTATCCTAAGTCTTCTAATTAGTCTTATTAAAGTGATTTAATTAAATATACAATCACCTAAATATGACTAAGTCCCCTAGTCCACCTCACTTACCTAGTCACCTGACACATCACTTTGGCTAAAATAAATAATTATTATTAATTATTTATTGGTAATTATCCTCACCCACACATGTCCTATTCTTAAGGGCTATGTGGCCTCATAAGACTTGGTCTCATGACCACATGTCCTCTCTTAAACCAAGTCAAGAGACATTCCCTATTCCTAAGGGGCTTGTCAAGCCACCTCTAAGGGTCAAAGATGACTCATGGGACACTTGTACCAAGAGTCCTCATGAGGAAAAATTCCTTCCCTCTTCCTCTCTTTGGTCTTTGCGAGACACTTGACATGTGTCTTTCCTTTCCACCTTGTTCTCCTCGATGTCAATGTGAGAAGAACATCATCCCTATTCTCCCTCTCACATTCCAACTACATCCCCCTTTCTCTCAACTCCTTCAACCAAGTCAATCCTAGCCCTAGGATCTTCCACCTTTCATTCTCCACCGTAGGATTGTGCCACCTAGGCTTAGATCCTCCAAAACTCTATAAAAGGAGCCTCATTTCCCCTTTGTGAGTTAATAGGTATTTTGTAATCAAGCATTCAAGCAATAGGCAATCAAGCATTCAAGCAATCAAGCATTTTCAAAAACAATCAAGTATCCACACTATCATCATTTCACTTGCATAATTCCATCCATTAGTTTCATAATCAAGCTTTGGGCTATTTTGCACTCGCTCATTCAATCTCCACACTTTGGTGACATCTTGGGAAAGGAGCTTCAAATTGGAAATCTGAGAGCTCAAGATATCCAAGAAATCAAGGCTAGGAGGACAATGGATACAAGCTACATGGTAGGTGAAGGTAAAATGCTATTTTAGCTTCATTTTGATTGTATTTTTCATTGTAGTTTGCTTATTAGTTTGATTCATTAATCTTAGAGTAGTTAATTTATAATTTAGAATAGTATTCACCTAATTTTGCATACAATTACATAATCACTTTTGGAGTATATTCTAAAGTCCTTGAATCCAAGCAAATGTAAGTTAATAACACCAAATATATCACTTAGAAGTCTTGTGAAGAGTCTTGGTGAGTTTAAGTGATATATTTGGTGTTATTGACTCACATTTTCTTGGATTCACAAGATCTTAACATGAGTGGATGGGTGTGGATGGTGGGATGGGGGGTGTATTGTTCAATGTGATCTACTCGTAAAGACACAGTCTAGTGTTTATATTATTAAACTCTCTATTCAATGTAACATTGATAGGAAAAGCATTCATTGATTGGTATTATAAGTTTTGATCATTCCATGTACTGATTATATTGTTTTGAAGTCTTAAAATCAAATAATTTTAGTTCTTTTATTGACTATTCTTGTACAGTGCTTGGCGTGCAAACAATCTTTATCTTGAAGAACCAATGATTTCCTAGGCTCTGTCAAATAGTTGGCAAGCAATGATGTATTCAATATTTCTAAAGTGCTTCAAAAGGCTTGAACTCACCAAGACTCTTCACAAGAATTCTAGGTGATATATTTTGTGTCATTGACTTACATTTGCTTGGATTCACAAGATCTTGACATGAGTGGATGGGTGTGGATGGTGGGATGTGGGGTGTATTGGTCAATGTGATCTGCTTGTGAAGACAAAGTTTGGTGTTTATATTATTAAACTCTCTATTCAATGCAACATTATTAGGAAAAGCATTCATTGATTGGTATTATAAGTTTTGATCATTCCATGTACTGATTATATTATTTTGAAGTCTTAAAATCAAAGAATTTCAGTCCTTTTATTGACTGTTCCTATACAGTGCTTGGCGTGCAAACAATCTTTGTCTTGAAGAACCAATGATTTCATAGGCTCTGTCAAATAGTTGGCAAGCAATGATGTATTCAATATTTCTAAAGTGCGTCAAAAGGCTTAAACTCACCAAGACTCTTCACAAGACTTCTAAGTGATATATTTGGTTTTATTGACTTACATTTGCTTGGATTCAAGGACTTTAGAATATTGACTTACATGGGGGGTGTATTGGTGCAGGGCACCTAGGCCATTCAATTTTGCTTTGGGACTTGAGTTCTATATTTTGTTTCACTTTGTACTAAAGGATGTCTTCTAAATTCCTAGACCATCCTATGGTTTGGTTTTAGTCCTTCTTGTGTGGAGGTGTGTATGGTTGAAGAAGATAATGTAATGAACTACCAAGTAATAAACATTTAATTCTTTACAAACAGTCACTTTTCTACTCGTGAAGAAACAGTCTAGTGTTTATGTTATTAAACTCTCTATTCAATGCAACATTGATAGGAAAAGCATACATTGATTGGTATAATAATTTTTTTATCATTCCATGTACTAATTATATTGTTTTGAAGTCTTAAAATCAAATAATTTCAATCCTTTTATTGATTGTTCCTGTACAATACTTGGCGTGCAAACAATCTTTGTTGGAAGATGTGGCCCTAACTCACATTTTCACCATTGGGATTCAATTCCACTGTGTGAAAGGTGAGTTAAGGAAATGCTTTATAAGAGTTCAAAAGCTCAGAGTTGGGAAGGTTAGTTTTCTTTTTGAACAATGATGCCCTAGGTTGAATATTTCATATGTATTCAAATAGAAAAGATGAAACTCGACTACAGAAGCTGACAAAAACCATGTGGGATAAATTTGTTTGATGAATTGGGCCCTTAGAGTTCATAGGATTGCCATATATTAACAAAAACTTAAGACTGTTACAATCGGATAGACTGCTAGCACGAAGGAAGATTTGACCTAGCCAAATAAAGGTCTAATTTTTTAGACTATTGGTAGAACTACTTGTCCCTTGAAATGTTAAAAAAAAATCCTCACAAGATGCACTCTCATGGAATTCAATGACTTTAGGTTATGCACAAAATGGATCTATCTTCTATCACTATGGGAGAGGAGTCTTATGGGAGAGGAGTCTTAGAATTTGTGGGGAGGGTGTGTATGGTCGAAGAAGACAATGTAATGAACTACCAAGAAATACACTTTTAATTCTTTACAAATAGTCACTTCTCTGCTCATGAAGACATAGTTTGGTGTTTATATTATTAAAATCTCTATTCAATGCAACATTGATAGGAAAAGCATTCATTGATTGGTATTATAAGTTTTTATCTTTCTAGCATGGGCTTGGATCATTCGATAATTAGCTTCATAATAAATGAAGTAGATGAGAGTTGAGCAATTAGCTTCCCAAGAAAAATGTCATAAATGAACTATGTGTACCTCAATTCATGTGCCCTCTATGCGTACCTAAATGATATATTTGAAACAAAAAGGGTAAGGCTTAAAGAAGTTAATTTTGCATCATAGTCTGTAGTTGTTGCAGTAGCACTAGAGCATCAGGCGCTACGTTCAACACAATATGATCACTAGACATGTCAATTTGTTTTATGAAGTTTGGTCATTGTAGTTGTCGTTCTTGTTTCCTTAGTACCTTTAGTGGTAATTTATCTACTTCAAATTCGTACAATGACCATACTTCATAAAACATATAGACCTGTCTAGTGATGATCATATTGTGCTGAAGGTGGCGCCTGATGCTCTGTTGCTATAACAACTATAGACTGTGATGTAAAATTAACTTCTTTTAGCTTTACCCTTATTTCAAATATATCATTTAGGTACACACAAAGGGCACAAGAAGATTTTATGAGATTTTTCTTGGGAAGCTAATTGCTCAGTTCTCATCTACTTCATTTATTATGAAGCTAATTGTTGAAGGATCTAGGCCTAGGCTAGAAAGATGTCTTCCCATTTGATATTTTGTCTATATTAGTATGTTACTTTTTATTGCAATTATAATTAGTTCCTTGGTTCCTTAATAATTTCTTTTTATTGCATGGTTATCTTTGGTTTGTCATTTTGTTTTGAGTGTCTAGTGATTTAAACCAAAGACTTCGACTTAGCCAAAAAATGTGCAAGTCTACATTAGTATGTTTCTTTTTATTGTAATTATAATTAGTATGAATGAACAAAATAATGACAATGCAATATTTATGATAATGCAATATTTGTCAAAATAGTGTCGATGACTTCGGTCAATGTGCCTATGTGTCAATGTGTCAATGTGGTGTTGGCCCATGCATGTTAAAGACATCACGCACAACAAGTAATCCTAGGCATTAATTTTGGGTTTGCCCAAATAGGAAAAAGGTCTGGATATGTAATTATATTTTATGTTTAAAAATAATGTGACAACTAATCATTTTATGAAGAACTGATGTACATTTGGTATTGCAGGGAAATAGTGGATGTCAATACTTTCAGTGGGTCGATGAAACCACATTTACATCTACCCCATCTACATCTATACCTGATGTAGGAAATGAGTGCAACTTGTGCAAGGCTCGAGAGGTAGCTAGTGCCGCCAAGATTGCTTCAATGGCGAAAGTAGAAATCATATTTATGTGATGCCTTCTTTGTGTAGTTTGTGCACTACTTTGTCGGGACCATATGCATAAATGTGGTTAACAGAGGGCTATTGTAGATAATGATTTTTTTTTTAGAATTTTAAGTAGATACATTGGACATATTTTGATAAACTCATAAATT
Organism: Chamaecyparis obtusa; assembly: GCA_027943335.1. NCBI lineage: Eukaryota > Viridiplantae > Streptophyta > Pinopsida > Cupressales > Cupressaceae > Chamaecyparis > Chamaecyparis obtusa. The sequence goes on along the minus strand of BSBK01003559.1, from coordinate 419,802 downwards.
TTTTTGTTGTTTATGACTTTGTTATGATTTTCAATATAAAATTAAACAAAATTAAAAATTAACCTTATTATCAAGCTAATTGTCGAAGGATCCAGGCCCAGGATAGAAAGATGCCTTCCCATTCTATTTTGGATAGGTGTTTCATAAAACATACATACCTGTTGCACGTGCATTCTCAATTCAGAGTGGGAAAATCTTATTTTGGATGTGAGGGAGAGAAGCCAAACACATAAAGAACATGCACATAAACATGACAGCTGAGAAACATAAATGTAGATATCACAACAGGCGAGAAACATAAATGTAGGCATCATGGTCACAATTTTTTGGAAACACAACATAATTGAATGGTATACCCAGACGATGCAACACAACTATCACTCCTCTGGTTCCAAGTTGACACTGCAGGATCCAAAAACCATAGATAAGGAATAAATTTAGAGAGGGGAGGAGGGCTATAATGACCAAAATAATACAGGGTCCCTATATTATTTTGGTCATTATGGCCCTCCTCCTTCGCTCTCTAAATTTATTCCTTATCTATGGGTTTTGGATCCTGCAGTGTCAACTTGGAACTAGAGGAGTAGTGGTTGCGTTGCATCATTTGGGTATACCACTCAATTATGTTGTGTTTCCAAAAAATTGTGACCATGATGCCTACATTTATGTTTCTTAGTTGTTGTGTCCTAGGACCCCTTATGACCCTTTACGACCCTTTAAGATCCCTAATAATACATCTTAGAGGTCTTAAAATGTCGTAAAGGGTCATAAGAGGCTCCTAGGAGGGGCTAGATGAGATTCCACATTCACGTGGTTGGCCCTGTTAAGTAGAGAATGTTAAACTATTCTCAAAACAAAGAGAAGCTCAATAATTTAAGGAGAAGCTCTATAAAACCTTCACAAATATCCCTTCTTTGGCCTCCACTCATACCTCTTCTCAGAATTTAGAAACTTTGGATATTGTTTCTCATCCATGTATGAAAATGTGCTAGTGATCATTTGGTTAGTGCTTGATAACACATTTGACATCATACCTTTTGCTCCTTGCAGGTTTGGGATCATACAAGAGCATACTAGATCACACAAGAGCATAATGGTTGGAGTACCTTGTATTCAATAGATGTTGGCAAGAAATCCTTCTTAGTTGTTGCTATTTTAGTTTAAAATACATGCTAACAAAAATAGCTAAGAAGGATCACTTTCCAACATCTATGTATGCAAAATTTTGGGAGTTGCATCTGAAACTTACGCTAAATAATGTAAGTTATAATTTTCAATTTTCATTACGATGTCACTTTTTATTGTGTCAATTTTCAAATATATATATATTTTTAAATAGTTAAATTAGACTTACTATCCAAATTGGACAAATTATTTTTGTTGTACATGGCAATTGGAGTCAAGTGTGTCTCTAAACATTGTGAGCTTTCCATATTCTTTAAGTGTTCTGTCATAATTATATTCGTCAAAGATTGAATGAATGTTATTACATGTTAATGGGGAATTTAGAGTGATATTAGGGTGGGGGGGAGGGGCCAAATGAGCTTCCACCTTCACGTGGTTGGCCTTGTTAAGTAGAGAATATTAAAATATTCTCAAAACCAAGTGAAGCTCAAACTAAACCAATGACGTAGATTCATTGGTAGTTCATTGCTTGTCTTCTTCATTACATTGTCTTCTTGGTAGTTTAGTTACATCGTCTTCTTCATTACATTGTCTTCTTCGACCAGTGAAGTTTATTGCTTGGTAGTTCATTACATTGTCTTCTTCAACCATACACACCTCCCCACATCTTACATATTTTTGGCATCTTTGCACTTTGAAGTGAAATTACATGATAATAATGGCATCAATGGCCATATAACAAACTTAGATATACCTATAGGTCCTTGACCCTTACATAAATCCTTGGATCACTCAAGTGACCCCATAAATCTATACCGTGTCATAAATCTCCCATTTTGACATAGGATAAGAGAATAGTGATAGAAGATAGAGCCACTTTGTGCATAACCTGAAGTCATCGTATTCCATGACAGTGCATCTTTTTAGAATTTTTTTTTGAACATTTCAAGGGACCAATAGTTCTACAATTAAATCATCATAACTTTCCCATTACTTAACCATCATTCATGGCACAAATTATCTTCAAATTGACAATACGTTGCATGTGTAGTACAAAACTATTAGTAATTGGTAGATTAAATGCAAATAATTACTAATAGATTAAGCATATTATTACTAATAGATTAAGCATATTATTGCTATGCTTAATTTGATAATATTTTTTTTAAAAAAAAATAAAATAAAATTTTCTATCACTTTTTCGACGTTCAAAAGAATATATGTATCGACAAGAATGCTATATACTCGATGACTATTCTAACCACCCCTCGTCACAATTTTGACCAATATTGTTTTGTCATTTTGACAAGAATGCTATACACTCGATGACTATTTCGACCATAATTCCTCACAATTTCGACCAACATTGGTCGCATAGATGAAAGGAATGGTTGATAATTCTTCCAGGTTGAAGTAATTATTTCAACGGTGGGTTCATCAATAATTCAACTGCTATAGATGTCACAATTTTGATGACGATATTATGTGTTGAATAATTGATGAAAAAACTTCGACAACAGTTATGGTCATTTGGTCAACCAATTAGCATCTAAAAATTGGCTAATCCTCATAAAAAAATAAACTAAAATTTACTAGTGACCATGGTCACCTTATTTACCCTTACCTTGGTTCATGGCCGAGGGAGGGTTAGCATTGGTTTGATTTTTGCCTGCATTGTGTTGAGGGAACACATTTTGATAGATCTGCAGGTTGGCATTCGGTGATGTCTGGGATGGGGCATCAACTGTGATCTCCTTCTTGTCAATGAGGTCTTGGACGTAGTGCTTGAGCATCATGCACTTCACGGTGGCATGTCCCTTAACATGACGATAGTTGCAATACTCATTATCTTTATACCAGGCTGGATTGGGTATTGATTCGTCAAAGGGCTGGGTTTGTAGATATACAATCAGGTTAGCACTAGCCATGTGGTGAAAGATGGCATCTAGGGTTCTCCAAGGGGAGTAAATGTGCATTTCTGATTATTCTGAACATGAGGCTTGTTCTTTCCCTAGGTGATAGATATGACACTGGCTTGATTGGCAGGTGGCTGATAAGGTGGTTGTTGGTAGGTGGGTGTTTGTTGTTGGTACATAGGTGCTTGTTGTTGGTACATTGGGGGAGGGGGATTGAGACCAGCTACAACAAATTGGACGTGCTTGGTGTCTGTGTCTCTATTAGTGACCACATTCTTATGTAGTGGGAGCAGTTATTGTTAGGTCTGTCTTGGGAGCTCTCCTTGTAATGTTTAATGGAACTATCATCCAAAAGACCTCATTCAATGTCCATTCCCTTCCCTTTTATGTCCTGATAAGTTTGTATACAATTCATTCACATAAAGTGGGATAACTTTGGATGCAAATTGTCGATGAATATCTTGGTGAGGTGTTTTTCTAGCAGTTGATATGACAACCTCATGCTGAGGTTTTGCCATCTTTGTAGATAGTCGGCCAGGGTTTCACCTCCTTTTTGCTTAGCATTACATAGGTCCAGCAAGGAGAGCTCATTCTTGATATTATGAGCATATTGGGCCATAAATTTCTCTGAGATTTTCACAAACATGGAGACAAACCCATATGGTATTTTATAGAACCACTCGATGGCGGTCCCTCCCAGAGTCTTGGGGAAAAGGTGCATGAGGTATATGTCATTGTATGCCACCTCTTGGCATGCCATGTAGAATGCCTTGATATGGATGATAAGGTCTCCCTTTCCTTGATACTTATCAAACTTGGGTATTTCAAAATGCTTAGGGAAGGGGAGTGCTATGATTGATCTGTCAAAAGGGTATGGATGAACTTCTTTGAACTTGAATGCTTTACCCTCAGTGCCAACCTTGAGTTCTTTGAGGGTGTTCTTCATTTCTTCCCATTTTGAATTGATAGGTGTTGGAGTGGGTACTCCCATTGGGAATGGATCTGATGGTGCGGGTGAATATGGAGGGATATGTGGGGGATATTACAAGATCAGGTATGGAGATTGCCCGATAGGAAAGGTTATTTGAAATGGATTTTGGGTGGCTTGTTGGGTGACATATTGTTGGTGTAAGGTCGAGGTATGATGCTGTGTGGGATATGGTGTGGCCTACTGCTATGGGATGAGAGGATTAGGTGGCTATGTTGGGAAGTACTGTTGTTGTGGAGGAAGGTGGTAGAATGATTATTGTTGGGTCTGGCGTTGGGCTCAAGTCCAATGTAGGAAGGGTGCATACCCACATTGCTAAGAGGGGGATGGTAGCTTGGGTGTGCACTATAGGTGGTTAGGTGAGGGAGTTAGTGGGATGGGTGGATCTGAGTTGTTGCGATTGTGGAGGGGCAGTTTGCAGAATGACAACTGGCATAGATAGGTAATTGGTGAATGTGGGAAAAGATGTGACGAAAGGAGGTGGTGGTGGTTGTTGTGTTTCTTGTAGAAAGGTTTGTTGTTGATGAGTCGATTAGAAAAGGTGTGAGTGTATGGGTATGCCCTGGGTATACATTTGTGCCTGGTTGAGGTTCCAAGCAGCGCCAATCCCTGTTGTGGGTTGGGATGTGGAGGTTGCTACAAATATGGGGGCAAAAGTGGGAGTTTGTGACGTAGGTGGAGGGTTCAGGGATGCCATGGGTGGCATTCCTATTGTGAAGGTGACTTGTGGGGCCTGTGCACCGATAAAGAAAGCTGGAGGGGGAACTTGCGCAGAGTGAGACTGTGTAATAGATAGGGTAGATGTGAGTGGGTGGCTTGTGTTGCTCCTTGTGAAATGGATGATGATGCGAGGGCTTGGCTCACGATGAGTGTAGGTATCATTTATGTAGCAGCTTGTGCAGGGGTGGTGGTGCTAGTGTAGATGCTTGCATTTGCACAGATACTTGTGAGGAAGTCAGTGGGGGTGGTGCACCCATAACAGAGAAATGGGTGGCTTGGGGTGTGCTTTGGATAGCGGGAATTATTGTGTCAGGTTGTAGGAGATGCATGATGGATGAAGTTGCATGAGATACTTACATGGTCGGATCATGGATTTGTTGGATGACATAGGGGTAGGTATTGGTGGAGATGTGGATGGGTTTTATGGGATCAAAAGGGTGTAAATGTGGTGGAATGGGAGTACCCTCCTATGCATAGTTTGCCAAGATGGTGAGACGGTTCTATATAATGATTGCACTCACCATTTGTGCATGTCCTGGAAGGCACATGAAAGATTCCATGGATTTGGTGGTAGGTGTCTTAGTGGGATCTTCCCATACATTTTGAACTAGAGGTAGTTGAGGATCATACATTACCATAGTGCTGATTGGGTCGTTTGGGTCCGTTGAACTAGTGGCTTGGTTGGGATCCATTCCTTTCCTCTTCTTTGATCATGTCTCAATAGGCATGAAAATGCAAAGTCCTAAGATTAGGGAGAATGAAGATGTATCAAAAGGATGCTCGAGATGAGGATTTTAGATTTGGATGAGGTTGGTGACATCCTAGATGTAGGATTGTAGGTGATGAGAGATTGCGGTGACGTGCTTTTTGGAAGATGGGTGGCTAAGGGTCGAGATGAGCTACCTTTCCTGATGTGGGATCAAAATATGTGGGATTTTCATCCTCGAATAGACTTTTGATCTTTGGATGATGGGATCCCTACTAGTGTGAACCAATCTCTGGATTGAGATGATGAGGTTCGCAAGAGTAGATACTAGCTACCCTAGAATGCCTAGTCGAATCGGTGCGGTTGAGATTTTGATTTGTAGGATAAGGTTTGGGAAACTCAAGGTAGGTCCTTGGATGTGATGCAGATCTAGGATAATGATTTGGGACTTGGATAGGAGATGATGCTAATTGATGCTTCATATGATGATGATGTAAATGTACCTATGGGATTACCTAAGATGGAGGGATGTTGAGACAACTTCAAAAATTTTGAGAAGGAAGGAGATTGTGCCTACTAGTCTTCACTTTCTAGCCTGACAAACTGATGGTTAACTTGGATTTGAAAGGCAAATTATTTGACCCTTGCATTGTACTCCATGTTGTCTAGTCTTTCTTGGTATTTCTCTTCTTCTTGGGTGGCAGTGACAATGGGTTGGTGATCTTTGAGCTTTCTTTTGGCTACATTCTTTTCTTGATACAAACATGGCATTGGTACCTTAGCTTTCTTGTGTTTCACTAGTTTGGTCATAGGTCCAAAAATATCTATGCTCTCTGAACACTAGAATAGGTCAAGCTAGGAAGTGACTACGGTAAGTATACCTTGACTTGGTTTTGAACAGACTTGGTTTTGCTTTTGGGATAGTTGACAAACAGTCCCATAAGAGACAAAGAAATCTTGTGGGATAATAGGAAGATGATCTCTTTGGAAAAGAACTTTGTAACCTTGATTTTGTGTATGTTCGAATAAATTTTTTCATGAGGTCTGATAACTTCGAGAACACACACAAGCAATTTCTACCTACAAGACAAGCTAGTATCAAAACCTTTGCCCACAACTTGGTATCCCAAAAGAGGAATATAGATGGTGAGTAATGTTCAGGCAACCTAGGAAACCACTTGGGTCGGTCCTTGCACAAAGATTATGATACCTTTGGGAGTAGATCAGGTGGGCCTCTAGTTAATGGCTCTTAGTAAGATTTGTGGCATCCCCCCAATTAGTTTGTATGCACGTGACTCACTTAAGAGCCTAGTTGACCATGCCAAAATTGTAGGGATATTCACCTACCTCAGGCTACCATCAACACACCTCACCTGAGCTTGAGGGGATAAGGCGAGAGTTTTCTCAACACCTTGTTTATATACCGATCGGGGAATTACAGGTTTGAGGTCATTCTCTAAAGAGGAAGCACTTCTCTCTAGATAGGCCTTGCTAGAAGCAAAACCAATTGAACTTGATATTTCTCTTCACCCAAGTTCCAAAAAGGTGATGGGAGAGGATATAGATACAAGCTAATTGTTCTTGCACCGCTTACTTTAACAAGGTTTTTGCAAGAATTGAAAAATCTCTAAGGAAGTGTTGAAAAACACTCCTTTAAACACGCCAATAAGTCTTCATTCCAAATTAAACCTAGATTAGACTAAGTGTTTTCTATCCTAAAACATCAAACACTCATTTTCTTAACATGCAAGGTTATTTGGAAAGCAAATGACAATGCTTGAAAATGAAATTTGATACTTTGCAAAAACAAGAAAATGTTACTTCCTTTTATCATTCAAGACTTTGTTTTGATTCTTTTTAATCCCCAAATTTGAAATGTTTCATTGCATTGAGTTATTTATCCCTTAGGCATTCAATATTGAATTTTGGATTGATTTTAAAACACCAAAGGAAATGTTTGATTTGTTCGTTTTGAGCCCATGTTCATTTTAAGATCAAATTGAAAGATGAGGTGTCGTTTGCACATGCAAGGTTATTTCTAAGACACCAAAAGAAAGTGTGTGAATTCTATTTTAAAATTTTTAACCAATGTTCCTGCCAATCCCTGCAATCCCACAAACCAAGAAAAGTGTTCCCACAAACCGTACAAGAGATCCCGCGGGACTGTCAAAATATTAAGAAATTTCACAAAAAGCAGTAAATGCTAAGTTCATTGTGATACCTGTAGACACAATCCCACCAGGTCAACGCACATTTCCACAAGGTCAACAGTTGATCCCATGTTGCGGGAATGCTAGAACATATTTCAATGTTTTAATTAATGCCTTAAGGCTTACAATTTGTACAAACACAATCCTATTTGGTCAAACAACGTTCTTGCATTGTAGGAATGTGATCCCACAATTTTGGCACAGAGAAATGACTGGTGAAATTGAGACTGAGAGCATAATTTAGATAGAGAATAGAAGGGTCCTTCATGGGAATGCATTCCCACCGTCCATACCTGCATTCCCGCAAAACTGTGAGTTTTCACTGTGTGAAATCTGAAAGCGAGAATGGTAGCGCAAATGTGTCTTCTTTCACCTCAAACCTACAAAACACCTAAAAAACACTTACAAAGCACTCAAACAACACAAAACATGAGTTTTTGGTTAGTTTTGCAAATAAAAATAGAAGGAAATGATATGAAATAACCCTAGAAGTGGGTCCCACCGGGCATGCCAAAATGTATGCAATGAAATGAGAGGTTAAAAGAATACAATAAAAAAGTTAAAGCATTCACACATCTAAAACATTACAACATATAGCTTAGACAAAAGAAAGCTTAAGAATCAAATGGGGATGCAAACCTTAAGCACCCAAGAAGCCTTCCTTGATTTGTAGATGTGTCTAATGGATAGAATGTGTGCTCAAATTGTGCTAAAGCTTCAAAGGGTGTGATTTTGGAATGATTTTGGCATTATGAGGGTATGGTTTGTATTTTTTCTCTCCAAAATGGTACGATGACAATGCTTGGAAGGTGGATGAAAATTAAGGAGAAGAGGGCTCAAATTATAGGCAAGAGGAGGGATGAATGGATGGTCAAGATGCAAACCTGTGGAAGGGCCAAGATGCATTTGAGGGGGATCACATGGATTTTTCTTTCTCAAATGCATCTCATTGTGACAAGTGTCACAATGGGAGAGGGTGGAAAGAATGGGGGAATGTGACCATTTTGGGAGATGTGAGAGGGGACAAATGTGTAAGAGAAGGATGGATTGTGTAAATGATGTGTAAGAACATTTAAGGTTGACATGAGATGAGGGAATTGGGAGATGTGAAGATGTGACAATAGGTGTGACTTGGTTTGGCTTAGGATTTCTTAATCCATGGATTATGATTGTGCAAATGTTTAGGAGATGATTAGGCTTCGTTTAGGAGGCAAGTGGGGGGTTTAAGAGGATGTGATGAGAGGAGAGAGAATGATTGGAGGGTTGGATTAGCTAATCATGGGTCATTAGCTAATTAAGAAGGATTATTATGGGTGAATGGGTTGGGTTGAGTATGAACTACATGTTAGGAGTTTTGGGATTGGTTTATTTGGGGGTTAAGGTTGTAATTAAATATTTTATTTAATTCCAAGTGAGAGGAAAATGAGGTTTCATGAATTAATTGGACTATAGTTAATTAATTAAATTAATTAACTAGGGGATGACATAGATTAAGAAAATAATAATATTTAATTAATAGGATGTCTCAGGAGAATAAATAAATAAGATTACCAAATTGTGTAATCAAATTTAGGTGTCTACATTAGCATTCAATTTTTTAAATAGGGGAATAAGTTACAAGTTGTCACTTTGGTAAATTATGCTCCCAATCTCTCCTCATGCAAGGTTAATATTTTTTAGCTCTAGGATTTTATGATTTTTTTAGGGGTAAAAAATAATTCAAATCAAATCAAAGAATAAACAATAAAGGCCCAAGGCTAGAATAGGGAAACTCAACAACTAAGGATAAAATCCAAACCCACAGAGGGTACACTTACACAACTTTGTCCTTCATAATAAACCTATCCAACATCTCCTTATAATTTGGCCTCATGGGACCCCAATCATCCATATCCCACCCAACTATACTCTATGAAACCCATTTTGCCAAACAATTACTCACCCTATTCCATTCCCATAGAATTTGACAAAAATAAATACGATCAAGAAAGGAACACATATTTAGGATCTGCTTTACTACCACAACTAATTATCAATTAGAATCCTTCATATGCTGAGAACTCAACATATCAATTATAATCTAAGAGTCAAACTCATAGACAATCCTCTTCCACCCAGGAGAGCAACATTTTTTACAGCACTAAAAATAGCTATAGCCTCCATACGATTATTAGAGTGACAACCCTTATAGGCAGAGAAAAAGAACACAACATGTACATTTCTATCTCTACCAATACAACCAATTCCCTCTAGAGGACGGGATAAGTATTAACCTTCAAAACAACTTGAGGAGGAGGGAGCCATCTTCCTTCTCTATGAATTTTCTATTTGATTTGCCTCAATTGTTCTCCAGTAAAGGGGCTGGTTCCATTTCTAATTAGATTCAAGTTCCTTACCACCACAAGATCACTAGGATACACAAATCCAATAACATCACATTTTGTAAGATTTTTTTCCTAAAGTCTACATATAATTTTTCTCTATAGAAGAGCACTTATCATTTATGATTTCTGAAAAATCCTTCTATTCCTTTCCAACCATAAGTTCTAGCTGTTGAAAGTCAGGCCATAAAGCTCAAACTATCCTAAAACTCAACTAAAGAGGTGACATTAACATAATCATGACTCCACACTTCCCACCAGAGATGCCAAATATATCTACAGTAAGAATATTGAAAAATATATGGGAGACACATTCTTTAGTCTTCTTACAAATGACACATCTAGATGGACCTTGGGAACCTCTCCTCCTTAAATTCTCCCAAGTGAGACATTTACTTTTGGAAACTGACCAAAGAAAAAAATTGAATTTGGGCCATTGAAGTTATTCCACACCTTTTTCCACCAAGGCACACCAACATAGCCATGTAACTACCTATCCAAATCCCAGTAACCAAAGGAAACAATAAATTTTCCCTTAGGGTTATGACCCCAAGCCATAACACCCCTATTTCAAATACTCACAAAATCTATCAGTTAAATTTTTTGCTAGTTCTTGACTATGCTCTTCAATGTTGCCTCTTGGCCAATCTTGAGGACTCATCCAATAATACACCTAAACATACCCCTTAAACATAGAAGTTTTAAAATATGTGACCCTATTCCAACCAGCTACAACAAAAATATCACAAAGGGGTTGAAGGTGAGGAAACCAAGAGATAATTAGGGGATGACCATCCCAAGAATCATGCCAAAATTGAGTCTTCGAACCTTTATTACAAATCCAAAAAAGACCATCTTTGATGAGTCTTGAACCCTTTTTGAGAGTGTATAATATCATGGATCCCCTCCCCATCAAGTTGCATAAGGCCACATCCATACTATCAACATCCCCCAGGTGCTTACGAGTGATTATTCTAGCCCAATCTTGATCCTGACAAGTGCACCATCTTGAATATAACTTTTTAGCTAGTAGATAACCCATTAAATCGGTCAACCTAAGACCAAAACCCCCTTATTTCTTCAGTCTATAAACTAAATCCCACTTGACAAGCACCACTTAGAAGAGAAGAAGTTACCAAATTAAATAAATTGATGAAAGAGAGCATCAAAATCTTTCACAAAACTAGAAGGAGAAACTTGCACAAAACATCTATAAATAGGAAGAACATGAACCATTGACTTTAGCATAGTGATTATTCCAGTTGATGAGAGCCATCTAGAGGTTCAATTGCTAAACCTCTTACAAAACTTTCCCAAAATTTTCTACTAAAACTTGTTGTGCTAAGAACCCACACCAATAGCAATCCCAAGGTAGACCACATGAAGGGAACTGATGGGAAATCTAAGAATCCAAGAAATCTTATTTTGTGATATTACTACCAGGATTCAACTATGTAGTTTTTGAGTCAAACTCATTGACCCATGTTTCATGAGTAGCAGTTCATAAGAACCTATCTCTTGTGAGAACGAATGGAACACTTAGCACTCATTTCATCTAGGTGATGCTCACAGAGGTTTAGCATTGGGACTTCCTAGGAGGTCACCCATTCCAATACTACTCTAGCTTGAGCGCACTTAACTATGAATTTTCCTCCATGGTTAAGCCCACTCTACTTACAACCCCATTTTAAAAACCTTTAGAAAGTGTCATGCCTTATGAGCCATTCATTATAAATCCCCTTAAGCTCATCAATTCATAAGTAGGAGATATTTTCCATAATAAGTCAAATTGTGATATTGCTATCAAGATTCAACTGTGTATTTTTTTAGTCAAACTCATTAACCCATGTTTCATGAGTAGTGGTTCATAAGAGCCCATATCTCATGAGAATAAATATAACACTTAGCACTCATTACATCTAGGTGATTCTCATAGAGGTTAAGCACTAGGATTTACCTAGAGGTCACCCATCCCAGTACTACTCTAGCTCGAGCATGCTTAACTATGATGTTTTTTCCATGGTTAAGCCCACTCTTTTTACAACCCCATTTGTAAAACCTTCAACAAGTGTTGTTCCTTATGAACCATTAATTAGAAAGCCCCTTAAGCTCATCAATTGATAAGTAGGAGATATTTTCCACAACAAGTCAAATTGTGATATTGCTATTAGGATTCAACTATGTAGTTTTTTAAGTCAAACTCATTGACTAATGTTGCACAACTCATTGATTCATCTGTGTAGTTTTTTGGTTCAAACTCATTGGCCCATGTTCAAATTGTGATATTGCTACCACGATTCAATTGTGTGGTTTTTTAAGTCAAACTCATTGACCATGTGATATTTCTATTAAACTACTACTCATGAAACATTAGTCAATGAGTTTGACTTAAAAAACTACATAGTTGAATCCTGATAGCAATATCACAATTTGACTTGTTGCATAAAATATCTCCTACTTATCAATTGATGAGCTTAAGGGGATTTTTAATGAATGGTTCATAAGGCACAACACTTGATAAATGTTTTGAATTTGTGGTTGTAAGTAGAGTGGGCTTAACCATTAAGGAAACTCCTTAGTTAAGCATGCTTGAGCTAGAGTAGTACTGGGATGGGTGACCTCTTGGGAAGTCCCAATGCTTAACTTATATGAGCATCACCTAGATGTAATGAGTTATAAGTGCTCCATTCATTCTCATGAGATATAGGTTCTTTTGAACCACTACTCATAAAACATGGGTCAATGAATTTGACTCAAAAAACTACATAGTTGAATCTTGATAGCAATATCACAATTTGACTTGTTGAGGAAAATATCTCCTACGTATCGATCTTATTTCGAATAAGTCAATGAGTATTGAAAAATAAATAATGGACTTAGTATCTTTAATTTTGTACCCCAATGTAGCTAAATATGTATCCAAAGTCTTTTTGAATTCAACTACTTCATTGATTCTGGCCTTTCCCATCAGAGTGGTATCATCCACAAACTGCAAGTGAGAATGGGGAGGCAACTTCTCACACTATCTCCATCCTTGAATCAAGCCTTGTCTAACCTTGGATTTTATTAATCTACTAAGTCCCTCAACCATGATGATAAACAAATAAGGAGATATCATGTCTCCCTGTCGAAGACCCTTATAGGAAATGTAGATCTTGGAAGGTTATCCATTGGCCAAGACCAAGAAGGAAACAAAGGAAATGTAGCTCATAACCCAACTAACCTAGTTACTGCTAAATCCAAAAGTTTAAAGAACCTTTTGTAAAAAAACCCCATTTGACTATGCCATAAGCCTTTTCCATGTCCAGTTTGAGAAACATGGCTTTCTCCTTAGAAGCGTCCATGGAATGAATGGCCTCTATAGCAATCACAATTCCATCTAGAATATGTCTATCAACAAAAAAGTCTCCCTTCTCATTAGAAATAAGAGTTTTGAGGCATAACTTGAGTCTTTCATCCCTAAGTTTAGTGACAATCTTATAAACCACATCATAAAGACCAATTGGTCAGAACTGATCAATTCTATTCACATTCTCCTTCTTCAGAATAAGGGCCAAAATAGTAGAATTTGTGGCTTTAACATTTGATTATTTTTATGAGATTCCTAAACCACGTCCAAAAGATCCCATTTGATAATCTCCCAAAGCTCTTGGTAGAATTCCACTAAGAAGTCATCTGAACCAAGGGATTTTCTTTTTTTCATGTGAATGACAATATTTTCCACTTCTTGTAGGAAGACAGGCTGAATGAGAGCCTCATTCATATCAATGGAGACAAGGGAATGCACTCCAAAATGGATACTTCATCTTGCCTATCAAGAATATAATATTCTTTAAACAAAGTAGAAAAATACAAATAAGCTTCCTAAGAGATATCCCTCAAAGAGGAGTGTTGGGCCCCTTCTAAAGACAAAATGAGATTACATGATCTTCTCACCTTGATAGAGTTGTGAAAAAATTAGTGTTCTTATCTCCTTACTATAGCCAATCAATTCTAGACTTGTGTTTCCAAAAGATCTCTCAAAGCTCCCATTCCTCAAGTTCCTTGACAACCAAAGCCTCCATTTGACTAATCTCCAAAGTAAGTGCCTAATCCCGGATCAAGTGAGTAATAGAATCCAACCAAGCCTAAGTTGCATGTTTGTTGTAGTGTAGTTTCCCAAAACATTGTCTATTCCATCTCTTGAGTCCATATTTCACATGTTACAATTTTATAGAAAAAGTGTACATAGTCGTACCATGAGAAGGTTGCCCCTCGAACCACCAATCTATAACCAGGTCCTAGAGAGAGGGTGTGGTGTCCCCATTTTGAAATAGGATTTAATAATAAATAATTATAAACTTAATAAATAATAGATAATAAATAAAATAAATATTAAACAAATAAATAGTTAATAAAGAATAAGATTTAATAATAAATAAATAATTATTTAAAATATAAATAATTAATATTAAAATATAAGAATAAATAAGTAATATAATTATACACCAAAAAAATTCTATATATATATATATAATTATATTATTATTATAACAAATGTAAATATAAAAATAAAATAAATAAATTACAATATAAATAAATAGATGATAATCATCCACTTATACACAATTAAAGTAATAATCAAATAAAAGGTATATTGAATCATTTATGTGAAGTTTGGAAACAACCATTAAAAATCAACTTATGGGAAATACTGATATTACGATTAATAGTCGCAATATCATATCATGGACTATTTAATCTTCACAAGGTGTCAATATTATAAGAGGTATTTGGATCATATGCGGAAACATCTGTGGAAAGACTATTGATTATTTATTTTAGCCGCTAGTGGAGACCATATCATTGTTGATAATGATAGGGATATGAATCGAAGGCAGCGACTAAACTTGTTAAGCCTACCATTATCAATTGTCCTAAGTAATGTCATTAGGAATTAATTATGAAAGGATATGAGTCATGTTCTTATATGTGACTTGACATTTCAAATACAAGGTATAAGAAAGCATTCTCAACCACTCACGCAAGGAGGAGGGAATCACCTAGAATGGAAGAAAAGGGACTAGGAGATGATAATATTCCAATGTGAATACCATAGATTAGAAAGGAGGAAACAAAAAAAATCATCTCTAACACGAAGAAAGAGGAGTACAATCATCTATCAAGAAACATATAGATTTGATTCAATTCATCCAACTATCAAGTTGACCAAACTCATTCATCAATCAAAATAGATTAATCAAAGAATAGGTAGAAAGATCAAATAAGAACATGCATCAATGACTCAGAGAAAATAAAGACAAATATGTACACATAAGATGATCCATTTTATGTAACCAGATTACAATACCTGGTGTGATACCTGCAGTATTGTAGAAATCAACATGAAAATTGAGAACAACAAGATTGCAAACCAAAAATTGATCCATTCTATTTGAATATTTTGAGTTTATACAAGTTTGATGGATCCCAAGGGTCATCAAAATCCCTTGGAAATGAAATGAAGAGCCATCATAATATTTATTACAAACAAACTATTCAAACTATAAAAAATTATAAAAAAACTATATATAAAAATTAGGTCCACTTGGAGAAGGCATAACTTTCTACTTGTAGCTCTGATTTGTGAACCGTTTGATGCGTTGGAAATATATTCAAAAGATATAGAACCAAATTTCAAAAGTGACAATACATTCCATTGGCACTTTTAGGCAGCATCCAAGCTCATAAATGCACTGAAGACCCTAAAAAATGTAGTTTACTAAAACATAGTAAAATTTGAAAAATTAGATTTCAATTTTTTCCAATTTAATCCCGAGCATAATATGGGAAGTATTCTTACCATCATCACAAATAGTAGTGAATACATATTAACATTGACAAAAACTAGGTATGTAGAAATACACTCTATCATTAAAGAAGGAATTCAAATATAGTATCGTCCAAACATTAGTTTGACATAGTGGCATGCTACACACACATACACAACATATTCTATTAGAGAATGCAACAAGGTTGGTTTTCCTAAAAACTAATTACAAATTGACCTTGACCAAAAACCTATTACAAAAAGACCATGGAGTAAATAATATTACAATACGTCGGCCATGTCAAGAGTATTAGGGCTGCACCAAAGATCATTCATTAAAAAAAATTCTTCGGATAAGATATAAACATTAAGTATAGAACCCAGACCAAAAACATGAAGCATGAACCACTCCAAAAGAAAGAGGGACCAATATTACATTACACATAGGTCAATGCTATATCCCCAATTACCTTAACAACTACCACTGCTAATCCAAACATTGAGCTTCAAATAACCAAAATAATTATATTGTTATCTAGCTATCACTGGACCTCCACACACTTCAGTGAGACCCATCTCCACATCGAGAACCATATCACCATCCAAAAATCCATGTCAACAAATAATATAGAATAGTTCCAGATCATAACAATAATTGATCATAAGAACATCTACTAAATTAATCTACTTTTAGAACACTAAAAGTTGTTTCTAGAACACCAAAGAATGCCACAACCAAGATCAATAAATGAAACATTATAAATTCCAAATATCCCAAGATCTATTTCTGGAATAAAAAACTTCTGAAATATAACAAGACAAATGTTAAATTCAACATTGTCACATCTGAAATTGAACAATTGTTATCATACTATAATTTTAAGTGCAACAACTTCAACACTATTGACTTCAAGTATAACACAAGTGAGCAATTATATTAGTAGAATAAGTACAAACACCCTGAATCCCTGAAACAAAAACATTGACTTCGGGAACAATAAAACATCCTCCTCAATGTTTGACATCAATGACAATATCAACAAAGTATACATTTCTAACAATCCCCCCTTTGTCATTGATGACAAATAGCTACCAAAAAGTCAACAACCACCAAAAAGTTAGCCATAAGAAATCATAGTCTAGAGTTTAATTCCCCCTAACCAAAACAAAAACATTTTTGTATCGTTCTACCCCTTTTCCATCAAGAACAAAGGCCTATGAATTTTCCTATTGTTTTACTTCTTGAGCACAACCACAAGCATTAGTCTAGAAGACATTTTTTAGGAAAATGCAATAATCTTGTTTGATTAGTAAGAGGAAGGAGGGATAATAATCCTAAGCTTCTCCTAGAGAATCTCAAAAGTGTCTTTTTCCAAAGCTTCAATAAACATATATGCAATTTGTTCCCATAGAAATGTATTATAATCTCACTTATTTTTCAACAACCTTTTCTCACAGAAAATGGTATCTGATAGATATGTGCTTTGTTCTTGAATGCATGACCAAGTTTCTGGTAATAATGATTGCACTTGTATTGCTACACATAATAGGAATGACTTCATCAAATACCACTTTAATGTCTCTAAGTATTTGTTTCATCCATAATACTTGAGTACAACAAGATGGAGCTGTTATAAATAGGGAATACTGAGACAGGGGGTGGGGGTGAATCAGTATTCTACAAAGTTTTACTTTTTCCCAATTATGGATATAACAAATTAACTTGATGCTTGCAAAACAAAGTAAACTAAATAACATGCATATTAATAAAGCAAATGAACTCATAACACCATGTTTGTTCTCGAGGAAACCCTGGCCAAGGGAAAACCCCAGTGGGGATGATACCCACAACTAATCCACTAATCAAAAGTATCTGGTTAAGGATGTTGACCCTGTTAGGAGTCTATTACATACATATAGTGTCTCTATCCTAATTAAAGGACTCTAGGCCTTGTTAGAAGCCTCAGCCTTGCTAAGAGTTGGTATTACAAAATAGAATGATTACAAGATGAGCTCACTACCCAAACATGTAATATACAATGATATCTAATTAAAAAAGGTAAAGTACATAACCTTTCACTGTTGCCGAATAACTTTCCTATTCTGATTTAGCTTTCTAGCTTCTTCGCTTTCATATACAAAGTCTTTTTGCTTTTCTTTTACAACATACAACTTTGCATCATAGCATTACAATCTTAATACATCATACATCATTCATACTTCTTCACATTACATACTGTAGACACCTAAAAATTCATTAGAAAATAAAGTATTTTTATTTTATGAAAAACCTACTGACATCATCATTTATTAATTAATTAATTAATATATTTTTATGCCATTAAATCCCTTTATCTTAATTAAGAATATTTTAAGAAAGCCCTTCCAGAAATGTTTAAATCTTATTTAAATATTATTTCCCTATTTATTAATTATTTAATCAATAAATTGACCAAAAATCATTTAAATAAATAAAATATTTATTTAAATCCTAAAACCTTGGAAATCTTCTATAAATCCTTAACCTCTTCTAGAATTTCCTAATCTCACTCTAATCCTGATTAAAAGGTGATTCCTACCTTTTTAAGTCGAAACCCTTGATGACATCATCATTTATTAATCAATCAATTATTTAATTAATTAATATATTTTTATGCCATTAAATCTCTTTATCTTAATTAAGAATATTTAATTAAGAAACCCCTTCCAGAAATGTTTAAATCTCATTTAAACATTATTTCCCTATTTATTAATTATTTAATTAATAAATTGACCAAAAATTATTTAAATAAATAAAATATTTATTTAAATCCTAAACCTTGGAAATATCCTAGAGATCCTTAACCTCTTCTAGAAATTCCTAATCTCACTTTAATTTTAATTAAAGGGTGATTCCCCCATTTCCTAAGCCTAATTTCATTTCAAAAACATTTAAATCAAATTTAAATGTTAAACCCTCTTATTTATTAAATCTATTTAATAAATGAAATCCTCAACCTAAAAACCTTTGAAATAAATAAACATTTATTTATTTCCTAAACTCCTAAATATCCTAGAAAGCCCTAGACTCTTCTAAAAAGTTAAGCCTTGGTCTATTCAACCCCTTTGAAAGTCAATCCTTATCCTTGACTCAACCTCTAACCTTACCTCTAACCTTGACTCATCCTCCTAACCCAAGCCCTTCCCAAATCCTATAAATACTCTCTTCTTCCAAGAGCAATTCACCAATTCACCTTTCAATTCATAGTAATGTTATAATGTTAGTTTGCATCTAGATCTTAAGCTTTTAACATATAATTGTTAGATTTCATCATTTTCAAGCTTTCTTAACACACATCATAGCTTAGCAATAATGAAATGAACTAGTTTCTTTCAAGCTTTTCTTAACATTTATGCATCATATCCATCATCCTTAGTATGCATTAGAAGCAAGCTCCTTGTGCTTAGAGAGCACATCCACATACATCTCATTGAAGCAAATCAAACAGTGCTCTATAGCATTTGTTTTGGCAACAATGTTGAGTGTGGCTTTGGTTTTGTTTTCATGTCTTTATTTTGAACTCATGAACATGCTAGATTAATCCAACATTTGAGTGTTTCAGCCTTTCAAGACAGGTAACATATTCAAAACCGTAGCCTACACATACTTCTTACATTTATACAAGTTATTAAGAATAAGAACTTTACAGTCGGCCTTACAAAACATAAACTCTTTCCAAAATACAAAACTAACTTCTGCTTCCCAAGAGTTAACATCTAGGATGTCATCCCTTGTATGGTTAAGTCATTATTTTGATAAATAAAATAATCCCTTAACTATTATACTTGTTCTATCTTCATGCTCTGCTCAGTCGGCTTCGACTCTATCTTTGTAATCTTGCAATAAATTATTTCGTACATGTCGTACAAACTTGTGCTTTCACATGTGTCTTTGTCATACATAGAATTATACATGTTCAAGTGTGCATGCACTGAACCTGCTTCTATCAACATCGCTATCCAAAATTGTCTCTGGTTAGACTAGAAAATGTTGTTATACTTAGACAATTTTACTTGCGCTCTTGCAAAAATTCTTGCTATCATAGTGCGATCTTCATAGTGATTATATGTTTCCATAATGAAAACAAATTGATATCCTACTCAGCCAAATTTCCAACAATCTCCCCCTTTGTCATTGGTGGCAACATATAAGAAAATTGGCTAAGTCTTACAAATTTTTTAAAATTGTGGCCATAAAAAATAAATCTTCAATATACTTATATCTCCAAATATCTACTGAATATCTATACTCACCTAGGAGTATGCATCATATCATACTGTGTATACAATATATCATACTGTCTATATAATTTTCTGCTATTACTCCCCCTTTTACAACAATGACAAAAAAGGGTGCCAAAAACTTGTCAAAAAAGTTTACCTTTAGTTTCAAAATTGCAAAGCTGGTAGGGTTGCAACACAATCTGCAAAATTTATCTTTATGCTCTCTATCTCCTTATCCCATGATTTCTTTATGGAATCCGAGACACTAAGGAGTGCACATAAACCATAAGATGTAATTTCACATGCCTTAAGGTTTGCATAGTGAAATTTCTCATAAGATATCTTAGAAGAAAGACATTCTTCCAACTAACTTTCAACAATACTTAACTTAATTGATACATGCTCTCTTAATAGAGTGAATCTCCTCAATTTCTTATCATTTTCATCATTCAAAATCCTTATGTCATCATTCAGTTTTCTTATGTTCTTCTCAATATTTGAGATCTTCACATTTGGACTTGATAAGAGGTTTGTTGCTGCTTGAATCTATGCCTCTTTTGCCTTAATCTTCTCTGTTATTTTAGATACATGATCTTCTAATTTTGTACATTGCCTATATAGAGTTTTTCCTCTTTCCAAACTTCTTCTCAGTTCCTTGATGCAAACATCCAAATTATCAATATCATTTATGTTCTGACATATATCCTAGAATATCTTGGCTTCATAGGCTGCTTGTGCTTTAACTGTGGCCATGTCTGATAAGTTAGTGAATTTAGTGTTAAATGCTTTCACAACTTCTTTTTCTTTGACCTGTGGATCTTCTTCATTTATTTGACTGGTTATAATACTCTACAATTTCTCTGTTACTTCAAGCAATGATCCTTCAAGGATTTTTACCTTCTTAATCTTGCCAATGAGTTTATTCAAAGATGAGATCAGCTCTATTTGATCATCATCATCGACTTCCTATCCAAGCCTAGCAAAGATGGATTCAATTTGTGGCTTCTCTGCTGCTTCCTTGGGTGTAGGACTAATTGCTTCTTGTTTTTGTGTTTTTTCTTGTCCTACTGCCTCTCCATTAACCCATGTTTCTTCTTGTGTCAGTTTTGCTTCTTCTTTTCTTATTTCCTTCTCTTCTTCCTCATTCACTATCATATCCTGTTGCTCCATAGCTGAATTGTCAACAATGTTCTCAAGATTTCTGAATGGGTTATCTTCATTGTCTAAAGTAATATTTGTTCCTTCTACATTCATGGTTTCATCTTCAATGTTGATTGATGGTGGAGGTGATGGTGAAGGACTTTTCTGATGCTTAGCTTCCATTACTTGATCAGATGCACTTGTGTGCTCACTAGGGATGAAGGACATTACCTTTATAATTGCCTATTCAGTCTCTTTGTTTATTTCCTCATAGTTTCCTCCCATTATCAAGATGGATCTCCTTTTCATTATTAGGTGAGTGTTAACATTCTTCATAATCTCTTTGAAATGATCTTCATCTTTTATGTCATAGAGCTTTCTTACATAGTTTTCTCTTATGCTTTTATCTTCTTCAACTGCTCTTTTCTTCCTGTTAACTAATTTCTCAAAGAGTTCATCAAGAATATTTCCTTGAATATTATCAAACTTTTTATCTACCAATATCATATGCCTGAAAATTGCATTTTCTAAGTTCAACTTCTCATAATAATTGTACAACTCATAGAATTTATTCATTTTAGTGAAATCACCTTCGTTAATAATTAAGGAATTCACTTTCTCTATCTTAGGTTTCCATTTCTTTTTACTGCTTCCAGCTTCTTCATCATCTTTTACTTCAGATACCTTTCTTTGTACTGGGGTGAATATGGTCTTTTGTCTCTTTCCTGGTCCACTTGCCATTTCCTTAACTCTTTTTATTGGTGGAGTGGTGGAGGATCTAGTAGATTTTCTTATTTCCTTCACCTCTTCAACTTTAATTACTTCTTCTAAATCCTGAACTTCTTCAGTTTGAGCTGCAACTGATGATAGGGGTGGAACAAACAAAACTTCTTTTTGTCCTATGTCTCTTATTGTTGCTATTGTCTGCTTCACAACTAAAAATTCATGTTTTGTCATGCTCGTATCCTTAAGAATCTTCTTAATAGTGTTGTCAACTCTCTTCTTGGCTAATTTCTCTTCTTGTAGTGACTTCGCAGAGTTAAAGTTCTCCTCAAATGTTCCAAATCTAGAACTATTTACATGCAACTTGCACTTAAGTAATCTATTTACATACTCTTCTATTTCAACTTCAGAAACTTCATATCCAAGTGGATCTATAAATTCCACTCTTGGTTCAATTGCTTTAACAAAAGTGAAATCAGTGTCAACCATAAAACATATTTCATTTTTGTATTTCCCTACTACAGCCTGTTGAATTCTTGACCTTTTTCTCATTTGATTCTGAAATGTCTTGATTACCAAGGTTGTGCTCTCATTAACCTTGTCTATAGGGTGTCTGAGATATACCTTATTGATTATGTCCATAGTAGTCCTGTTATCATTCCAGTCTTCTCCAATAGTGTATGGAAATCTTCTAAATAGATGAAAAAACATGTATGTGATCAGAGATGAGAATCTAAACTGAGTGTTCTTGGTTTTCTTGATCTTGTCAAGGTTCTCAAATAACTGAATTCTTATAATTTCACACATATCAACTTGAACTTTTTCA
Source organism: Chamaecyparis obtusa (assembly GCA_027943335.1). Classification (NCBI taxonomy): domain Eukaryota; kingdom Viridiplantae; phylum Streptophyta; class Pinopsida; order Cupressales; family Cupressaceae; genus Chamaecyparis; species Chamaecyparis obtusa. The sequence goes on along the minus strand of BSBK01003559.1, from coordinate 396,995 downwards.
ACGCAAAGCAAATATGCTGCATGAACCATACCAGCTGCCATGTCATCTTCTCTAGAATTTGCACAAAACTTAGATGTTAAGATCTTGCTTACATATCTAGCATCATCTTGTGTGATCTTGCTGATTACTATCCCTCTACCATTATAGGATGACTTGGTGTTATCCAGTATAGTCTTCTTTACATTCTTCTCATTAAAGGCTATGACTCCATATTTAGACAAACTGGTTACCTCATGAATTAGGTCTACAGTGATATCTATCACTCTGTCATCTAACCAAAACTTACCATTGTGAATTCTACTTAAAATGATCTTTTTGCATTCATCATCTTCGAATTCATAGTGCAGTGGATACTTCACAATTTCATTTTCCTTCAAATGTTCAAACCCTACTTTCAATGACATGTCCTGATTGTATAACTTCTCACATTCCTTAATCAGATTATTATCACCAAGGGTCTCAAATTTGCATTTCAAATAGCTTTTAACATCCTCTAAATGTAAAACTCTATTTGGTACGGATGATAATGCAAGACTAGGATCTTCTTCCAAGGGTTCTACTAGTTCCCTTTTAACTCTAGGTCTAACAGTATCTCTTAGATGGTGAACAAGTGATACGTTTATGACTTCTTGCAAAAAAATTAACTGCTTGATAGATTTACTTAATGAAATACCTCAAATTTGTGATTTAGGGCTTTGCGCAGATCCGTCACGAAATTCTTTACCAAATTCTACAAATTGCTCTCAATCACCATTGTATTGATCTTCTTATCACTTGAAGTCACTTGAATGATCAAATAATACCAATCACAACCTTTTATCCTTTCAATCTTTCAAGATTCTAACATCACATTCAATTCCTTTGCCGCTTCTTTCCAAAAAGTTGTTCCTATTTTCTTGTAAAACTTCACACTTTTCGCGAACTCACATACATTCGTATTAGCTCATGCGCTCTTAACCATAGCATCATTATATCATATACTACCTTACATTAACTTTGCAAGACTCAATTCAATCTACTCTAACTTCTACACTATCCTAATTTCCTATTCTAATGCATTCTTTATGAATTAAGTGATTTGAGATGGGTTAGGAAGAGATTCACACTTACTATCAGATACTTCACCTGTCTGATTAGCTTGTGTACTGAGTGTGTCTGCTTGATCTGTGGCTTTAAAAAATTTAACTTCTTCTGAGTTACTACAACATCCTTTCTGACTATTTTTTGCAATCTCATTTCTCCTTGTATAGCTTCTAGGATTAGGGTTTCTCATGTTGTTCATTCTACAAAATCTTGTTGTATGGCCAAATTTGTTACATATCTGGAAAACTACTCCATTGTTTCCATATCTCGGTCTTGTCTGGTTGATTTGTGATCTGCAATTTTTGGAAATGTGTCCAATCTTGTTGCATCTAGATAACACACAACTCCATTTCTTCTGTTCATATCTTCAGTAGGTCTCTTATCTACATGGTTAGTATCTCTAAATATTCTACTACTATTATTATCATTAGATCTAGGTTTCTTACAATCAATAGCTCTATGTCCAAAACCATGACAATTATAACAATAACCACTGAGAGGTTTGAATTGCTTACCTGTGCAATCTTTCTTCATATGTCCAAAAGTATTACATGAAAAACATCTACTTTGAATTCTCTTTGTGTATCTTTAGTTGCTTCATCTTCTTTAGGTGGATTAGGTATGTCTTCAAATTTGTTAGCTTCATCAAGTTTCTTTTCATCTTTGTTCTCAGAGAGTTTCAGATATGGTTCCTTGCGTTCTTCACTTATCTTAGATGAGTTAAATCCAAGACCAGTTGTATCATAATATGGCTTTTGATAATACATTTCTTCATCAATCTTCTCATTGGTGGAATATAGTTTTTCAAGATGTTGTTTAGACTGAGTCAATTCACCTTTCACAATTGTGTTATACTTCTCGAGTTCAACATACTGCAATTTGGTTTTCTCAAGTTCAGATGTCACTTTACAAAGTTTAGACTTTAGATCTTCATTTTCAGATTTTAGATTTGATTCATTCTTGCTATTTCCATCTTTCAAACTTAACTTCAAATCTACAATCTTTAATTCATGTTTAAGGATCTCATTTTCTTTCTTCAGATTTGAAATTTCATCACAATCTTCAATTTGAATTGTAGGTTCTTTCTTTGATTTCAGTTCTTCCACTTTTTCTTTTAGTTTCTCAATGAATTTCTTTGCATCATCATATTTCCCTTTTAGAGTATCTCTTTCTTTAGTAAGAATATCAATCTGTTCAAGAGCTTCTTCAAGATTCTTCTGTAGTTGATCCATATCCATAGAGATCTTACTCAAGCTGCTAGGCTTTCTCTGAATAACTTTCTTTCGAGTAACTAAGCTCTAATACCAATTGTTAGAAATAGGGAATACTAAGAGGGGGGGGGGGGGGGGGTGAATCAGTATTCTACAAACTTTTACTTTTTCCCAATTATGAATATAACAAATTAACTTGATGCTTGCAAAACAACACAAACTAAATAACATGCATAACAATAAAGCAAATGAACTCATAACACCATGTTTGTTCTTGAAGAAACCCTGGCCAAGGGAAAACCCCAGTGGGGATGATACCCACAGCTGATCCACTAATCAAAAGTATCTGGTTAAGTATGTTGACCCTGTTAGGAGTCTATTACATACATATAGTGTCTCTGTCCTAATTAAAGGACTCTAAGCCTTGTTAGAAGCCTCAACCCTACTAAGAGTTGGTATTACAAAATATAATGATTACAAGATGATCTCACTACCCAAACATGTAATATACAATGATATCTGATTACAAAAGGTAAAGTACATAACCTTTCACTATTGCCGAATAGCTTTCCTATTCTGATTTAGCTTTCTAGCTTCTTCTCTTTCATATACAAAGTATTCTTTCTTTTCTTTTACAACATACAACTTCACATCATAGCATTAGAATCTTAATACATCAGACATCATTCATACTTCTTTGCATTACATACTTCTTACATTTATATAAGTTATTAAGAATAATAACTTTACAGTCGGCTTTAAAAAACATAAACTCTTTCCAAAATACAAAACTAACTTCTACTTCCCAAGAGTTAACATCTAGGATGTCATCCCTTGTATGTTTAAGTCATTATTTTGATAAAAAAAAAGTAATCCCTTAACTATTATACTTTTTCTGTCTTCATGCTCTGCTCAGTCGACTTTGACTCTGTCTTTGTAATCTTGCAATAACTTCTTCTGTACATGTCGTACAGACTTGCACTTTCACGTGTCTTTTTCATACATATAATTATCCATGTTCAAGTGCGCATGCACTGAACTTTCTTCTATCAACATCGCTATCCAAAACTGTCTCTGGTTAGACTGGAAAATACTGCTATACTTAGACAATTTTACTTGCACTCTTACAAAAATGGTTGCTATCATAGTGCGATCTTCATAGTGATTATATGTTTCCATAATGACAACAACTTGATATCCTACTCAACCAAATTTACAATGGGAGAAACAATATATTCTACTTCTATAGTAGATAAGGATACTGAATATTATTTCTTACTAAACCACGAGACCAATATATCACCTAAAAAGAATGCACCACCACTAGTACTTTTCATGTCATCAATAATTCCTACCCAATCAACATTAGTAAATGTTTGTAAACTAGAGTATCCTTTTCTTTTGTACCATAATCCATAATCTTGTATTCCTTTTAAGTATATGAAGATCCTTTTCATAGCTTATTCATGACTAGCTTTTGGTTTAGCCTAAAATCTGGGAGCCAAGCACATAGTCTACATGATATGCAGTCTAGAAGCAATTAGATACAATAATCTACCAATCATTGAGCTATATTTTTCTTGATCTATCTCTAGAGACTTATCATCCTTGCTTAGCTTGCAACCAATAGTCATATGAGTTGCAATAGGTTTACAATCATCCATACCAAAAAAATTTAACATTTCCTTTACATATTTACTTTGAGAAATAAATATTCCATCAACAATCTAACTAACCTGTAACCTATGAAAAAATGTCAACTCACCAGTAATTAACATTTCAAATTCTTTTCCCATGAGATTTCAAACAAACCACCTTGTCGAAGCCATGGGGGCTTATCAAGCTCTAGACCTTTCCAGTAAGCTCAATTGTACAAAAGGTGTGGTTAGAAGGGGTCTCTAACAACATTATTAGGTGCCTCAAAGGATAGTTTAAAGCTTCATGGTCTATTGAGGGTTTAATCAATTCTTATTTAGACATAATTAAAACATTTGAAAATGTTATATATTCCCATGCCTTTAGGGAGATTAATATTGTCGTTGATTGCCTTGCCAATATGGGTGTCAATGCCAATTCAAAGCTAATATGGAAAGATGAGGAATTTTTTTCAAGTGACATTAAAGATCTTTTAATTCATGATAAGCCTCATAGAAATGAGTGCAATTTTACCTCATTTTGTAATGATTACAAGGACTGAAAAGATTATAAAGTTTACTTAATGCAAGTGTTTGATTGATTGGGTGACACTTGATGTTAGCAATGACTCTCATGCTTTATAGGTGCTTTGGAGCCTTATTTGGGTTAGTTGGCATTGTTTTGTGGCTACTTTGCACTTTATCTTGCATAATATTATTGAAGAAGGAATGAGTGAAGATAGGATAAGGGCATAGCTGGATATGCAATGGTTGGAAGGCTAACTCCACTATATCACACATTTTGTAGAAAGGGGATGTTATAGAGTATATGGAAATATTGCATGGGCATGGTCATAATGTTATGAATCTCTTTATGAAGGAGTGGAAGGAGGACACAATCAACCTCTGTGGGAGGATGATTAGGGTGGATGAGAGTTTGATTGCAGAGATAAAGACCTTTTCTTTGGAAGGTATCAAGATCTATAGGGATAGGAAGATCTTGAAGGCGGAGATTAAAAAACTTCCTAAGAATGTCTAGGAGAAGAAAATGTTGGTTAAGGTTAATAAGAGTTGCTATGCACCCAAGAAGATAAAATTGGTCGGGAGGAAGGCTCTTAGAGAGATTATGTAGTACTTTTCTTTGGATGGTTGTTCCACTAGGGTGTATGGCTACCACTTTGTGCTACTTAAACCACTTTAGGTATGGTGTGAATGTCTCTTTTTCCTTCTATTTTTTGTCCTCTTTAAATTCTAGTATCCTGGATCACAAAGATAGCCCTAGGAAAAACTAGATTCTCCATGAGGGCCTTACATTGCTTATATTTGAGCATTTTAAAGCTACAACTATAGATCCCCAAACCTTTATTATTTTTTATTCTGAAGTTGAAAGGGAGGGTAATGAATATTCTAGAGATGAAGATTGGTACACGGATGCAGAGGAAGATGTTAAGGAGACCCCTCCTCTAAAAAAGCCTAAGATGGTTGGAAAGTCCACTATCTCGTTTAAAGGTAAAGGTAAGAGAAAGGCTTAGGATCTTTCTCCGACCTCTAGAAGCAAGGATTTTGGCATAAATAAGGAGGTTGATAGGGTTAGAATTTATGATGAGACCGTTTCCCCCTCTATTTTTTAAGACTCTCCTCATCCTTCTAGGGAGGAGGAGGATATTGCTCATACTTCTGATGATCTCAGTGAGTCTGATTTTTGGCCCAATAAGGAGATGATTATTGGGGTTTTAAAGACTTCCAGATAGGGCTTAGTGGACTTCTTTCACTTGATTAGGTGGATATTCCATGAAATAAAAAGTCTCAATATGAATTAGAGGGCTATTTCTAGCAAGATGGAGGAGATTCACTCCACTAGGATTGTTAATGATACCAATCTTAATGCTATTGCCAAGGAGATATGGATGGAGGATGAGAAGAATCCTCTTACAAATTATCTTTCTAAAACTATTCAGAACATGGAAAAATTAAAGAAAGATTATGATTCTAAGGTGGGGGTTTGGAAGGTAAAATGCACAAATTGGAAACCACATTGCATAAAATTGTGGAACAAAGTCATGAGATGCTTAAGTCCTTAATTGAGAACATGAAGATTATGGTGGTGAAGCTAGAGCAAATGCACAAGGATAAAGCCATAGTGGAGTTGGATCTAGAGAAAGAGACTAGTTAGGATGCTTCTTTCAGCCCCAACAAATGTACTAGTGCTAATACCAAGAAGAAAATGTTGAATCTTCCTCAGGACATTATTGAGCTAAAGAAGGCTTCTGATCATATGAACTAGTTGGAGGTTGAGGGAGTGAATTTGTTGAAGAATTTGGCCTAGTTTTGTTCCTATTTCTGGTTCTGTTGTGTCTCTTAGCTGGTGTTTTTCTAGTTTCTTATTTTGTGCTAGCTCTATGTGGATGTTCTCTCTATTCTTTATGCCATCTTTATGTATTGTAGACTCTTGGTCTTGTCTAGTTCTATGATTTAATGCTCTATCTTATAATCATGTTGTAAAGGGTTTCAGGTCCCTTCAAAACCTATTTTTGCCTTAATAAAAAACATTTCAAATTCTTTTTGCATTTCTACAACAAATTCATTGCACATTTCCTCTTCTCCACTAAATATGATGTCATTGACATATACTTATACAATAAACATTTTGTCATGTTCTATTTTAAAATAGAGATTACTATCAATTGTCCCTTTCTTGAATTTTTGGTATATTAGATATTTATCCAATCTTACCAGGCCCTGGATGCCTAGTTTATCCCATAAAGTTCTTTCTTCAATCTACATACCTTGTCAAGTTTTTTAGAGAACTTAAAGACTTATGGTTTCTCTATATACACTTCTTCCTCAAGTTCTCCATTGAAAAATGTTGACTTCAGATCTATTTGATACACCTTGAAATTATTATAGGCAACATAAGCAAGAAACATTCTTATAGCTTCCATCCTGACCATTGGAGAAATTTTTTATTCAAAATCAATCCCTTCAACTTGTGAACAACCTTTACATTCCAATATACTCTTGTTTCTTGTAACTTGTCCTTGTTCATTCAACTTATTCCTGAAAACCCATTTGGTTCCTATCACATTTTTGTCTACCAATCTAGGTAGAAGTTCCTGAGTATCATTCTTTTCCGTATTTGACTCAGTTCCTCTTCTATTTTGATAATCCATCTTTTTTCCTTGCTTGCCTCTCCATATTTTTGGGGTTCAATTATTTATAAAAAGCATTAGTTCACCTATTCTTATGATCCAATAATATTTCTCCTCATTTGAACACCTTTATCCTTATCACATATTATTTGATCTTCTGAATGATTCCTTTGAATATACTTAGCAAGTATCTTTATAATAACTTTTGATTCTTCTTCTTCAGTAGGTTTTTCTTATTTGTCTTTATCTGAAACCTCCTTCTATTTTGAAATATAAGGAGTTAACTCAACATAACTATCAACAAAAAGAGTAATATGAATCCAATCCTCACATACATTTACATCTGCACTCTCAACAATCTTGTTCAACCTCTAATTGAAGCATATGTAGGCTTTTCTATTTTTCACACAACCTAAGAAAATTCATTCATCTTTTCTTGTATTAAATTTTACCAATCCATCTTTAGCTCTCCTAATGTAACACTTGCTTCCAAAGATCTTGAAGTATCTTACAGTAGGTGGTCTTCCATACGAAAGTTCATAGGGTATTTTTGTATGATTTTGTCTTATTTGCACTTTGTTAAGAAGATAAACAACAATATGCACTGGATCCTTCTAATATACATTAGTCAAATTTGCATCTTGTAAGATTTTCCTATCCATTTCAACAATAGTTATGTTCTTCCTTTCAATTATCCCATTCTACTAGGGAGTTCTCAGAGTAGAAAATTACCTCTTTGTTTCATTCATATCAAAAAAATCATAAAATTACTTTGATGTGAATTCTCCACCTCTATAGATCTCAAGCATTTAATCTTATAACCAATTCAATTTTCTACCATCAATTTAAAGATTTGGAACCTTCTAAATGGTTCAAAATTTTCTAATAAATGTAACCCAAGTCATCCTAGAGTAATCATCAATGAATAACATAAATTGCCTTTCCCCATTGAGACCTTTTTTTTCTTGTTGGTCCATAGAGATCAGTATGGATCAAATCTAGGGGTTTGTTAAAAGAAAAACATTTAATTTTGAAGGACCTTCTTGTCTTCTTTCCAATTTGACATTCTCTACAAACAATATCAGCAGGTTTAATATTTTTTGGTAAATCTCTAATTGCTTCAGTTTTGCTAATCTTGATTATGTTATCAAAATTCACATGTCCTAATCTTTTGTTTCATAGCCAAATTTCATTACATTGAGTTAGCTAACACAAATTATCACTTTTTCTTCAATATAATAGATGTCACCAACAGTCCTAAAGCCTTTTGTAATTAGTTTTTAGTCTTCTTTCTTTTAATCACACATCCATCATTTTTGAATAATACCTCATATCCTTTCTTACACATTTGACTAAAAGTTAGTAGATTATGTTTCAATCCTTCAACATAATAAACATCATCAGTACTACGCTTACCATCAATTGAAATAGTTCCCATGCCTTTGATTTGAGCACTTTCTTCTCCTGCAAATTTGATTTCTCCTCTATCATATTTCTCTAGCTTTATAAATCTTTTCTTACCACCTATCATATGATTTGAGCATTTGGAATCTATAATCCATGCAACAAAAACAACTTTATCATGTAGTGCAATTTCCCTCTTTACATCATTCCTTTGTGAGATAGCAAGGAACAAAGAGTCCTCAATATATCCACAAGTATCATCCTCAAAGAAATGTGCCTTTGTAAATTATAAATTATTTTCTCTCTTATATTTTCCATTCATTCTTCTCCTAAAGACACTTTCATTTTCTTTTGTACTTTAATCTTATAATTCACTATTATATTCATTAAATTTATAGTTATTATAAAGATGTCTTATTCTTCCACAGTCAAAGCACTTAAGAGTTAACTTACCTTTGTAGTTTCTAGTGCCTCACTTGAATCTTCTTGAAAGATAAGCTTCAGTTTCTTCTAACATCTTTCTTGTCTCTAGTTTTACTTCTTCAATGACTTTAAAAGCTATTTATTTATTTTCCCTTTCAGCTTTTGCAATCTCAAAAGCAGACATAGAGCCAATAATTTGATCAATTAAGTACTGACTCAGATCATTACTTTCTTTGATTGAACATGCCATTGGTATAAACTCCTTTGGAATAGTTAATAGGATCTTAAGGATAATATCTCTATCTTCTAAATGATATTCTCCAATAGCTCGAATTCTATTAGCAACTTCGGTCACTTGATATATGAACCTTTCAATAGTTTCATCTTCTTCCTTTCTTAAAAACTCATATTTTTTCTTTAGATTCATCAATCTTTTTTTCTTTGTTTTTTATTCACCTTCATACACTAGAACCAACTTATCTTAGATGTCTTTATCTCATTTTATACCTTTTAATTTCATAGAAGCTATGTTACACAAATTTCTAGTTCAAGTATTTCTCTTACCTTCACCTTGTCTTATTTTATTTTTATTCTTGGATGTTTAGAGTTCTTCCAATTGGTGGATTAAAACCAATTTGAATGACATCCAAAATTATATTCAACAAATTTTCCAATTATGCTTCCAATAAGGAAATATTTTCCCATCAAACAACATAGTTTAAAAGTGTAAATTCTACGCCATCCTGGATCAACCTCAAATGGTTAAGCTTCTTCAAGAGGAACCATGCTCTTATACCAATTATTAAACACCACTATATGTTGAGAGGGGGGCTGAATTATCATAAACTAAAACTTACTTAGTTAAACAACTTCCTTAATAATTCATCACATAGAACAAAGAGCAAATGGATAACCAAGACAACAACACAAGAACACCAAGATTTTTATATGTAGAAAACCCAAACTGGGAAAAACCACAATGACTACTTGCCCACAAAGATAGATTACTAAAATATGTATAAATTTATTACAATAATATAAGGATCTCATTTCTCTAAAAAGGCTTACTACATTTACTAAATCAATATAAGGAGCTCACTGCTATGAACTTGCAAACCAAAGCTTATAGCCAAAGTAGAAAAATACATAAATAAACTTGTGTATAAAGACTCTCTATCAAAGATACATACAACTTCTCCAAAGTAGATAAAGAGAAATCCTCCTAAAAGTGCAAATGATATGCACAATTTTGTCAAACTTTGCAACACTTGATCTTTGTCTTTTACTTCTCTATCATAGTAATCACATCAACTAAATCTAGTCTTCTACAATTCTACCTAAGGATCTTCACTTATTTGTATAATACTCTTGAGTTTAGTCTTAAGACAATAATACTTAACCCTAATCAATATTTATATACAACATATTCTATTAGAGAATAAATAAGGTTGGTCTACCTAAAAACTAATTACAAGTTCTCCTTGACCAAAACCCTATTACAAAAAGACCATAGCGTAAATAATATTACAATAGGTCGGCCATGTCAAGAGTATTAGGATTAGAGCAAAGACCATTCATTAAATATAATTATTCAAATAAGACATAAACATTTTAAATATAGAACCCATACCAACAACATGAAGCATGAACCTGTTGTTGGTGTTCAAAAACACTTACGCCACTTAGGGCTGCCAATATGGCTTGAGACTAATGTTAGGAGTGGTTAGTTCCAAGTATGGGAGCTCTACAAGGCAACTGGACCAACTATAGGGACAAGACTGCCCTCTGCACTTCTGGTTCTGTAAAACCAAGGTGGGTACACCTAATCTAGATAAGACTCAGCTCACGACACACCTTATACTTTTGGATTCATATAGCAGATTATAGTAAAGGATTACTAAATACTAACCAGGTATTCATTGAATCAACTCCACTATGCAGGGTATTACTATCAACCAAACAACAAATTAAAACTTGAAAATGGTATTGAAATATAAAGATGCAGGAAATAGCCAAAACCCATCAAACATTGGACTCAACTAAATATACTAGCCCTTGACCAGTGCCATTATCCATAGGGCAACACTCAAAAATAAATATAGAACATGAACCAACTACTGTCAAAGACTCAAAGCCATAAATACAACTGTTCCAGCCCATCCACTACTTATAAGATCCTTCTGTAGACAAGTCTAATAAATCTATGCCCTATCCAAAGTATTTTTCACTTGATCCTAGATCAAGAACTAAAGACTAGAACATATGCAAAGGTAACCCTATGCAATGGACAAGAAAATCCAAAACTCATAAAACTGACACGAAGGAGAGACTTGAAAGCTTGAAACAATTATATTAAGTATGATGAATCATGTACATGTCTATACCAGAAATGAGACTACCACTTCAATAACCTACAAAAGATACAAAGAAGTTCTATTCAGCCTCCTACAATGTGACAGAGTTTTACTGCTTCCCACTGGAACTAATTGAAATCAGAACCCTTGGAACTGATCAAAATTTGAACCCCCCCTAATGATCATGAAAATCCTTTTATAGGAACAAGGATGCAACAAGCTACAGATCATTCATAACAAAAATTAAGTCTGCAACCACCTAGTACAACAAGAAATGAAAGATTATAGGGAAGCCTAGAAACCCAAGAAAATCAGATCAAATCTGATGTACAATGCATTGGTTTCATAACCACAGGCTAACTGCAATGCAAATAGAAGTGATTTCTTGTTGCAGGAAGAACAAACATTGATGCCAAAGCAAGCTTGAAGACTTCGCATGTACAAAACATGGAGATCTCTGGCATCAATCAAAACCTTTGCCACCTGTAGGGAAAAACAAATCAGTGCATTTAAACCAACGCGAGACCCCAGGAAAGAAAATTTGATTTGCGCAGCCACATAGACCTTCACCATCAACTTCACAACTACCACCATCCCACAAAAATCAATTTTGAGCTACCACACTTGTTGCAAACAACTCACTGTGAAAACACCGACAAGAAACCCTGCAATCATATTTGAATTTGGGCACCAATGGCTAGCTAGTCAACAACCAATTAGAATCTAGCACGTCAGCACCATTGGCACCATGGACCCACCTTAGAACTCCGCAATGATGATATCTCAATAGTTGTCGCATGATCGCATAGCCTGGAGAAGGGCTATGCGAACATGCGACATGCCGCACCTACAACCCTTTACCACCTCACAACTTCGCATAACCGCCGCCGCTAAGCCTGGCGGTTAGTCGCATGATCACATAGCCTTGAAAAAGGCTATGAGATCATGAGACAAACCATTACTTACCACACCTCAGCCCTACCAACAACCACTACACCTTAGACTTGGGCCCCCCTAACGCCATATGTCACACCACCACTCATTGCAACCACCAAGTCATCTCTACCACAGGACCCACTTGCAAATAAGCCTTTGAAATCGAACGGAAGGTGCATGATCACATGGGTTTGAAACCTCCCATGAGATCATGCGCCAACCACTGGATCTGCCATGCTATCCTCCTCGTCTGACAGCGGGACCACAACACTTCCATCACCAACGGGCCCAAGAATAGGTGTCAACCAGTCGCATGATCGCATGTCAGAAAACTCTGACATGCAACCATGCGACAGCCAACCATAGGATGCCACATAACCACCAACGGGACCAATGCCCTCCCCGCCAACGGGCCCAGCACAAGAAGTAACCAATTTTATGTCAGAAGTTTCTGACATGCGATCATGTGACAACCAATCATTTTAAAGCCCTTGAAGACCCGGGCCCACCATCTAGTCAGACTTGCACAATAAGATCGACGGAGAAGGAGTGCCGACAAAAGGGAAGAAGCGTGAGGTCGAAAACACACATGGTTTTCGGTGAAAGATCGAATACACATAGGGTTTTCGGCAAAAGATAAAAAACATCCAGTGTTTTCATGCAGACCAAAAGGTAGCAGGGAGACCGAAAACATCATGGGTTTTCAAAAATATTGTGGGTTTTCGACACTGAGGCATATTCTGAAATTATTTCCTGCAGACCTTAAAACTTGAATATCTCCCTAGGTTTTGTGATTCAAGAGACACGATTAGAGCTGGAGCTAGGTGACACATTATAGAACATGGAGCCAAGAGCGCACACCATGAAATACTATGGATCTTCTTCGCACATTAAAACTGTGTTGCAGCAGGGTGGGATAACTTCAAAATTTGCATGGAAGAGGTCATTTTCAAAGGATTTTTGCTATGACAGAAAAATGGCCTAACAGTGGCTCTAGTTGGGGACATGTATCTCCTGCAGATACAATGAGGACCTCAGATCTCTGGGAAGAAGCAGACCACCCACTGGACAAAACAAGGAACTTCAAAAAATGTAGGGAACAGGAAGGAAAAACACACAACAGGAAAGGGAAAGTATTTACAGAAATTTACAAGATTTACAACTTTACTTGATGGCCCCAGGCCACCAAAATGAAATCAATGACCCCCCTGAATCAAAGGTCTGATTTTCATCTACATATGTGGCCAAACACTTGAAATTATCTTGACCATCTTGCTACCAACATATGTGAATTTTCATGGGCTGAAAAATGAAACTATAATGATAACTGCCCATGTCTTTCTAGTCACAACCACCATATTCATATTCAAATTCCAAGAAGTAGGAAACATCATCTACTTCTCCTTGATGACTAGAAACAAAAATTTGATCTAGTAATGCATCGAAAAATGCAGCATATTGATTACCATGCATTACATTACAATTACTTGGCTGAGAAGGACTTGTATCCTCAGATTTACCTTCACACATTGCTTCAGCCACTGAGCAATTTGGTTCCTCCATGATATCTCCATAAACTAGATCATGAACCAAGTGAAGGTCCTCTTTAAAATTTTTGTGACAGGGGAACAACTGATCTTCATCACTATTTCCATCAAAAGAAGTTCTGTCCCAACTGCTAAAAGCAAAGTCTTCAACACTGTCACAATCAATATCATACTTGGCAAAAGAAGGAAAAAGATATGAACAAGAAACTTGTTCATCACTGTAATCTTGATGATAAGACAACACACTTTCATGTCCTTCTACCTCTCCTTTTGCAGTGTCATTACATGAGGGGAAAACTGGTGAAAATGGACCATCACTATCACTTTGAACACTGGCCTCGTTATTAGTGTCAAAGGATACATCATAGGGGAGCTACAAATCAAAATCCAAAGTAGGGGCATACCTCTAAAATTCTTCAGCCAAGAGTGCTGAAATCCTTTCACTGCTCAATGGACTTTGGGCTTTGTCTTCATCTTCCTTAGCTTCACCCCTAATGCTGCAAATATCATCCTTGTCAAGAACAAGGACAGACATCTCTGGCCTTAGATCATATTGTGTGAAACAATCTATGCAGGAATCATCATTTGCATCATACTCAATACTCTGCCCTTCACACAAAACATCATCAAACCGGGACAACAAAGCTACCTTCTGATATTGAACAGAAGAAAAATCTGCAGACAAACTGGAAATATTATCAAATTCAGATTCATCTTCAACACTCTCATATGCATTGACCTCAATGTTAGCTTCATAGTCAATACTTTCCGCATAATGAGACTCAACATCAGAGACACTGGCCTCCTCATGATCATCATAAGGAACCACCAGTCTTAGCAATCTCTTGTCCTCCTCTAACTGCCAGATCTCAGCATTTCTTTCTGCAACCCTCTTCTTAAGAGTAGCTATCTTGACGAGAAGATTTTCATAGTCATTATCACTCATGGTGGGATCAACAAAGACACTAGTTTCTTGTGTCTGATCTTCATTATTGTCCTCATACCCATCCTTAGTAAATAACTTATTAGAGGCACCTTCAATACCATCAAAACAAAAGGGCCTATATTCCTCCATAAGGAACTGCCCACCACTTCTTATCCCTTTACAATAGTGCTAAACACTTGATAGGGAAACATTTTCAACAAAAGAATACTTGGAATACTTGAAAGAGGAGCCTATTGACTGGAAGGTAGGGTAGATCTAGAGCTCACCATGCAGCTCCATCAGGTTCTTTGCTTTGTAGAGTCACCACCTCCTTGAAGAGGAAAAATGTTTCACTTGTCTTTGTGTTTCTTCTTTCAGTCAACCAAAACTTAACCAGGATTTATACACTGTTTATCAGGGAGTGCACTGATCAAACAAAGATTTCAGAGTCTCCACTCACAACTTGGTGAGAAGATGTAGCAAATGCTTTGTTTTTGTATTTGACTCTTTCTAATGGCTACCGGAGATTATGATTTCCTTAACAAGATTTGTTGTTTCTCCCCAACAAAGTCACCAATTTGTTGGTGTTCAAAAATGCTTATGCCACTTAGGGCTGCCAATATGCCTTCAGACTAATGTTAGGAGTGGTTAGTTCCAAGTATGGGAGCTCTGCAAGGCAACTGGACCAACTATAGGGACAAGACTGCCCTCTGCACTTATGGCTCTGCAAAACCAAGGTGGGTACACCTAATCCAGATAAGACTCAGCTCACTACACACCTTATACTTCTGGATTCATATAGCAGATTATAGTAAAGGATTACTAAATACTAACCAGGTATTCATTGAATCAACTCCACTATGCAGGGTATTACTATCAACCAAACAACAGATTAAAACTTGAAAATGGTATTGAAATATAAAGATGCAAGAAATAGCCAAAACCCATCAAACATTGGACTCAACTGAATATACTAGCCCTTGATTAGTGCCATTATCCATTGGGTAGCACTCAAAAATAAATATAGAACATGAACCAACTACTGTCAAAGACTCAAAGCCATAAATACAACTGTTCCAGCCCATCCACTACTTATAAGATCCTTCTGTAGACAAGTCTAATGAATCTATGCTCTATCCAAAGTATTTTTCACTTGATCCTAGATCAAGAACTAAAGACTAGAACATATGCAAAGGTAACCCTATGCAATGGACAAGAAAATCCAAAACTCATAAAACTGACACGAAGGAGAGACTTGAAAGCTTGAAACAATTATATTAAGTATGATGAATCATGTACATGTCTATACCAAAAATGAGACTACCACTTCAATAACTTGCAAAAGATACAAATAAGTTCTATTCAGCCTCCTACAATGTGACAGAGTTTACTGCTTCCCACTGGAACTAATCGAAATCAGAACCCTTGGAACTGATCAAAATTCAAACCCCCCCTAATGATCATGAAAATCCTTTTATAGGAACAAGGATGCAACAAGTTACAGATCATTCAGAACAAAAATTAAGTCTGCAACCACCCAGTACAACAAGAAATGAAAGATTATAGAGAAGCCTAGAAACCCAGGAAAATCAAATCAAATCTGATGTACAATGCATTGGTTTCATAACCATAGGCTAACTGCGATGCAAATAGAAGTGATTTCTTGTTGCAGGAAGAACAAACATTGATGCCAGAGCAAGCCTGAAGACTTCGCATGTACAAAACATGGAGATCTCTGGCATCAATCAAAACCTTTGCCGCTTGTAGGGAAAAACAAATCAGTGCATTTAAACTAGCGCAGCACCCCAGGCAAGAAAATCTGATCTGCGTAGCCACATAGACCTTCACCATCAACTTCACAACTGCCACCATCCCGCAAAAATCAATTCTGAGCTACCACACTTGTCGCAAATAGCTCACTGTGAAAACATTGACAAGAAACCCTGCAATCATATTTGAATTTGGGCACCAATGGCTAGCCTGTCAACAACCAATTAGAATCCAGCACGTCAGCACCACTGGCACCATGGACCCACCTTAGAAATCCGCAACGATGATATCTCAATAGTTGTCGCATGATCGCATAGCCCAGAGAAGGGCTATGCGAACATGCGACACGCCGCACCTGCAACCCTTTACCACCTCACAACTCTGCATAACCACCACTGCTAAGCTTGGCGGTTAGTTAGATTGCATAGCCTTGAAAAAGGCTATGAGATCGTGCGACAAACCATTACTTACCATGCCTTGGCCCTACCAACAACCACCATGCCTTAGAATTGGGCCCCCCTAATGCCACATGTCACACCACCACTCACTACAACCACTGAGTCATCTCTGCCACAGGACCCACCTGCAAATAAGCCTTCAAAATCGAACGGTAGGCACATGATCACATGGGTTTGAAACCTCCCATGAGATCATGCGCCAACCACTAGATCTACCACACTATCCTCCTCGTCTGACAGTGGGACCACAACACTTCCATCACCAACGGGCCTAGGAATAGGTGTCAACCGGTTGCATGATCACATGTCAGAAAACTTTGATATGTGACCATGCGACAGCCAACCACAGGATGCCACATAACCACCAATGGGACCAATGCCCTCCCTGCCAATGGGCCTAGCACAAGAAGTAAGCAGTCGCATGGTCGCATGTCAAAAATTTCTGACATGCGATCATGTGACAACCAATCATTTTAAATCCCTTGAAGACCCAGGCCCACCATCTAGTTTGACTTGCACAATAAGACCGACGGAGAAGGAGTGCCGATAAAAGGGAAGAAGCGCGAGGTGAAAAACACATAGGGTTTTTGGCGAAATATAAAAAACACACATGGTTTTTGGCAAAAGATCGAAAACATCCAGGGTTTTCATGCAGACCAAAAGGTAGCAGGGAGACTGAAAACATCATGGGTTTTCAAAAACATTGTGGGTTTTCGACACTGAGGCATATTCTAAAATTGTTTCCTGTAGACCTTAAAACTTGAATATCTCCCTGGGTTTTGCAATTCAGGAGACGTGATCCGAGCTGGAGCTAGGTGACACATTATAGAACATGAGGCCAAGAGTGCACACCATGAAACACTGTGGATCTTCTTCGCACATTAAAATTGTGTTGCAGCAGGGTGGGATAACTTCAAAATTTGCATGGAAGAGGCCATTTTCAAAGGATTTTTGCTATGACTGAAAAATGGACAAAAAAATGGCCTAACACCTGTCATGCCCAAAACTAGGACAAAACACACAGATAATTAAAAAAAAAACAAAAAATGTACAAACAACTACGATGACACATCTAATACTGAATGTGTTGCGGAAAGGTGATGACATGGTGAAGTTAGTTTTCGAGTTGCAAGGTCTAGACGTATTGAGTTTGGGCCACATTACGTGCAGATGTAGAATCAGTATCCCAACTCATTACAAGGGTTAGAGACCCTAAGATTAGTGCTACAAGAACACTTGGATCAGGTTGATTAAACTATAGTTTCATGTTTAACAAAGTGTGGCATCATGATCGTAAATCAATCGTTAAGAACATAAGTTAAGTTAGGTTGATTTGATACTCTTACACTTACTTTGTTTTACTAGATGATCCACATGGTGTACTAAATTACATTATAGGTTGACCTAGCAATACTTAAATCCTTAATCCTAATTATAATGAGATCCATTTAGAACTAAAACATATTACACTTTCATCATTAAGCCATTTACAACCTACAATGTATCATATAAACATGATCATATATTACAACCAAGTTAACTAAAAAAGACCCAATCAATAACCTATCAAACCTTTAGCATTTGTAATCAAATTAATTAACCCCATCCATGATATTATTATAATATTTTAAACAAAAATCTAATTTAATTAATCTATCCACATTAGAGCACATGATACCTTTGAATTAAAGTTCCCACAAACACATTAATTTCATACAAATATATTAACATGATCGACCACTAGTTGGAAATGCCTTTAGTGTGTTCTAGTTTAGGTATGAATTTGATATTTACTTTGTTTATCAATTTACCTAAGGATTGATTGCAAAAGGCTTCAAGATAGACCTTATGACGGTTGAGACCTACACAAGGTCATAGGGCTTTGTCAAATTTTGTGTGATGATATTATTCACCTTCATGAAATTAAGATCAAGTAGCAATAATTTAAGCTAAATACAAAGGAAATTTAATGTAAAATGCAACTACAATCTATAACATCTCATGGATCTCTAGAAAGAAGTGGTAAGTGAGCTCTCAGCTACAAATCCTCACTAGTGACACCTCTAAAATGAGAATAATGCTACTATGATGATTCTAAATGCTTATTCTATGATGAATTTATGCTTAATCTAGCTCCATTGATAACAATGCAATGATAAAATGCTAAAATGATAACTCTAAATGCTCAAATGCTTCAATTGCTCTTAGAAATGATCTCAATTGACTATAATAACAATGCTTTTCAATTGAAATTCTAAGATGATAATGCTCTCCAAAATGCTTCATACTTATAGTAATTTCCCAAGGGTAGGGGGTAGAGTGAGTTGATCATGGTTATGCTTGGGTAAGGTCAATTGTCTTTACTTTGTCCATAAATGGGGGGACAAGGAGGGGAAAATCATTTAAATGGTTTCAAAAGGCTGGACCATTTCAACAAAAGTGAGTGATTTGTGTCCATTTTGTCTCCAATTTGCTTTGTTGAGGGAAATTGTGATTTATTAATTAATTAAAGTAATTAAAATTTAGCCATGCAGGGTAAGAGGTTCATTTTAATTTTTGCTTTCAACAACTATGTCATTAATTGAATTTAATCAATTTCGTAGTGTTTTTCCCCTTTTCAAGCTTTATTTAATCATTTAATCATTTAATTGAATTTTCCTTTGATTTGAATTGCCTTTGTTCCATTTATTGATTTTTTGTGCTATTTTGATGATTTGATGCACCTTTTGATTGATTTAAGCCTTTGACCAATTTTCCATGTCTACAAATGCCCCTCTTTGAGTCGATGTGTGAAGAACACCGATTCAAAGATTCTTTATGTCCTGATTGCGATTCCCTATGTGATTGATTGCTGCCTCTTGATACAAAATTTTTTTATGATGCCCCACTGATTTCATGATGTATGATTGTGATTTTGATTTGATACCCTTATTTCCCCCTTAGAAATTAAAACATATGAATTGCATGATTTGAAACGATTATTGATGTTTGATATAGCCAATATGTTTTAGTTTCTGACTATTGATAATATCCCATGATGTATGATTATGCCCTGGTTTGATTTGATATGCTAAGAGAAGTCAATGGCTAATTTCAAGTTCAAAATTAGGTCAAAACTACCTTAAATAGGTTAAGAACCCTCTTTTACCATTCATTTTTACTTTTTACCCTTGGTGATTTTGCTTTGATTCTCTAGCAATTTCGAGATGGTTGTGCCAATTCGGGAGCATAGATTCGAGAGATGCTGGAGATATGCAAGACCTACTGATTATGGGCCTCCAGTAAGTCATTACGAACTTTGATCTTGCATTTATTGATCATTTATTGCAATTTCATGTTTTATCGTTGCTTTGCATTCAAGAAATCACGCCTAGGATAGAATTTATTGTCGCCTAGGGTCTTTTATTATTGCATCCGCAATTTTTATTATCACCTCCACATAATAATCTCTCACCTAGAAGATAATTAAGTCTCGCCTAGCAAGAAAAAACTATCGCCTTGCCCCAGGGAAAAATACCCCTTTTCGAATAGGTTATCGCCTACCCGAAACCTAATCGTTTAACTGTCACCTAAGGAAAAACTCTCTATCGCTTTGTCAAATTCACTTTCGCGTATAAAAAAATCTGTCGCCTGGCAGAATAATAAAGTCACTTAGGACCAAATTAAGTCACGTGTAGGTTAAAATGTTGCCTGACAGCAGAAAAATCATGCCTGATGTATTTTTTGCAAAATTTTCATACTTTTTACACATGTGTTGATCGTATCTGATGAATAATTTGATAACCCCCTAATGAGAAAGTCGGATAATTAGTGTAGGTCTATGATTGTCAACAAAACATTGGTTTAGATATCAGGATAGTAGTACTTTGGAATATGATTTGTCAATCTGATTTGAATATTAACTGATAGGATAAATCAATTAGTGTGAAAACCAATATGATTTGAGACTGTCACTTCATTCTCAAGACATAGAGAAATGAACGATGATACTTTAGTGTGATTACTTGATACTTTTGATTGACTTGAGATAATTCCTTGATACAATGTACTGATATTATTCCTTTACCTTGCCAACAGGATCATTATCCTACTTTATACATCCGTTCAGTTGCGTCATGGGTTATTGACTTAGGTCAGAGACTTTCTGCAGCTGAGTTCTGAGTTATTGAGAGATGTGGTTTGAGTTTCCTCCTTGATCTCCCACGGTTCCAGCTGAACCATGGTTTATTGATTGCAGTGGTGGAGCGATGGCACTCCAACCACAACACATTTCACTTGCCCTATGGAGAGATGACGATCATGCCAGAGGACGTGTATTGATTATTGCAGATTCGTTGCAGGGATGAGTTGGTGTACTATGGTTCTGCATATGATTCCTCTATCTACTGATGAGTATTCAGGGACAACACCATTGGCGACGGGGATACTATCACATGGCCTCAGTTTGCCTCTTTTCTGACATTACCAGCAGTTTTGGGTGCCTTGATTGGCGGTCTACTTCTTCCTGACCGGCGAGGTCATGGTTTTTCAGTCGGTTGGGGCCAGATTATAGAGGATTTACTTGCTCATCCTCGATGGTTTGATTGGGGTTCTTGCATCTTGGCCCAGTTGTATCATGATTTACATGAGGTAGT
Organism: Chamaecyparis obtusa; assembly: GCA_027943335.1. Lineage (NCBI taxonomy): Eukaryota > Viridiplantae > Streptophyta > Pinopsida > Cupressales > Cupressaceae > Chamaecyparis > Chamaecyparis obtusa. The sequence continues at coordinate 375,467 of BSBK01003559.1, read as the reverse complement.
TTATCGGGGTAGCACCTCATTGTCAGCAGGTGTTATTGTTCTGCAGTTGTGGATATGGGAACATCTTCCCATTACTAGGCCTATTTCTGATAGAGTTTGACCTCGGGGATATCCCTACGCTTTCTTATATATAGGCATGGTCATACAGCATCATATGGGTCATTTGGATTACTGGCGATGTCAGATTGATGATCTGGATTAGGTTATATGGCGTCCTTATCTCAGTTGTGATCGTTGGAGAGAGGATGGCGAGTTACCATATATGTTTTCCCCTCGCTGGATGATTGGGTGCACTCCTACCACTATTGAGTGCTTCTACTTTGGTAGAGTTTTGAGACAGTATGGGCGGATTCAGGATATGCCTCAGGGCAATGCATTATATTCTCGAGTACAGGCAGAGATTTCTCTATGGGGTCCCTGTATTGATTATCAGTTTGCATTAGGTTAGATTGCAGGTATGACTATCTATAGATGGGAGATACTTCCTGGTATGGCTGATGCTGGGATGTCACATGAGTATGCAGATTGGTGGTCTCACCATAGGTTTCCTTAGTTTACTAATCTGGCTGAGCCTATTCCTAGATGTCATGATGGTGAGAGGGGTGGTAGACATCAGAGAGGTCGAGGACATAGACATCCTCGGGTTGTTGCAGGGGGAGGTCAAGTGAGACGAGATCTGGATCATGATAGGTAGGATAGAGCACATGACGATGCATCTGTTAGATGGCCTAGAGCAGATAGATAGGACAGAGTGCATAGACATCAAAGAGCTTAGAGACATGCATAGATTGATGCAGCTAGGCAGGTTCCTGGGATATTAGATCCCTTGGTACAGTTACAGAGAGTGGCCTTAGAACAGCCTGATGATGATGCGGCTCATCAGGATCAGGTATAGTAGGATGATGCACAATAGGATGGTGGGGCTCCATAGATGCCTCTGCCAGCTCGACAGCCATAGGGTGCATGGGATGATCGCATGGATGGATTGGAGTGAGGTTTACAGTCTATGAGGACAGAGATATCCACTGTTGTGGGTCGATTGGACCAGGTTGCCTCTTTATTACATCAGCTTGTATCTGTCATGGTTGTTCAGAGGCAGGATGGAGTGGGTACATCACAGGCTCCTCCCCCACAAGATAGTAGAGGGCCAGATGGATCTGGTGCTACAGGATCTTGAGCGATATGATGACAAATTTACTCAGTGTTGTTGGTCCATCTTTTATGTTACACTCATTTATCGAAACATTTGATAGATCACTTTGATGATACCTTGACATATTTGATGTATGGGATCCTCCTTTTTGATGATGATATATGATGATATACTTCTTGATTCTCTTTGATGAGTTTGATTATAAGATTATCTTTTATGCATCTATATGATGTTTGATTTATGCATTTACTTGAATTCATGCTATGAATGCAATATCTTATTTTATGATATATATAGATGTATGCAAAGATGGATGAATTTGATGATGCTCTTCTGTTGTTCATGTATGGACTTAAGATGTTTAGTGGAAATGCACATGTATGGTCCTATGTTTTGTTGATTTTTTAATGTATGCTAGTTTATCCTTAACTATATGAGTGCACATGATGTATGAATGATTTTTCATTATAAATGTGGATAATGAATAATGCTCAATGCGTGCCTGCAAAAGATAATCTCATTTTCTTTATTGTGTTTTATCAATAACAAACATTATTATGGAACCCCTTTTGCGTAAATGTTTTGACTGTACACGCTAAAATGGTGCACTTCTATGAACCATTACATGCAAGGTTGCTCAAGAATGAGGCCTCATAAAGTGGCTCATAGCTCTCTATGCATGGAGTTGCAAGGGACTATGATGTATTTGCTCTCAGCTAGAGCTACAAGCTTGTGACCTTGCTAGTCAACCACACAATGAGAGATTCAAGTGAGGACAAGGGAAAGAGTGCCAATATCTCCAATGAAACCAAATGTATGCAATGCAATGCAAATCTATATGAGAATGCAAATTAATCTTATGAGAATGAAGATGCAATTAAGCTATGAAAATGGAAATGAAAGAGTTACAAACCCTCTAATTAAACTATGTGAGATTAATCTAAAACATGAAAGGAAATGATACCATGATAATGCAACTAAACAAAGGAAATATGCCACTAGAATGTAATGCAACAAGAAATCTTCAAGTCTTCAAAAGCTCCAAATGCACCTAGAAAACCTGCAACATAACATTAGCATGAAAAAGATGGATATGCAAATGAAGGAGAGAGCTCTCCTTTTATAAGAAATGCAAAGGAATGGACCATGGAGATTAAGAGGCAAAAGTATTAATCAGTGGTGGAGCTTGAAAGAGGAGCAATCCATGTGCACAAGTATCCTCCAATAGGAAAACAAGAGTTGACTTTATGTCCATATGAGACAAAAAGTGTTTTTCTCCTTTTTATAAAATAGGAATAATACTTTATTTGTGCAACTTAGGATAAGAGGAAAGTGGGGGCTTTTTATTTAATAAAAGGGAAGGAAATATTACTTTTAATTAAATAAAGACTTAGGATAAAATGGTTAGCCCAGGGCAAATAATCAAAAATGATGAAATAGGATTTGATCAAGGAAATTGATATAATTGATAAAATGTTGATTAATGATAAAACTGATTCAGAGATAAATAAATTGAATAAATGGGGCCCAAAGTCTAGACAACCATTTTTAGGTTCATACATTTGCCCCTCTTTGACTAATGTGTGATCAATTTGGGAACATATGTAGTCAAAGAATGAAGTTGAAATGTGAGATCGATTTGGGATCACAAAACAACTCAGATATGAGGTCGATTTGGGATCACATCCGGACAATCATAGACAAAGGATTCTGGACATGAGGTTGATTCGGGATCATATCCAAAATAATAGATAAGAATCTCAAGCTTGAGCGAAAGCTCACAGAAGATGTCTGAATCAGGAAAATCAAGGAAATCAGGGATGAGAATCCCATAGGTACTGCCCCCTCGAAATTGAAATCGAAATCAGGTAGAGGAGAAGCAAAAAATTGATAAAGATGATCAAATCATAATGAAATCACAATCGAAGGTAAGGGTCAATAGATTAACCATTAGGCAATGAAACATGCCCCAGTGAGGAAGTAGAAGAATAGAAATAGAAGACTAGAAATAGAGTGGATGAAAAACTAGAAAATTTGAGAGACATGGAAGGAAGAAATTCTACCAAAAATTAAATTATACCTCAAAAAGTCAGTGAACTACGCAGAAGAATGGGAAAACTTGGAAACGCGACTCGGATTTTGATTTCGAGTCTGAAAATGGATAGAAAATGATGTGATATGAAAGACCAGAAATGAAAGATATGATCAAGAAGAATTAGAAAATGAGCACAGTTGACCAACTAGTCCATAGATGATAAAAATGAGAGCTCTCTTCATATGCAAGATGCAAAAACTAAACTATGATGAACCTAAGAATGCAAGTTACTATGAAAGTGGTTGACTTGCAAGGTCACAATGCCTATAGACATCTAATTATCATCATCGAGTGTTATGGGTAGCGTCGCAAGATCATACAATGCACACTAGCATAACTACGTGGATATGAATATGATCTTTATCAGATAGAAATGTGGAAATCCCACCTAGGCATCAAAGACATGAAGGTCAAGATGACTAATGCAGTGAGATTACCTAAGTTTGATATGGCTAGATTATGCTTGTATCAAGACACATTAAAGTCGGGATAGCTAGAAGCATGCACTCGCATAAAATAGTCAAGGATAATACCTTGTCAATCCGTAGTGTCAAGTAAGACCAGCATAAATGCTCATGACAGTTAGGATCAACAAAATATACCCACAAGCAGATAAAGAAATAAAACATGTTCTCATACCCTCAGTCTTCTAGCTATGCATCATCGAAAACTTCTCAGGGAGAGACCACTCATCAAAGAAATCCTCATAAACAGCACACAAAGAAAACTAAAGTCAACATATCTCAATCGAGCTGATTATTTAAGTGCGTGTGTGTTGGTCATAGAGTCAGACTCTGATCATCGCATCTACAAATGAGAAATATCGCATCAAACTAGACTATTGGGTAAGACATCTGATAAGTGTTAAGAAACACTCGATGCAATGGTAGTGTTGAAAAACACTGTTTGGGGTGGTGTTGAAAAACACCTGTTTGTGAAATGCCCCAAGAGACAAACGCACCTAAAGGACCTATGTGAACAATTATGCCCCCTAGACAAAGGTAAAGACCAATTCCAGACTAAGCCAAATAAGGTCAAGGTATGATGGAGAAAGGCTCAGTGTCGAGGATGCATGCTAACAAATAGGAGTGCAAAGGCCTCAAGTAGCGCCTGTTTCCAGGTTTTCACCACTTGGATTTATTGCAATTTTTTCTTTTTTCTTTTTTTTGGATTTTTTTATATTTTTTCAAGACTTTTTATGCTTTTTAAGATTTTTTCAGCATCATATATCAATTTTTTTGATATTTTTTCAGGATCATAAAATATGTACAAAAGATGCCCCCAGACAGAATAGGCATCAAACTCTTTAAGTAAGATCACATCGTGCAGTCTCAATGTCTAGCAAGGTGGAGGATAAGATAGATAAGCAAGCTAGTGGAAGAGATGGAAAACATGAGAATGAAGGAAAGTGAAGGGAAGACATCCTCAAAGGCAAACTCCTCAAGAGTACCCAAGCTAGGGAAAAAAAATTGTCATATAAAGCACATTTGGATAAGAAATGAAAGGCCAGCATAGGATAAGCCTCAAAAGCCTGGTATAAGAGCAGGAAAGGATGCAGTCCAAATGAGTAGACATGTCAAGAGGCTTCATAGCATCATTTTTTTACTTTTTTTTTTTATTAGATCAAGACCAAAGGGGAAAAGGATAGCAAAAGGCTAGAATGAATAGAGAAAAATAAATATGAAGGCTAAACATGAATGGAATGAAAGCAAGATCATCGTAAGATAGCTCACAAAATAGCCAAATATTCAAGTATAGGCCAACATTGTCAAGATCAAAGAGAGAAGATGAAATGGATGAAAAATGTAGAAGAACTACGCATGATGCCTGATTGCCAGGTTTTCATCATGGTACTTATCTAAGGCGCCACAAGGGAGTGGTTTTCACCATAGGATGAATTTATTTCTCTTTACTTTTGCTACCAAGGTGCCTGTTTCCAAGTTTTCACCATGGCACATTTTCAATTTTTTCATTTTTTTTTTGTTTTCATTTTTGAATTTTTCTATTTTTTTGAATTTTATTTTTTTATTTTTTTTAAATTTTTATAATTTTTTGGAAGAAAGCAAGCTTTTAGGTAATGCTCCTTGAAAGGATAAATCATTGATACACCAAGGATTCAAAATGATATGCTCAAAGATGCTGATAGGGAAAGGGAGACGAAAGAGAAAAATGGAGGATAAAGTTTTATGTAAAGCGAGTGAGGTTGGAAGATAGGAGGAATAGGAAAATGAGGAAAAATGATAGAAGGTATAAGGATAATGAATGGAAGGATTGTGAAAAGGTAGATGGAAAGAAAGTTAAGATCAACGTCAATACACACCTTGAAGGATGGCAAGAGGATGGAGGAAATGTGAATGAAGGAATAAAAGAAGGAATATGGTGAATATTTAGCAGACGTTGTGGTTTAGGCACATGGAATGGAAGAATATTTTTAGAAAAAGATGAAGTGGAAGCCTTTGGAAGCTTGAATGTCAACTTTACTTTTTGTTCAACATGAGACTCTTTCAAGAGAGACTTTGGAATCCATATAGCCTTAGGCTTTTTATTTCCTTTTGATGTCTTAGAGAGAATATCTTGAATGATGATTTTGGAACCCATACTTGTCTTGTAGTTTTCTTCTTAGATATCTCTTTTGACTTTATGTTTCCATGTCGATTAGAGGAGACATGGTGATCTTCTTTTTTTGATGGATTCTTATATTGCTTCTTTTTCTTATATTGAACATTCAAGTTACTTCCAAAAGACTTGGGACTTGTGGAAGAAGAAAGAAAATATGACTGGTTTAGATGGGTGGGTGGATGAAAAGGATTCAAGAGTATGCATCTATGTTGATCTTGAGGAAAGATAGGAGATGGAGGGACGTAAGGACCCAAGATGGATGATCAATTAGGAGAATTAGGAGGGGAAAGTGAAGGGACATAAGGACCCAAGATGGAAGGAAGACATGAAGCCTTTCGTATTGGTGGAGGAGGTCCAAGGATGGACATGGAAGATGCAAAAGGATAATCAATAAGTTCATCAGCATCTATATGACAACCAAAGACATCAGCATCTTTAGAGTGAGCATTAGGATTTTCAATAGTATCATGAACATCTTGAATAGGAGCAACTTTGTTGATAGGATCATTCAAAGCTTGCGAAGATTTAGGAAGAGTAGAAAGTGAAAGTGAGCATGGAGTGGTAGAACAAGAAGGTGGAAGACTTTGATCTTGACAAGGATCTTTGGATAGCATAAGCGCATCATTTTTTTCTTGATTTTCAATAGGCTTAACATCGGAAGTAACAACACCATTTTTAATAACCTTAATGGAAGTATCATCTTTGGAAAGCGCATGTGTAGTAAGGTTATTTTATTTATCAATAAGCTCAATGGTGTAAGTAGTAGTTTGATCTTGCTTAGGAGAAGATTTAAGACATGGTGGAATGAATGAGGAAGGGCGTAAAGGATCAAAAGAACCATGAAATGAATGAGAGATATTATGAATAGGATTGGATGACATGGAGGGTTCTTGATCTTGATCTTTCTTTATGTTCTTTTCTTTATCATTTTTAGAGTCCTCTTGACATGGAGCCACTTCTAAAGACAAGGAAGTAGCTTGGATTTGTATGGAAGACTTTGGAGATGTTGAAAGACTAGTTGAAGTAGGCATTGTAACATATAAAGGCTTAGGCTCTTTAGGTTTAGCATTATTGAAAGTATTTTCAGCCAAATGAAGGTTAGCTTGAGTTTCTTTAAGAGGTAGCCCTTGAGGATAACTATAGGGAACTACATGGAAAGCCTTAGGATCTTTGTTGGATGAAGGATTTGTGATAGATTTGGAAGACTCGGAAGCTTTAGGAAATGTATGGGCATTGGAGGAAGTAGAGGATGGAAGGGAACCATCACAAGACAAAGGTTCAACATTAATATGATCTTGCTTGAGAGTGCAACCTTTATTTTCAGCATGAGAACTTTTAGAGGAGAGATTCTTTTGACGTTTGAAATCAGCACGGTAGATTTTCTCTTCCTCAGTAGGAATATTGTATTGTTTGCAAAAATCATCAAATAATTCTTCAAATTTAGAGTCATATGGATCACCATCACAGTCTACCCAATACGACTCCCCCTTAGAAATCACAAGTGTACCACGAGGATGATGCTTAGGAATAGAAGTTTCATGGGCATCACTACATTGTCCATCATCATAGTCATCATAGGTGGGTGTGTCACTCTTTGTGGAAGAGACATCATAAGGACTATCACATTGCTCTTTATGGTGAAGAGAAGTAAGACTCTTTGAAGAAGTAGAAGAAGAATGAGATCGTGAAGAAGAGGAAATTGAAGAACTAGTGGAAGAAGAATACTTGGATAATGAGGAATTCGAATGATGTTTAGAAGAGTCATGATAAGATTTGGAAGATGAAGAATGTGAATAGTGTTTAGAAGAATCATGATAAGATTTAGAAGATGAAGAATGATGAGAAGGTTTAGAAGATGAAGAATATTTGGATGAGATCATGAGTATGATTCTAGCAAAGACGTCTGATTTAATCGACTTTTCTTTTATTTTTGCTATAAGTTTATCACCCATGCCATATTTAGAAGAACCATTGAAGGAACAAAATTCTTCAAATTGAGAAATGAGTTTAAGATCATCCATTCTCAAGAGAGGTTCCATGGCAAGGTAGTTGGAATTCATGGTTCTAGAAGAGGAGGAATCAAGCATGGAAGAAATGAATAGATGAATAGAAGAAAGTAGACTAGATAATAAGAGAAAAAGAATCAAGAAGAAGAAGAAGAAGAAGAATTTCCCATGGGAATAGAAGACTTTAGAAGAACATGGGAAATGGAGAAGAAAGAAGAAGACTAAGAGCCATCTTGTGCAATTGATACCATAACGTTCATTGAGATGTTGAGCAACATGACAACACCTATAATCTAAGATCTGGACTGACCAAGGAAGACTGAAAATAGAAGACCCTTGGTAATAGGATGACCTCACAAAATGTCAACACCAAACTAGGATAATCAAAGTTCTCTATTGTCCAAAGAGAAATGAAAAGATAGAAGAAGGGGCTTTACCAACACTATCAAAGAGGTGCTTCAAATCAAAGGGTGACTACCCTTGCACTTTTGAACTAGGAGGTTGGGCTCGGCCAAAAGATAATTAAAATTGAGATTAAATGAAAATTATTTGGACAATAAGAGTACGAGAATTTCCCAAGAATGTAGCTCACAATTCTAGAGATAAACTTCCTCACCAAGAACAACCTTCTAATGCGATATTTCTCTTTGGCTAATGTGATACTGATGTTGATCTTGACCAATTTGTGCAAAATTTTGAGTTTTCAAAGTCTAATTTCAAGTTTTCGAATGTGAGGGTGAAAATGTCTGATTTCAATCACAAATTCAATAGCAATTGGATAGGTTTGCAAATAGTAGGGGATCAAACATGTCTTCAAACACTTAAAACAAGGGCAAAAGCAACCTTGCCAAGACAAACACTTGTGATATCAAAATAAAATTTCACCCTATGCAAGCTACCGATTGTTTGTATGTGAGAACATTTACACTGGTATAGCACAATTGAAGACAATTCAAGCAATATCTACCTACAAGACAAGGCTCAATACTTACCAACTTAGCCCACAACTTGATGCCCCCTTGCCTCACACCAAGTGGTTACCCACAAGAGATGTTGGCTTTGTCGTGGAAGTGTCAAATGACACAACCAAAGGGACACATATGGTGAGTATCTTAAGGTGATCCGGGTAAACCACTTGGATCAATCCTTGCACTAAGAAGATAAGCGGCTAAACAAGGTGGCTTCTATCTAATGGTTCTTAATAAGGATTTCTGTTCACAACACCCCTCTTGCTCCTCATAAAGGACTAGGACCTCGCGGCCTCAAGAGTACCTTAAGCATTCTTGTTTAATATTTTCCCCATGGTCGCAATCCCATGAGCTACTCACATCAAACGAAGATAAGTGTTATGTCTACCAAGATTTTTGGTGTCCTTGATAGCCTTGAGATTATAGTGAGTTGGAATCACTTGCCACCAAGGAAAATGATGACAAGGTTGTCCCCACTTGAGTCGTTCCTCTTGATTGCTCAAGAGCAGGCCCGCTAAAGGATTCTAAATCTGAACAAAAAGCCGATCAATTCTTGAGGTTCAAGGTTTTTGGTTCACCACAAGGGTGAAGAGCATACTCCCCTATCTCAAGAATCTCTCCCAAACACACCAAGAAAAGTTCATTTACCCCCTTGTTTTCAAAATTCAAAGATGGGTCAAGATTTTCTAGTTCACCAAAATGGTGAAGAGCATACTTCTCCTACCACCCAAGAATTCCTACAACAAGATCTTAAGTGCCTAATAAATGAGACAACTAGTTTTTGCCACACTTAAAAGGAAAGCAAATAAATAAGCAAGATTTTTTTTTGTTTTTATGCTTGGGCAGCCCTACAAAAATCATTAGTAGCCCTCTTTGACATGCGATTTTGACAAAATATTCAAGCAAGAGGCACCTACAACCACAACTTGTTAGACCAGCAAAGTTAGCAAAATCTAAAATCTAACAATGGTTAGCACATGAAACATCATATAATCTGCAAAATAACTGATCAAATGACAAAATCTAAAAATGAAACCATCATGGTTGGATTAGACTCGGAAAGACCTTTCCAATGATATATCATACTTCAATTTTCGATACCATTTGCAAAAAAATTTCAAAAATGGGCACCCATTTTCCAGAGTGGAAAACGCTAAAATTTTCAAAAAATTTCAAAAAGTTAGTAGAGAACCCAAAACTTCCAAGATAGATAAAATAGCCCAAAAATAGCTCACTATCAGGTACAGACACAGTACAGACACCAGTATCACATGATACTTCGCAGTATACTGGGGCGATACTTTTTAGTCTGCGCGATATTTCACCTTATGCCAGGCGATACTTTGCCCGAGACCAGGCGATAGAATTCACAATAGCCAGGCGATACTTCTGACAAGTGAAGTATCGCAAGCGCATATAGAGAAGTATCGCACGATACTTCTGGAAAGTATCGTACGATAGTCTGAGGAAAAAAAAAATAGAGACTAAAAATTAAGCTAAAAACTTGTCGAAAAATTGACGAAAAATGACAAAAATGCGGAAAAAGAAGGGACAAAGCTATTCTACTCTGCCCCACGGTGGGCACCAGAAATGTACACGCTAAAATGGTGCACTTCTATCAACCATTACATGCAAGGTTGCTTAAGAATGAGGCCTCAAAAAGCAGCTCATAGCTCTCTATACATGGAGTTGCAAGGGACTATGATGTATTTGCTCTTAGCTAGAGCTACAAGCTTGTGACCTTGCTAGTCAACCACACAATGAGAGATTCAAGTGAGGACAAGGGTAAGAGTGCCAATATCTCCAATGAAACCAAATGTATGCAATGCAATGCAAATCTATATGAGAATGCAAATTAATCTTATGAGAATGAAGATGCAATTAAGCTATGAAAATGGAAATGAAAGAGTTACAAACCCTCTAATTAAACTATGTGAGATTAATCTAAAACATGAAAGGAAATGATACCATGATAATGCAACTAAACAAAGGAAATATGCCACTAGAATGTAATGCAACAAGAAATCTTCAAGTCTTCAAAAGCTCCAAATGCACCTAGAAAACCTGCAGCATAACATTAGCATGAAAAAGATGGATATGCAAATGAAGGAGAGAGCTCTCCTTTTATAAGAAATGCAAAGGAATGGACCATGGAGATTAAGAGGCAAAAGTCTTAATCAGTGGTGGAGCTTGAAAGAGGAGCAATCCATGTGCACAAGTATCCTCCAATAGGAAAATATGAGTTGACTTTATGTCCATATGAGACAAAAAGTGTTTTTCTCCTTTTTATAAAATAGGAATAATACTTTATTTGTGCAACTTAGGATAAGAGGAAAGTGGGGGATTTTTATTTAATAAAAGGGAAAGAAATATTCCTTTTAATTAAATAAAGACTTAGGATAAAATGGTTAGCCCAGGGCAAATAATTGAAAATGATGAAATAGGATTTGATCAAGGAAATTGATATAATTGATAAAATGTTGATTATTGATAAAACTGATTCAGAGATAAATAAATTGAATAAATGGGGCCCAAAGTCTAGGCGACCATTTTTAGGTGCATACATTAACTACCCAAGATTATTGATGTACCCCCTCATTCCCTTGGAAAAATAACCATAAACACATGCATTTGATCAAACAGGACAATGCAATTAATCTAACAAGATAATGCAATGAATCTAATATGCTTTGCAATGCAACCTAAGTGTCACCAGCTTTTAGCAAATAAATGCCTTGAGGATAAATTTTCATCATTGAGCATTTGGGCCTAGAAAGCAAGTATAATCACCACTGCCCACTGACATGATGATATGAATACCACTTTTTATCACATTTGGTAACCTTCTTTATGAACTAGTACAACCCTCACTAGTTGGATGACCAACTATGGGAGTCTGAATACCGGTGTCAACGGATTCAATGTTGCAAGTGGATTTTTGGTATTAAGATATAGAAAATCTAAATAACAAAGGGATTCATTTGTGTAAACAAACAAAGGTCAATCCATCCGCTTATGAGATAGTCCTCGATGGTTCTTTGATGACCATGTCGTTAGACAACTTCCCATAAGGTGACAAATCTTCCTCCAAACAGTCACTCAAAGGCAATAAAATATCATATCTCTATCATTGCCAATACCATTAATTAGCTAAAGAGACTTGATATAAATCAATCGATATAAGCAAAGAGATTTTTAACCAACTTTCAAAAGAATCTTTCAAGTGTTTTGCATTGTTTCTTGATTTTCAAATAGTATTTCCAAGTACCTTGATCATTAATGATGTTTGATTTTTATTTAATCCTGAATAATAATGTCTATTAAGGCTCAAGGATTTTGTTGTGGTAATCAATGTCTTGGTTTATGAACAATGATATCTATCAAAGGTTCACGAAAATATGCTTCTTTCTTCTGAAATTCAGATCTCGCTCTCTCTATGTTTGACTCTGACTGAATGTTATTTGTTTGAATCCTTTTTATGTACCAACTTTGTGATATGCTCTTCGTTGCCCCCAAGTGTTTGAATATACCCATTTTGACAACTTTGGGCAATGCAAATGATGAAGCTACCAAGATTTATTAGGCCTATGTACAAATGACAGATGCAATGAAGGTTTGGACAAATGGGATGATGAGATGCATTATATACAAATGCAACCTAGGAAAGACCGACTGAAGGGAACCAAAGGTGCTTGTTTACCAAGTTTTCACCCTTTGGATGGATGAAGCTCTTTTTTTTTTTTTTTTCTACCAAGGTGCCTATTTACTAGGTTTTCACCAGGGCACTTTCTTCTTTTTCACTTTTTTTGTAATTTTCTTTTTTTTTTTCTTTTTTTATCATCAAGGTGCCTATTTACTAGGTTTTTACCAAGACAACCTCATTTTGGATGTTTTTCCTTTCTTCATGCTCAATTTTCTCAATGTTTTTATCCTTTTGTGCTTTTCAAATGTTTTTGGTGTTTTCAAGATCTCTTTTGAACTATGTACAATAAAATAGGATGCTCTCTCATCTGATACTCTTTATACTCTTTCATCTACCTCATGTATAGAACCTTTTAAGGTGAATACTATTAATAGGTTCTTGAAGTTCCTCTCTGTCACAATTTGATAATTTATAGGTTCCTGTGCCAAATGAAGATATTATGATAAATGGGCCTAGCCAATTAGCCTCCCATTTGCCTTTCTTTTCCCTCTCAACCTGATTATTTGGATTCTCTCTCAACACCAAGTCTCCTACCTAAAAAACTCTCGGTTTGATGTTTATTATAGTTCCTTGAGATTCTATTTTGGTACACTTTCAGGTGCTCATAAGCTTGTGTTTAATGTTCTTCAAGTAACTCCAATTGTTGAAGTCTAGCAACCCTATAGTCTTCATCTGTGATCAATCCTTGTAACGACACTCGTAAAGACAAGATTTCAACCTCTAATGGTAGAACTGCTTCAGTCCCATAGACTAGTGAGAATGGCGTGGCCCCGGTGGGTGTTCTTATGCTGGTTCTATAGGCCCATAATGCTGGATTAATTTGCATATGCCAATCCCTTCCTGATTTTTTGACCGACCTTTTCAAGATCTTCAATATATTCTTATTTGTGGCTTCAGCTTGCCCATTTCCCTGAGGGTAATAAATTGATGATGAATGGTGAGTGATATGAAATGTAGCACATAGTTCATCAACATCTTTATTCTTGAATTGTTTTCCATTATCTGTTATTATGGCATGAGGAATACCATATCGGCAAATGATATGATTCAAGATAAACATGGAAATTTGCTTTCCTGTTGCCGTTATCAATGGAACCGCTTCAACCCACTTGGTGAAATATTCTGTTGCGGTTATGATATGTTTGTGCCCATTTGAAGAAGGTGGATTTATGATGCCAATTAAATCAAACCCCCATTGATAGAAAGGCCATGGTGTGACAAATGGATGTAATGCTTGTGCCGGTGCATGTATCATATCGCTATGATATTGGCATTTGCTACATATCTTCACAAAGTGGCAAGCATCCTTTTCCAATGTCTTCCAAAAATACCCTAAGCGAAGGATTTTCTTAGCTAGATTTAACCCGCTTGAGTGCGACCCGCAAATGCCTTCGTGAACCTCTCGTAAAGCTAACTTAGACTCTTCTTCCTCTAAACACCTAAGTAATGTCCCATATAGACCCTTACGATACAATGTTTCAGAAAGGATTAAGTAACAGGAGGCTTGGCGTATGAAATTGCATTTTTGAGCACGGGTTTGGTCTAAGGGTAGCACTTGGTCTTTAAGGTAAGTATATATAGGTCCATACCAAGGGGAGTCATGTCCATGTAAGAGGGCAACAATTTGGGTCTCGGGGAGGTCAAATGTTAGTTTTACCAACTCTTCCACCAAGAACTCATACTTCTCATTTTGATCTGGTTTTTGTAACAAAGAGGCCAAGGTAGCCATGGCATTAGCTGCTCTATTTTTCTCTCTAGGAATCTGTTCAAAGGTGATCAAAGCAAAGTATTTCTTCCATCCATCAATCATAGTCTTATAAGGCATCAAATTTTCATCCTTAGTGTTATATTCATTGTTGATTTGATTAATGATGAGTTGAGAATCTCCATAAATTTGTAGCTCTTTTATATTCCATTCTAAGACCATTTTGATGCCTATGACTAGTGCTTCATATTATGCTATATTATTTGTACATGGAAACATAAGCTTGTAGGATTTGGGAATGGTGTAACCTTGAGGAGTTACCAATAATATGTCGGCCCTGGAACCTCCTTGAGTATAGGATCCATCAAAGTATAACTTCCACGTTTTTGCCTCTATGTTGATAATGGTGGAATCCAGAAATTCCACTTGAATAGTTTGTATAGAAGTCATGGGATTTTCAGCTAAATGATCTGCTATCACTTGTCCTTTGATTTCCTTTCTATTGACATATTCGATGTCAAATTCACTCAATATCATCACCCATTTAGCTATTCTACCTATTAAGGCTATTTTACTTAACAAATATTTGAGAGGGTCTATCTTGGCAATCAACTTGACCTTATGCATCAACATATAATGTCTCAATTTTTGAGATGCAAACACCACTGCTAGACAAGCTCTTTCCATAAATGTGTAATTAAGCTCATATTTTATCAATGTTCTACTCAAATAGTAGATAGCTCTTTCCTTTCCTTGTTCATCCTCTTGCGCCAAAAGTACCCCTAAGGATCTTTCTATAGTAGATATGTAGAGAAGTAATGCTTTGCCCTTGATTGGTGACATGAGAATGGGCAGATTTATCAAATAAGTCTTCAACAATGTGAAAGCTTAATCACATTCGGCATCCCATATAAATATAGTATCCTTATGTAGCAACCTGGTGAAAGAATGACATTTTTTATCTAATTGGGAGATAAACCTTCGTATGGATTGGATTTTACCTTGCAAGGATCTCATTTGGCTGATATTCTTAGGTATTTCCATGTCCATTATAGCTTGTACTTTCTCAGGATCCACTTCAATCCCTTTGGCGGAAACTATATAACCTAGTAACTTTTCGGATTGGACTCCGAAGGCACATTTATTTGGGTTTAATCTGACCTTGAATTGCTCCAACCTAACAAATATCTTTTTCAAAATGTGGAGGTGTTCTTCTCTTTTGTGGGATTTTGCCAATATATCATCCACATAGTCTTCTAAAAATGTGTGCATCATGTCATGGAAGATATTTGTCATGGCCCTTTGATATGTGGCTCCGGCATTTTTAAGACCAAAGGGCATGACATTCCAACAAAAAGTACCCCAAGGGAAAGTGAATGCTGTCTTTTCTTGGTCTTTGGGTGCAATTTTGATCTGATTATACCCGCTAAAGCCATCCATTAATGAGTACATTGAGTGTCCTGCTGTCAAATCCACTATGGCATCTATGCTCGGAAGTGGGAAATCATCTTTGGGGCAAGCAAGATTTAGATCTCTAAAATCTATACACACATGAATGGATTTATCATGCTTTGTGATTGGTACAATGTTGGAGATCCATTCGGCATATGCTATTGCTCTTATGAACCCTACTTTCAACAATTTTTCCAATTCTGCCTTGACCAAAAGAGCTATGTGGGGGTGCATTTTTCTCAACTTTTGCTTAACGGGTTTAACCCCTGGTCGAACATTCAGATGATGCATTATAAAGTCAGGATCTAATTCGGGCATGTCAGCATATGACCATGCAAAGTTTACTTGTTGTTCTTGGAAGAATTTTATGAAGTCTTCTCTTTCTAGAGGTGTGAGTGATGCTGCCAAGTGTATGAACTTTGGATCTAATTCTGTCCCAATATTGACCTTTTCCATTGGCTCTATGAGTATAGGTGACCTTTCTTCTTCATGTTTAGGCAAAGTGTCCAATCTCTCTTCTTTTGGTGCCACAATTGGGTTTTCACCAAAAGAAACATCTTTTAATTTTATTTTTTTTGGTTCTAATGGTGCCACAGTTGGGTTTTCACCAATAGAACTTTTCATTTTTTTACTATTTTTTTTTATTTTTTTCTTTTGAATAAGAGATTGAACCCCTACTACTGTCATTATGTCCGTATTGAATTCGTTGGTGGAAGAGGGTTCAACCGCATTAAGGTAGTGATTCATCGTTTGCTCATTGGAAAAGTAAAGTAGGTCATTTGGTTCGGTTTGGTCCCAATCAATGAGGTGCGGATTTATCAAAAGTAAGGGTTCATTGGGTAAAATGTCATCAATAGGCATTATGGACATGACTTCATTTGAGGGTTTGTACATTGTATCGTTTAGATCTATGACGTGCGCTTCCTCAAGATGATCCATGGAAGAAGGGTCAAAGTCCCCTTCACTCGAGTCCTCGTCAACCTCTACGGGAAACAACATGGGAAAAGCCACAAGTGGGTTAAAACTAACGTTTGAATCTCCCTCCTCTGAAGGTATCCAAAATGTTTCTATCCATGCTCCATTGGTAGGTACTTGCTCAATATTAGGCCTTTGAATAGGAGGTTCTTCACTAATTTGAGCTTCTTGCCTTGGAATTTTTGCATAAGTATGTATAGCAATCACTTCCTTGTCCTGACATGATTCATTCGATAAAGTATCCCATTCATAATCCCGAGAATCATCACTATCTCCTTCAGATTCTAAGGCATTTATGTGAGGATAAAAATCTTGCATTGGGCTTGAACTTTCTCCTTTGCATTGAAAACCTACTCCAGATTTTTCATGACTTGCCCTCCAAATAGGTTCTATAGGCTCCAATAATCCCCTATTTCTTTGGCCTAAGGGTCCTCTTCCCTTGTATCCCATCTTTTGCATTATATCAAAGCCTTTTCCATATTGCTCAGTTTGTATCTTTACATGCTGAATTCTTTCCATGGGAGTGTTGGAAGTATCTTCCTCATCATGGTAAAGCCATTGAAGGATGTCATCTTCTTCCTTATCCCATGCTGCTTTGTTATCTTCCCTTACAAAATAGGAATTATACTTATGTTCTTTTGATGGTTTACCATGTGATTTTGGAGATGTGGGCATGTCAAATAGAGAAATAGAATATTCCCCTATCCCTTTTGAACTAATCTTGCATTGTTTTTCAAAGTTGTTCATCATTTCACTCATGTGTCGGTAACAATCTTTCTTGGCTTTTTCCTTTTCTTCTTTGGCAGGTTTATAGATTACTGTTTCCAATTTAGGTGCTATGTATGAACTTTCCATTGCATTTGGGCCCTCGTAGCTCACTTTTTCCTTTCCCTTAGTTGATGTCACTGAGCTAGCTTGAGGAGGGTGTGGAGTAACATTTATTGTTAGTTCCTTCATTTTAACATCTTCAACTGTGGTTTCTTGAATAATTCCTTCCCAGTTATGTGGAATGTATAACTCATGAGGAGGTTTGAGTGTATTGCAATATTGGAATGGGTTAGAGTCTCCTCCAACTGTGATTTCTTCACCCATGTATGAAAATTTTATGCATTGGTGGTACGTGGATGGGACTGCTTGCATCTCGTGAATCCATGGTCTACCCAACAAAATATTATAAGTTAATTTCATGTCCAACACTTGGCAATTGGTGTCCTTCTTGACAGGTCCCACTTGGATGGGCAATACAATCATGCCCTTAGAAGCTCTTTCAGCTTCATCATAAGCTTTAATGGTGATTTTCTTTGTAGGTTCAATGCAAGACTCAGATAGACCTAAGGATTTGACAAGACTTAATGTGCAAATGTTGAGACCAGCCCCTCCATCAATGAGAGCTCTTTTGACTCTAAGCCTTTCGATTAAGACCTCTATATGCAATGGTAGATTTTGAGGATGGGTTATAGACATGTCATCTTGATCGGAAAATGAAAGACAATGAGGTGCTACATGATGACCTACCATATGTTGAAACCTTTCTGTCTCTAAGTTAGTAGGAACATGTGTCTCTCCTAGAGATTTTTCCAAAATCTCCTTATGGTTTGGTGACAACTTCAATAATTCTAAGATAGAGATTTGTGCTGGAGTACGTTGCAATTGATCAACCAAACTATAAGGCCTTGCTGCTGTAGAAGACTGTTTGACTACAATATTGGATGGTGGGATGTTAGTGCTTTTAGGAGCTATCCCTTGTAAGGTTATTCTAGAATTCTGCCCTCTTGTAATGACATTTGATGCTTCCTTTCGAGGTTGTTCATTAACTATTATAGCATTAACAATATGATCATAAGGTGGCACAAAGTTGAGATTATTGACACTTTGCTTCTTGTTATTTGATGACTCTCCCTTATCATGTTTGTAAAAGGGTTGTTTGAATGCCATATGATCTTCATTATTGGGAGGTCCGTCAACGGTGATTGTGTGGTTATCAATTAAATCTTGCACTACATTTTTTAATTGCAGACATTCATTTGTTGTGTGTCCTCGAATTTTGTGATACTCACAATGGGTATTGGCACTCCACCAACCAAGCTTATCATTTGGCTCGTAAGGCTGAATTTTGGGTAGAGTAATGACATTATTAGCCAGGAGAACCTTTAATGCCTTTTCAAGGGGTTCACCCAAGGGTGTGAAGTTCCTTGTGGGGGTTGGCCTCAAGTGTTTATCAAATTTAGTATTCCTTGAATTATCTCCTTGATTTCCATTGTTGGTGTGATTGTTGTTGGATGGTGCATTAGAGCTCTGATTGGTATTGTTCACTTGATTAGGTGTCCTTGTAAGAGCAAAGGGGACCACCTTCAAGTTACTAGATTCAACTACTCCATCATTCACAATTCCTTTATTGTTATTCTTATAACGACTGTTACTATTAAACCAATGATTCTTCTGATTATTGCCATTGCTACCATTGTTGCCACTGTTGGGGTTGTTCTTATTATCTTTGTACAGTTTGAGTTCTCCACTTTTGACCAACACTTCCTCCATGGTTACTCCATTTTCAATTAGATCTTGGAAGGTCTTTGGACATTGCATTCATAAGCGGTAGTTTAACTCATTACTCAAACTATTTATGAAGATATCCATCTTCTCTTTTTCAGGCACACTTCTAGGATATCTTGCAAAAACTGTCCTCCACCTTTGTAGAAATGTGAGGAAGGCCTCTCCATCTTTTTGTTTTGTGTTGCATAACATTATCATTGTGACATCATGTTTAATGTTATATGAGTAATGAGCCACGAATTTTGATGCTAACTCTTCAAAGGTTTTAATGCCGGAGGGTAACTTAGAAAACCACTCCATAGCCATGCCTCCTAAGCCTCGCAGAAATAATCTCATTAAATATGTGGTATCATGCATGAACTCTAAGCTCAATGCACAAAACTCCCGTAAGTGATCTTGAGGATCCGTTGTTCCTTCGTACTTGTCATATTTAGGGAACACAACATTGATCAGGAATGGCACCATAACCAAGCTTTTATCAAATGGGAATGGGCACAATGCTTCTATAGAGAAAGGCTTGGGAGACACCCTTTTCTTGATGTTGTCTAGTTGCATTTGAAATGCCTTGAATTGTTTGTTCATAATGTCTAAGGTACTTTCCTCAACTTTCGGTGTTCTAAGTTGGTTGACATCAAAGTCACGGGGAAGCTTGAGACCTTTTTGTGCTAAGTCTATGAAATTTTTTTCTCTATCTAGGTCCATTGCCTTTTCCATGAGCCTCTTGAAATAAGGACATTGGACAGCCTCACTAACTCTTTCATCCGTGGCATCTTCTGCCGTTAGTTTGGTGTTATTTTGAGTATGAGTTTGATTAACTCTGTGAGCACTTGGATCTACTCCTTCATTGTTAGTATTTCCTTGGTTATTAGTATTGCTCTGGTTATTCATGTCATTGCCTCCACCATTGGCATTACCTTGGTTGGTGAAATCAATGCCACTATTATCCTTACCACCCAAACTACCTTGATATGTCATGTTGTCTTCTTTTTCTTATTCGGGTGACTTTTGTGGTACTCTAGGAGTAGTTTCATCTCCGGGATAAGGGAGCTCTTGTCTCAAATAAGTCCCATCAGCTTGCAAGGTTTTCTTGATGTAATATGATCTAGTGAATGTAGGCATGAACCTTGGATGCACGTTAAGACTACTTGGATCTAATCCTTTGCAAAATTTGATAGATATGCGAAATAGGATTTTTGACCAGACTGTAAGTTGGACCAACGAAAACTCGAAAAAGAGTATTCAAATTGATATTCAAAATTTTTTGAATCTTCCTAGAAGTACTCTCTATTTGACCTTTTATGTTTCTGGGTGACACTGAATCAAGCATAGGCGTGACTAAAACTCCTTTAGGCATGCACTGGTTTGTTGTTAGGCGGTCCTCTGTGGGTTTTTAGGTGACACTTTACTATTTCCAAGCGGGTTTCCAGTTATAACCAGGTGTGTCTCAAATATTCTTAAGTGTGACTTCAGTGTGTATACACATGTTTAAGAAAGTCATAGGTGTGACTAAAAGTCTAACAGGCGAGTGTATTTTGTGTATAGGCGACACTTCTCTGACCAGGGTATAATTTTTTAGGTTTTTAAAAACTTTTGATCAGGTATTTTTGAAAATTTCTTGTTTTGAAAATTGAAAACAAGCGCAACACACATATAAATGTCTCTAACCAACAACTAATGTGTATATTCTTGAATGTTTTCACAAGTATAGCACAATAAAAACTTCCAAGCAGCCTACCTAAAGTCAATTTTGGCTTGTAAACATGGCTCTACAAGGTGGCTTTGCTACTTTAAATAGGATTTAGTAAATATTCCATTCAAATGAATTAAAATCTCTCATCCCCGAAGTATGTTAAGGGGCTTCCCACATGCACCGAGGCATGATTTTGCGCAATCTGTAAAGACTACTAGAGGAAGTTCGAGAAGATTAAAATCTCTTTGTCATGCACCCCATTAAGGATACATGCGTTTGATTTTATAGTGGGTCAGATTCTCGCGGCAAAAGAAAGTGTATCCCACTTTGGGCTGTCCCTCTCACTAGCCTCGCTAAGGCAAATTCGGGAGGTGAGCCCACTAAATCTCTAGCATGTTCATTTTGCAAGTAAGGCAGATTTTGAATTTTAAGTAAAGTTTTTGGGAGTTTGTTTCACCAAGAAGGTGAAGAGCATATCCCTAACTTTCCTTTTGATTCTCAAACACTTCAAACACTTAGTTCTTTTTCAACCTCTTGACAAGGAGGTTCTTAGAATTGAAATGTGTGGTTCAATTTCTTCCTTATTAAAGCTAGGTTTAAATGACAATGCCACAAGTTAAGGGAATGCAAGCTTGTTTGAGTAGAATACCTTTCCTTGTAGCTAGCAAAAGGCTAGGGGCATTTTTGAGTTGCTGATTTTCATTTTTCACTTACTCACCTTGGCAATTTGCTCTAGCTTCCTCCTCCAACAAGTTAGTCCAACACAACCAATTCACAATGAGGGGAAACCAAACTTGCATGTAATCAATCAAAATATTTTAATGAAAGAAGCTTTAATCTCAAGGTTCATAAATCCAATTTAGAGACACAAATTTCTGCTTATAAGCTTCAATCACAGCTAAATATTTCTCATATACCTGGACATCCTCATCTAGTGTGGATTCAAGGACAGCCTTTGTATGCACTTGATTCTCCTTCTTTATTTTCTTTGCCAATGCTTTTCCCTCCTTGTTGAACTTGCTTTCTGGCTTTTCACTCTCGGATGTCTGCTCATTTACTGGTTAACAACAAACACAGAGAGTCAGATTTTCAAATTTTATCAAATTGAACGTGAAAATAGCAAATTAAATGTAGGCGACATCCTCCAGCTAATAGGCGTGAATAAATCACTTATAGGTGTGACTTTACTGATTACACGCGACACACTTCAGTGCACAAGCGACATTAATAATAGCACAGGTGGTAAATCAACTATGCAAAGCGTAAATAGAATCCTAACTCCGCGGCAAATAGTCAATACAAAGCGACATTTAAAGCTTCTAAAGCGATAAAAATATTATCAAAAGCGTAACATTAACGATCAAAGGCATGATAATCTCTATTACTACGTGATAGAAAATTTCTTTTTAAGCATGCTATTAAGTGTAAGGCGCAATGCAAAGAGGAAATTAACGCTAAGTGATATGCGATACTTTCCTGTGTTTAGGCGTGATTTGAAGCTGTAAAGGTTGAATGCTTTGCCATTTTGAGCGTGAGTTTTCAGCTAACAGGCGTAAGATCAGGCTTTCGAAGTGACACTGTAAGGATTCCAAGCGTGAATAAATTTTCCGTAGGCGTGACTTTAGCAAATTCTTGCAGAAAACACACGAAAACCAGACAGAAACGTATGCAAAGATGATTTAAATCACAAATTTGTTAGTATTTGAGGCTCAAGGCCCCGCGGTGGGCGCCATTTGTGTGATGATATTATTCACCTTCATGAAATTAAGCTCAAGTAGCAACAATTTAAGCTAAATACAAAGGAAATTTAATCTAAAATGCAACTACAATCTATAACATCTCATGGATCTCTAGAAAGAAGTGGTAAGTGAGCTCTCAGCTGCAAATCCTCACTAGTGACACCTCTAAAATGAGAATAATGTTGCTATGATGATTCTAAATGCTTATTCTATGATGAATTTATGCTTAATCTAGCTCCATTGATAACAATGAAATGATAAAATGCTAAAATGATAACTCTAAATGCTCAAATGCTTCAATTGCTCTTAGAAATGATCTCAATTGACTATAATAACAATACTTTTCAATTGAAATTCTAAGATGATAATGCTCTCCAAAATGCTTCATACTTATAGTAATTTCCCAAGGGTAGGGGGTAGAATGAGTTGATCATGGTTATGCTTGGGTAAGGTCAATTGTCTTTGCTTTGTCCATAAATGGGGAAACAAGGAGGGGACAATCATTTAAATGGTTTCAAAAGGCTGGACCATTTCAACAAAAGTGAGTGATTTGTGTCCATTTTGTCTCCAATTTGCTTTGTTGAGGGAAATTATGATTTATTAATTAATTAAAGTAATTAAATTTAGCCATGAAGGGTAAGAGGTTCATTTTGATTTTTGCTTTCAACAACTATGTCATTAATTGAATTTAATCAATTTCGTAGTGTTTTTCCCCTTTTCAAGCTTTATTTAATCATTTAATCATTTAATTGAATTTTCCTTTGATTTGAATTGCCTTTGTTCCATTTATTGATTTTTTGTGCTATTTTGATGATTTGATGCACCTTTTGATTGATTTAAGCCTTTGACCAATTTTTCGTGTCTACAAATTCATTGGGGAAATCCATCACAACTTGATGCTTTGTCATCCACCATGGAGCTAATAGCCTCCTTAAGATTATAAATGGAGAGAAATCACTTGCAAAAGGACTATTGAGATTTAGAAAGTCTATAAGGGAGAGCCTAAAGGCAATCCTATAGAGCATGAACACTTTTAGGAGAAGAATCTTGGGGAGTGACAACCTTTTCGTAATGGCGAACAAAAGCTTGTAGAATATCTAGTATCTCAAAGAGCATTGTATGTCCTTCCTTGATTTTTTTTCTACCTGGCAAAGAGTGGCATGAAAGAAGTACCAAAGAAAATCTTTGGAGGCACAATCATCCACTTTTAAGCCAATGCATTTTGGCCTTGATTTGAGCACATCTAGAAGCATTAGTGTCAGCAATTTTCTTTTGTTGACAAAGCTAAGCCACTCGAAATTGCAAATTGGGAGAGAACGAATCCACAGAGAGTGCCTCCATGGCATGATAGAGATCCAAGGTGGTAGCCTCATAAGTTTTTCAGTAGAAAATGAACAACTCTCAATCATAAATGTGGAGAACACAAGTTGTGTTTTTAATAACACAATTCCACCAAGCAATCCACTCAAAATGCTAAGTAGGAGGACTCTCAAGGTTCCAGACCTTATGAATGCGGACCAACATAGGCTAGTGACTTAGTATTGAATTATTCAAGAAGAATTGGATTTTGGAAGGGCGTTCCAAAAAAGGTGACCTCGATAAGAGGCATCACTGAAAGATCTTGACAAGAAGCAAAAATGAAAAAATATTGTGCCGTTATCATGGCACGATCATGTTATTACTAAATTGGTTACTGAGAGGGGGGGTGAATCAGTAAATACTCTTCATATACTATAATTCTCAACTTGTTTAATTATCCTTTACCGATAAGCAAAATAAAATAATCATTCACAAGCATAAAAGAATCACACAGATTAACACAAGTATTTATACGTGGAAACCCTTGATTAGAAGGAAAAAACCACGGTGAGATAGAGCTCACAACTTCACTAGTAAAAAATGAAGGTGCCCTGTTAGGAGCTTACAAAGCACTTGGTAGAGTGCTACCTGGTTAAGGGGTTTTCAAAAAAGATCGGTTAAGATCTTAACCATGTTAAGAGTCGCCTGGCTAGAGGAATTTTAATATTAATAAAGATATTACCTTGTTAAAAGATTTTACAAAGAACTGATTAGATTCACCCTAATAAAGGGATTTCAACTTGCTTTCACACCTTATAAAAGCAATGATCTTCTATGACACTAAATGTCTAATTAGATCATACCTGTTGATCTCTTCCCTAGTTTGCCTGGCTAATGATCTTTGTTCTCTTTCACCTCTGTGACTGTATCACTTCTCTCAGAAGATATCTCTCCTCTTCTCTATGCAATCACCAATAATCATCAACAACAACAACTCTTCTTGCGTCCTATGACCTATATTTATACAAGAGTGAAACTCTTGACTCATAGAACCGCCAGGGTGTAAACTTAACCATAAATCATGAAACACATAAAAGCTATGCATTCTGATATGGATTTTACCTTGAGATCATCCGTAGAAATAAAGCTAACTCCTATTAAAAAGATAACTCCACTTTTGAGTGGTGGATGTCCCGTATAATCAGACATTTAACTCAAACTGATCCACATAATCCAGATCGGATTTTTTCTTGCAGTTGGACTGGTATAACCTTATACCTGGTTCATCCTTGTATGCGACATAAGACCAGTACTGTGTACTTGGTTTGGTCTACCGGTGTAACTATCGATATAGTCAACCAATGCTTACACTCTGTTCTCAGTCTACCGGTGGCATTTAGAGTAACACAAGTGACTGGTGACCCTTTACAGGTGTGAATGGTGTTTGTGAAATACACTAATGACAACTCATTTTGCTAACAATCTTCCCCTTTTTCATTGGTGGAAAAACCATACACAAAACCATTCTTACAAAAATTGATAATTTATAACTTGTTCTGTAGATTGTCCTTTCCTTTGTAGCACACTTCCCCTATGTTCCAGACTTCCCCTTACTGAGTGCTCCTTTTGTGTCTATGATGTCCTATTTTGTTATGACCTTTCTAGCACACTTCCCATTTTTGATTGGTTATGCTCTTTCCCTTTTCTACTCTACTGCTTCTTCTTCCCCTTTTTGCCTCCATAGGAAAAAGGGTTAAGCTTCTCTTCACATTTGAAGTTTTGTGAAAATAACCTTATAGATATTCTTTGCAGAATTTAGGAATGGTGCCCACTGACCGGTTACATATTCAATGTTCTTTTGGGCTGCCTTAAGAGAAATAATGATGTTCTCCATATCTTCCATAGTTTTGTAATCCGGTTCTTTGATCAGAGCATCTGTAGAAGTTGTTGTTTGGTGCATGATATCAAGTGTTGGGGAAAGTAGCATCTGAAATCCAATGACGTCTTGGATTCTTTTGTTCTCCTCTTCAGCTGTCTTTCTCAGGATTAGAGCAAGACTTGTCATTTCTCTGCTAAAAGTTGTCGCAGATTTATTCTTGATGTCAAATTGGGTTGACAAAGCTCTTATGTCCTCTGAGGTCTTTGTAGCTTTTTCAGTCAAATCTTGCAAGAATATTTCAAAGTTTGAAGTTTTGCTCATCAAACTTCCTGCAACTTGAATTTGCTGTTGAAGAAATTTCAATTTGTTTGACATATTAACCTTGATATTTGCAACTTGTTTATGAAGAATCTCCACTCTTTTCTTCTCATAGTGGTCAGTTGCCACTGTTTCTAGATCAGTTAGATCCTCACCAATAGTTTGTGCTAGTACTTCCAACTGGTCAATGACCGGTTCATCTTCATTTATATCAACATCTGGTACAAAGTTGCATAATATGTTCTTGACAGTGGTTAGGACCATGTCCTATTTTCTCTTGGTCAGCTCCTTGAGCTACCTAGTTGACATCTTGATGATGTTTACCACTGTATCAGTGACCTTAATCCTTTTATCTTCCTTCTCCTCAGTAAATGAAAACTTTCTCTTAGATGAGGAGGAGCTTGGAATATCTGATTTCTCCTTTTTCTTTGGTTCCTTTTCCAGTTGAGCTTGCTCGGTTTGTACATGAATTTCTTGTTCCTATTGCTTAATTTCTTCATCTTCTGGTCTTTCTTGCTGTTGTTGAACTTCCCCTTCCTGTTGCACTTCTATTTCAGCCATAACATCTTCCTCTTGATGTGAGTGCACTTCTAGTGGGGCTTGTGTTTGTTGCTATTCTTCAGCCGTATGAAGATCACCCAAAACAATTCCTCCATCACCTTCAATTGATCTGTCAGTGGGAATATTCACAAAAGATTTTTCCAAATTGACTGGTTCACCAGAAGTGAACATTCTATGGGAACTTCCTGTTCACCAGTTATTGGAGCTTGAGTTGCAGTGAACTGAACAGGTGGATCATTTATTGTTGTTGTGTGATCCTGAGGACTTGTTGCTTTAAGAGCATTGAAGTCATATTGATGCCAAAAATCCAAAGTCTCTTTGTAGACTTCATTCTCATATCCATTGAGAATCTTGGCAACTCTGTACTTCGTATCCAGGTTCATAGATGCTTCTTCTAATAGAAGCTTTATTCTTTCTTCACTTAGACTAGGTCTAATTTTTTCCAGTGCTTCCCTGTTGATCTTTGAGTTTAAATCTAGACCGATCCTCCATTTTGTTTGAAGCTTACTATTTAACTCTAGAGGAAACTTGCCCCTATAATCCCTAGGAGTTTTGTTGAAATCTAATAAACTTTCAACAAGGGCTTTTATAATTTCCTGTTTGTCCTCCTCAGCTAATACACTGTACCATTTAGTTGCATTATCTATTTCTCCAAAATTTGTGACTTCAACTACAATATCATTGACAGTCATTATGTGAGCCTTTCCTTTTTCTAGAGATACTAGAAGTGTTGGATTGGTTGGTTCATTAATGATGTCAACAATGACCAATTTCTCTACTCCCAGTACACCTTTTCCCTTCCCGGTGTCAAGAATCGGTGGAACTGTAGTCCTTTGACATGCTTCCTTTGCTTGTTGCTGAGTCTGGAGAAGTTTGGTCCAGGTAGACACACCTTCTTGATGAACTTTATCTACTTCTCCAATAAGCACTTGACTGATCCTTTTCCTTGTTAGAAAATTTTGTTTGTGTAGATCAGCTTGTCAAGTAGCTTCCTCCAAAGTGAGGTGATTCTACACTTCCAACAGAGCTCGTACTCGAAGCTCTTTTTCCTTTTTCATTGAGGCTTCCCACCTTGCTTCAAGTATCTCATATAGATCCTTTGGTACAATCTTTGGAATCTCAGAAGGAGAAAAATTAAACTTGTGAATGCAAAAAACTATACCTTCTTTAATCTTTCTTCTATCTTTGTCATTGCTTACTTCATACCTTCTGCCCACATGTCCTAACCTTTCAGTATCCTTTCTTCCTGCTACTAATTCATCAATATTTTGTCTTTTTGGTCTTGCTTTAGGATCCTTCACCGGTTTTGCTTGAACTCCTCTTCCTTTTGATTAAAGGATCTCTATCCTCGGTTTCCTCAGATTCTTCTTCTTGAGTGCTCTTTACTGGTTGAGGTTTCTTCTTTTGTGCCCTTGGTGGTTCTGTCACTGGTTTCTTCTTCGGTGTAGGGGTCCTTTTGGTGTAGACATTTTTTATTGGTGCCCTCTTTTTAAGATTTTCTTGAATCTTGGCGAACGTACCAAACCGGTTGGCAAATAGATCCAAGCTTGCTTCATTTAGAGCATCAACATATGCTTTAGCAATTTTGGCAGTGATCTCATATCCTAGCTCAGGAGCATATACTTCTTTCGGTTCCACTGCTTGAATGATGCAGTGATTGGTGGAAACTAGAAAACATACATCATCTTTGTATGCTTCAAGAATTGCAGACGACACCCGCTCTCTTGCATGCATATTTAGTTGAAAGGTATCAAAATATTCATTCCTAATCTTGGTTAACTGGTTTCCTAGTTGGTTAGAGAAATCAACTATTTGGTGCATGACAGGTCTGTTGGTCTTCCATGCTACTTTTATGATTCCAGGAAAGAAATTTTGATAATAGAAGTAAAGACATACCAATAAGGTTCCGTACTTCATAGATTTCTTCTTGACAATACCGAGATTCTTCATGTTTTCAAATATCTACCCTCAGAGCATTCCATAGATATCATAAGTGGCATTATCATGCATTATTCGGTGTGCGGCATGTATGGCTCCACCCGGTATGTTGTTGAGGTTACTGGATTGATAGATTTTATAGCCTATCACTGCGGATGCAAACCGAACCCCATTGTCTTCGATGTCATTCACTATCACGAGACGACCATCGTATTTGGATTTCGTCAGCTTTGTGATGATTGTATTTGTGATGGTTTGCAATATCAAGGCTTCCCCTATCTGACTGTATCCAGTTACACGATGCAAATCCTCCTTGGTTATTTTGGTAATTGCACCCTTTTGGAGCCAAAACCCTGGATCGTGTACTCGACTAAGGACCAGTCGGATCCAGTCTTGTTGGAAGATGGTCGGATAGGTGACTTTGTTGATAAGAACATATGACACCAACTTCGCATATTTGTCTTGCAGTCTTTTGTCCTCACACAGAGAGAGATACTCACCCTGAATGTAAGTTTCGCCAAGTTCTTCCTGTTTGGCATGGATGAATGCAGTCACGTCTTCAGTCATAAAGACTCCCTCCAGTATTGTTAACAAGGGTCCAGCCATATCGGTTGCTTGATTCTGTATAGCCGCAATATCATATGAAGGATGACTGACTTGATTTGCCTCGATCAACTTCACAATAGCAGATGATGAGGCCATTGTGAACAGTTTGATTTACAGAAAGAAACTTTGATTGATATTAACAAATAATCACTCACGATGATCAAAGTGCAAGAATATTAATCAAAAAAATTCATTAATCTCAATGAAAGCAAAGTAAAAGAAATGAGTAATATTTCTTTCCTTTTATATGGTTAGGTCATAACGGTAATTACCAAATGATAACTATTTGTTGAATGACTACAGTAATAAATGCCTTACCTAACCTTTCTTTCTATTTTTTCCTATCGATGGTTCAAATTTTTTAGTTTGGTGACCCTAGTTGATCACCTCTTATTTGGCTAGTTATCCTTTTAGACTATGTGATTCCAATTCTCAGTAGTCTTACTAGGAGCGATAGATGGTCTACTGGTTCCCTCTAGGCCTTCACGACTCAGTTTGCTGATGAAATATCACCATCAATAGATGATGATCTTTCCTCTATTTTCTCCTTAGTGGAGCTCTCTGATTCCTTTTTGAACCAAATCTATCTGATTTTTTTTCCAGTCTTCTCTTCCTTGTTGATTTTCTCATTTGAGCATGAGATCTTCTCTACCAGTTTGACTCCCTCTTTGCTTTTGATAGATGACCGGTTCCTGCAATTCTTGGCTAGGTGTCCAACTTTTTTGCAGTGATAGTAGACTATACCGATTGCCTTCAATGGGTTCTCCCTTCTTGTGTTGGGTGATTTACTCCACAAGTCACTGTGACTGTGCATCCCATAGTTTACACAATTGGTTGTGTTCCGGTTCTTATTTTTCTTAGTGAATACTGGTCTCAGAGATCTGAATTCTATTATCTTTGATCTGCATTCTTCAGCCTTGTGTCCAAACTTGTTGCACACATAACAATAGCCCTTGAAGCTTCCCCTGCTTCTACTGGACACAGATGTGGGGCTGGACCAACATTCATTGGTCTTGTACCCATACTTGCGACAGTTCTTGCAGTAGCTATTGTTTGGCTTTTCCAGTGCATTCCTGCAATTATTTGTTCTATGACCTAGTTTCCCACAATGATTGCAAGAGGTGTCAAATGTATTCTTACCTTTTTGTGCCAACGACTTCTTCTTATCCTTCTTGATTGTTTTTTCTTTTTTTCTTTTTTCGATCAGTTCAGTCATCCTCAAGGCATTCTCTTCTTGCTCCCTTTTGAGATTAGCAATCTAACCGGTTAGGATCTGGTTCTTTTCCATAAGCTCAGAAACTGCCTCCTCAGCCTCATCAGATCCACTCTGCTCAGAGAGTTCATTGATGGTTTCATTGCTCTCATTTAATTTCAGAGCCAGCTCCTTTCTTTTTGCAAGTGATTTCCTCAGCCTATTCTCCAGAGAGGCAATGATGTCGTTGGCTTCTTCTAGCTATTTCTGATACCTGTAACTCTTCGTGATCTTTTTCTCAAGCGGTTAAGCTTTATATATGAGAGCCAGAGCTCTGATACCAATTGTTATTACTAAACCGGTTACTGAGAGGGGGGGTGAATTAGTATAAACTCTTCATATACTGTAATTCTCAACTTGTTTAATTATCCTTTACCGATAAGCATAATAAAATAATCATTCACAAGCATAAAAGAATCACATAGATTAACACAAGTATTTATACATGGAAACCCTTGATTAGAAAGAAAAAACCACGGTTAGACAGAGCTCACAACTTCACTAGTACAAAATGAAGATGCCCTGTTAGGAGCTTACAAAGCACTTGGTAGAGTGCTACTCGGTTAAGGGATTTTCACAAAAGATCGATTAAGATCTTAACCTTGTTAAGAGTCACCTGGATAGAGGAATTTTAATATCAATAAAGATATTACCCTGTTAAAGGATTTTACAAATAACCGATTAGGTTCACCCTAATAAAGGGATTTCAACTTGCTTTCACACCTTATAAAAGCAATGATCTTCTATGACACTGAATGTCTGATCAGATCATACCTATTGATCTCTTCCCCGATTTGCCTAGCTGATGATCTCTGATCTCTTTCACCTCTACGACTATATCGCTTCTCTCAGAAGATATTTCTCCTCTGCTCTATGCAATCACCAATAATCGACAACATCAATAAGAACTCTTCTTGCGTCCTATGACCTATATTTATACAAGAGTGAAACTCTTGACTCATAGAACCGCTAGGGTGTAAACTTAAACCATAAATCATGCAACACATAAAAGCTATGCATTCTGATCTAGAGTTTACCTTGAAATCATTCGTAGAAGTAAAGCTAACTCCTGTTAAAAAGCTAAATCCACTTTTGAGCGGTGGATGTCCTGTATAATCAGACATTTAACTCAAACTAATCCGTAAAATCCGAATTGGATTTTTTCTTGCAGTTGGACCGGTATAACCTTATACCTGGTTCATCCTTGTATGCGACATAAGACCGGTACTATGTACTTGGTTTGGTCTATTGGTGTAACTATCGATATAGTCAACCAGTGCATACAGTCTATTATCAGTCTACCAGTGGTGTTTAGAGTAATGTAAGTGACCGGTGACCCTTTACCAGTGTGAATGGTATTTGTGAAATACACTAATGACAACTCATTTTGCTAACAGATCAAGCCATTTAAGAACTCTATCATTTCACACTCTAAAATTACTCGAATATGACAAATGGCCTTAGAGTGATAACGACAATAATGAGGGTCATAAAGGCCCAATTTATTGTGCATGTAGAACCAGACTTCTTGCTTGTCAACTATTCCATGGAAAAGCAAATACCTGTCTTTATCAAAAACCACCTCAACCATATTAAAGTCGCCACACAACACTCAAGTGTCTGGGGGAACTGAAGCCTCAGTCCACTACCACATAATAGATCTCTTGGCAACATCATTGAGAGCATAAACATTAATGATCCCAATGAATCATCATCGATTGACACGAGGATGCAAACAAGCTATTGAGTTGAACCAGACCCATAATCAATCACACAAGAATGCCATCATGGCACCAAAAAGGTGACCACCCCTCCATGACCAGCCTCATGTTAGAAGCAAAAATAAGGCCAGTTGGCCAAATAACACAACGTGCTACAAAGAGCATGATTGCAGCAATTTTAACTTCTTGAAGGCATAGTACATCAAATTTCGGATAATTTTCTCTAGTATCCTGCACAAATACATCCTAGTGAGATCAGTGAGACCTTAAACAATGGTAGGAATTGCATGCTAGCATGGCACAGGGAGACTAAAAAATTCAAGCTAGAGAAGCACACAAAGCTTCTTATGATCTGAGACTGAGAAGTCTTGAGTTCAAGTTTGAAAAACTAAAAGAGACAACTGGACATACCAAGGACTGTGCTGAAAAATAGCTGAACATGGCTAACTTCAGCAAAACAGGACAAAAAAAACTTATTTGTGACGTTTTCCCCGTCACGACAGATCCCATGAGAGGCCCATGACTTGGCAACCCAAGCTTGGAGCATGCTTTCAGAGGGGGCCCTCCCAACAAAATAATCAATAAGAGTATGCTGCTCTAACCATTGACATGCCGAATCAAAATCCGTAATGGGTAAACCGTAAAACCACATCTGCAGGAGTCTCAAAAGGCATACTTCGTGAAATACTTTTGGCCTGAGGCCACTTTCTTAATTAGGCCATTGTTCGTAGCTACCAAACCGTCAACATCAGCCAAAACTGCTAGGTTGAAGTTGGCCAAGGCTATTTAAAACTGCAGGTCTCACAATAAATGTGGTTTGGTGCATGACAAAGTAATAGAGGAAAAAAAAACTATGGACGCAATAGACAAAAACCCTAGCAGAGCCAGATTTCCCTAGAGCCTTCCCACCAAAATCTTATTCCATATTTGATTTGTTTAATTTGAGAAAAAATGGTGTAACATTTTCTTGCCTCATACTGCTGTTGCTACTGGGTTATGGAAAATGATTCTTGCAGTATTTCTAATTTGTTCACAACATTTTCTTATTGTATGTTTCTTTTCTCCCGGAGTATATTCTCTTTGGCCAGGTGGGCTGTATAAAGCCTTCACTATTGAAAGACTTTCACCCACAAGTATTTCTTGCCATATTGACCACATAAGATCTTAGATTGTTATAATTGAGATACCAAATATGGATGTATTCAGAAAAATATTCAAATCCAGTTCTTTACAAAATTACAGGGAGTTTCTAAGTACTCTTGTCAGCAACCTTGCTTTTCAAAGATATTATCTTATGAAATTATAAGAATCACAAATTCAATTCTACTGTGCAAAAACTGGATAAAAAATTAAAAAATTGTTGTTATCAATACTGTTTTAAAAAAGATAATAAATGAGTAAGATTATATCATGTAACATGGTAGCATTCTGGCAGAATTCCTGAACTTAAGAGATAATTTGAGGAAAATTTAAGCAAAAAGGAGGTTCATTGTAAACCGAATCCAATATGATAATTCATTAGGAAGAAAGTATATCAATGCCCACAAACAACCAAATTTAGGTTAATGGGACTTGAAAGTACAATCATTAATGCTAGCAAGAAAGAGCTACCAACGAAAAGCATGACAACAAAAGATATTAATAGGGGTGAACCCAAAATGGATAAACACTGAACATGTCAGATCTCAGAAGTGAAAATTTTATGTATTACAAATTTCACAAATAAACATCAGACAGAGATGCATCACCCAAGCAGATAAAGATGATGGACAACACGGTTGAATCCATTTCAGAATGCAGAGAAAATTAACCTAGCTTAAGAGATATTTTTTTCCCAATTTATTAGCTTATCATATTAGTGATAACTATATGATTACCATATTGGCCTTTATAAATCCACAATTGCATGTTTTATTAACCCACTAAACATTTTGTCTATCATTTACAATTTTATTTTTAGTTTGCTCCTAGAAGATGCATTATTTTGATCATAGGTTTTTGTGGTGGACTGTGGATTTGGTTCTATTTCTTGATTCTGATACCTTTATTGTATGCAAAACAACTCCATTTTTTTTTCTTCAAGATCTCTTTAATTGGCTCCAAAAATATTGATATGTTAGATATTGAATTTTACAGGGTTATTGTTAAGAAAGGAACTCCTGGATTGAAAATATCAAAGATAGAGAATAAAATTGGGTTGAGAATTGTGCAGAATGGGGATATTCTTATGAAGGGAGTTTTTGTTCCTGATGAGGATAGGTTGACAGGCATCAATTCTTTTCAAGACACAAACAAGGTATACTTAGAGTTATGTTCATACAAGGTATAATACATTAGGATTTCTCTGAAAATTTACAGGAAATCTTCATATGAGGTATGTTCTGTATGAATTGTTGAAGTAGACATCTCTAGTTAAACCGTGGATCTATTTTTATTTTGTTGTTTCCTCTTCTATTAATCATTTTCTTAATTAACAAGAATTGTTTTTATGCTTGTGTTATTGATGGCACATGCATTGATGTGCCTCATTTTAGAAGTGTAAAATTCGATTTTCACCGTGTTGCATGTTCTAGCTGTATCCCGTATAATGGTTGCGTGGCAGCCCATAGGAATTGCAATGGGTGTGTATGATATGTGTCATAGGTATGTATAGAATTATTTTAATTCAGTGTTGATTTTGCATCATACAAAATTGCTGGGAGCAATCCTTTGTATCTGTTTCATTGTGCAGGTATTTACAAGAGCGTAAGCAATTTGGAGCATCTTTGAGTTCTATGCAAGTTATATGAAGGTGGGAAAATGACTCCAGGGCATGCCAGTTTAGCCAAGGTAATGCAAAATGTTGTAAACTCTCTACAAGCACAAATTAAGATATTTACAAATGGGTGACATTTTGGATTTTATAATAGGCATGGAACACCTTACGTGCAAGGGAAACAGTTTCACTAGGACGAGAATTGCTTGGTGGCAATGGAATCTTGGCTGATTTTCTAGTGGCTAAGGTATGAGTTGTAAAGCAGTTAGTCAAGGTTTACGCGTTCTTTTTTCAATTAATTTCAATATGTATGGTTTTTGCAGGCATTTTGTGATTTGGAGCCTATATACTCATATGAAGGAACATATGATATCAACGTATTGGTAACAGGGCGTGAAGTTACTGGAACTGCAAGCTTTAAAGCACCACTTGCTAGCAGAGGAATAAGAGCAAAGTTATAATTTGGGTTGTTTCTTGTATAATTTCCTTACAGCCATTTCTAAAACTACGAAGTTTTTAAGTTTTGATATATAAAGTTTGAAGGGCAATATAGATTCACTAGCAATTTAATTTTAGCAAATGCGTTTTATACATCATTTTGAGAATTTCTAATTGTACTTGGCCTCGTATTTTTACAACAGGTTCTGCTTTAATAATTTTTATGCCCTTGTCATTAGAATAATGTGTAATGAAATTTCTCAAAGAAGTATTTCTGTTAATAAATATTTTGCAAAATAACTCAAAAATATTGCAGTGGTTACTCTAGAAACTGAATTTTTCTTTTTATTTAATATAGTAGTGGGCATTAAATTTTGTCATCTTTAAAGTAGAAGTCAAACAAAAATTATTTCAAGATTTCAGTAGATTTTCTTGTTTTTGATGATCATTTCCAAATTGGTTTGTTGGACCTTTTGAAGTGTATAATTCAAATACACATTGTGCTAACTTGAAGTTTTCACAAAGAAGTGTATCATTCACATACACATCGTGCTTAGTCTTGAAGTTTTCACAAAATATAGACAGCGATGGTGATTTAAAAGCAACATGTATATTGGCTACTAGATACTTTGTTGCCCATTGTGAAGGGATTGAGTTAACTAGATGCATTTTTTTAATTTGCATGTATTATATTATAATTCCATTTTTCATGACATAAATTCAACCACATTAGCTATTTAAATTGACAGATTAATAAGCAAAGCTTCACATACTAATTGCTAGTTGGCATGTCAAGTATGCTATGAAAAATGCCAATACCATCTTTGTTCTATTACATTTACTTTAAATTAATTGTAACTTTGTCATGGGTACTATAAAGTGAAAATCATAACTAGGTTTAAAAACCAACGACAAAGTAACATCAAACAACCTAGAGAAGACCACAAGTAAACAACCACATGCAAAGTAGTCAAACAACCTATAAACAACCATCTAGCTATCATATTGCCAATAATAACACTATTCAAATAAGTCCTACTAGAATTACAAGCAACACAACTTACAAGATTATCAAGTAAAGTGTTCTTCCAAGGC
This sequence comes from Chamaecyparis obtusa, assembly GCA_027943335.1. Classification (NCBI taxonomy): domain Eukaryota; kingdom Viridiplantae; phylum Streptophyta; class Pinopsida; order Cupressales; family Cupressaceae; genus Chamaecyparis; species Chamaecyparis obtusa. Next base: position 338,947 of record BSBK01003559.1, on the reverse strand, counting down.
ATAGAGCCTAGTATTAAAGACCAAATAAAAAATAAAGTGTTTTGAAACCCCTCAAGGGCAAAAAATGGAAAGAAAACCAAAACTCAACATGAGTTAAACATTTTGGAGGGATTTGATGTCGTAACCCGACTAGTACAACACATGGCTCCAATAGTTCATAAGGGACTTGCATAAATCTTTGTAGTTCCATCCTCACCAAGAATCTTTTGCTACAACAAACATAGGGAGATAGCAAAACTACTCATAACCTGAAGACCGAACCTAGAAACTCTCCCCTCTTTCTTTGTATTTCCAACAATTTGGTTTTCAACTTTCCCATCTCACTCTTCAGATTGGCCAACTCATGTACAATGTTTGAACAACCTTCACAACTCGAGTTAGGATTGTTAGGGTTGGAATTTTTTTCACCAGGCAACATGTCCCTAATGAGATCAATGAGCTCCTCTTTCGTACTCTTTGAGATATTGGTAGAATTGTTGGTGGTAGACTTATTAAAACTACCAAGAGTATCAACATCAACATCAACACCTTCCAAACTCTTTCCTTTCCCATCTCCCTCCTTAGACTTGTCATCCCCCCTGCTTAGTGTTTTCCTCATTTGAGTCGTAATCAACAAGTAGTTTTTTTCCTTTCCTTGCAGTCTTGGTAGCCAATCTATAAGACCCACAAGAGTTACTATGCTCCTCCTCTATGTCATCTTCCTCCTTGCTAACCACCTCGTGAACAAAAGGTTTAACTTTCTTAGTGATGGGAAGGGGTTTTATTTTTTCTAGTGGTGGTGGTAAATCTAGATTATTTACCTTTGAGTCCACTGGTGTTAGGGGTGGGAACTTCATAGTTGAACGCTTTCAAATCAATAGGACATGAGGCAATTTTAAGGGCTCCAGGATAGCGAATGCATTTTTCTTATTAGGTCCTAGCTTGTCAATGATATTGGTAGGAGGGGGAGACTATGAAGCAGGAGATTTATAAAGTACAGTTGGTATAGGAGGGCTGAGGGCCAAGTAAAAATTATAGAGCCTAAATAAAAGACCCTAATGCAAAAGGAAAGGTTTCTTTCCTTGAGTTGGACAATCTCTTTAACATCCAAAATAGAGCTTTCAAGAAATTAAGAAGGAAAAATGAAAAAGAGATAATTTCATGATTTCTAAAATGGTTAAGGAGGGGCTTATAGTAGTAATAGTAAACTTTGAAATGCTCTTTAAGAGTGAAATGCCTCATGATCATGACACAAACTTGGTCTCAAGGTGGTGGCAATTTTTCCCTTTATCATAGTATCCTTACATGTTGCCTAGAGCTTCATTTCCCCTTGAAAAACCTATTAAGGCTATTAATGTCCATGACCTGACTGGTCTTCTTCCATTTTCTTCCTTCAATGGATAGCCCAGTAGCCTTTGCAATCACCTCCTCACTAATTCCAAAGGAGATTCTCCCAACAATAACTCTCTTGTTTTCCCAGGAATCGGAAAACTAGGTAGATAAACCCTCATCAACCCCATTAATGGATTCAATGTATTTAGAAATCCCCTTTCCTTACAAATATGACAAATAGTGGGATTATTCTTGAAGTTGTGCTTATCTAGCTCAAGGTAGACACAATCCCCACCCATCCTTGTAGCAGAAAGGGGATAACCAGAATATCTAAGGAAAAAATTACAACCCTTGATATAGTTAGTAAAAGTTACCATTACAATAGAGTGTTTTAAAGGAAAAATAAGGACTTTCCTGCTTAGTGGGATATAATCATTGAGCCATCATCCCCAAAAAATGGTTCATGTAGGCTATAGCTCCCCACAAGTGAGGGTCTTTTCACCACAAAGTACAAGGCATACACTCCTTTACAAGGAAGGAAATAATAAATACAAAGTTGGCTATGTGTGATCAAAGCATGATTCCAAGTTATTATTTTAGAGCTCACGCTCTAGTGCGCATAGTTATCATGAATATCTAAATGCCACCTAGATTGAGTTAGGCTTGTAATGGGGATTTTAGTGTCACATCTAATAAAGTAAGTATGTGCCCCTTGACCGTCATGCCACCTCATCAAGCTCATATTTGAGTTCAAAAAAACCTATTTACCTATAATCCCCCACTTTGTATGGTCCTTCAAGGGGTGGCGACAATAAAAACCCCAAAACAATGAGGTACACAACAAGATCCACCACAAGCAAACTAGATTCTTACTCATCATCCCTAGTAGAAGTTGGGTTCTCTCTCTGTAAGAGAGTTTAGATATCTTACAAGAGGGATTATTGTTTCCTGCATCACCTATGTCCATCCAAATTGTATCATGTGGTAGCTAGAGAGTCTTCTATCTTGTTCCCTTCTTTGTAAACATGATTACTGTCAAAGAAGTCAAGACCCAAAAGAAGTTGTCATATATCCCACACAATTTCATCAATTGACCATTTGAGCCAAGATAACCCTTTAACAACATCAATAATGAGCTTCGAGTCACCTTCTATGGATAAAGATTTGACACTAGTAGAAAGCACAATCTAGAGTCCCCAGAGGAGGTCCATTGCTTCTACTTGATTATTTGTGTGATTTTGTAAATTGTCACTATAAGCCACCACTAGGTTCCCATCATCCATTCTAATCAATCCCCCAACAACAACATCATCTTGACTTTTCTTTGCAGTTCATCAAAGTTGAGCTTGAGCCAACTTGGCTTAGGGGGGATCCATTTGGTGTTCCTCCTTTTCATTCTCATGGATTTGTCCACATTTTCAAAGGAGTCAGCAAGGGCCTAATTTTTTGCAATTATGTTGTCAAGTTGCGAATATTCCAGGAGGAAGGGCAAGGTCCGATGAATATAGCTAAATTCTCCAAAAGAGCTCTTTGGAAGTTCTGGAAAACAACCTCAACTGAGCACTCCACATCCTGAAAGATTTTGTGATTTCTTTCTTTCCACACACTCCAACTTAGATGGGGAGGAATTTTCTTCCAAAGTTGTCTAATAAGGGGGTTAAAGGAAATCCCCCTCCAACTGAAGACAAGTTGTTGAATCTCCCCATTCACGACCCATTCAATAAGGAACAAGTGGAACACCTTACTCCAAAGTATTTGTGTGAATGGATAGTGAATCAATAGGTGAGATACCATTTCCTCACTATGCTTATAGAGAGCACAATGGTTTGGTAGCTGAAATACACACTCGAAGAGATTGTCTTGTGAAAGGATTTTATTGTGCATGACCATCCACTAGAAGAAATTGATTTTAGGGACAAGTTGAGAATTCCAACCTCTTTTCCAGATGTTGGAAACATTAACCCCACAAAGAAGGAGGTGATAAGAAGTTTTCATAGTGAATTAATCACTATCATTCTTGTTCCAAAAGAATTTATCCTCCCTTTTAAATATTAGAATTCTCACCCATTAAAGTCGCTTTTACAAATCCCTGGTCGGAGGAAAGAGTTGTTGATCGTGACAACAAAGAGAAATGTTCTTCCATGATTTAAAGATAGTTAAATAATCAGCCACCTGATCCCCAAAGATGCAATTTGTGGTTCCACCCAGGGAATTGAACACTTGGTGGGAGGACATGGGTGTGTCCCCAACCACATATCATCCCAAAAGTGAATCATATGTCCATCCCCAATCTGCCATTCTAGTCCTAGCTATAAGATACTCCCACACTTAATAATGTTGTTCCAAATCCTAGATCCACTAGAGAAACTTGACACAATAAGTAAGCAGTAAGATCTTTTATTATTCAAATATTTTGCAATCATAATGTCACACTAGTTGGTTGTGTGTCAGGTGAATTTCTAGCCAATCCCCCTATTAACATGGGTGACTTTCCTAATACCAAGTCCCCCCAATAGTTTTGGTTGGAAAACTTTGTCCTAGCTTACTACAAAGTTCCTTTTTTCCAAAGGAAGAATTTTTTAGTTCTCCCCAGTTTATCTACCATAGAGTTTGAGATTCAAAAGAGGAAGAGAAAATAAACAGGGGTCCCTTGAAGAGATGCTGCTAGAAGTTGTAATTTACTAGCACTACTAAGAAGTTTGACTTTCCAACTAGCTAGTTTTCACCGGGTTCTCTCAAGGATTGAGTTCCAAAAGAAATTCCTTTTTGATAGCGAGTAGAAGGTCTAGGTGGGCACTTGTAAGATTAGCACATTAACAACCTAGTATATTTGTAATTTTATTTCAAAAACATCCAAAGTGTTGAAGATGTATATATTAATTTTATCATAGTTGATAGCCTATCTCGAGATGTGAGCATATTGTTTGAGAAATAATTTCCAATCTTTGGCTACAATTACTGAGGAAGTACTAAAAAGAATGGTGTCTTCCACAAATTATTGTAGGAACACAAGATGTAGAGTAGAGGAAGGTCGGACCTCGTGGAGTTTTCCCTTTTTGACCATCTTTAGAAAACTTATCCCCAGGACCTTTGGCATGATTATAAAGAGATAAGGGAACAATGGGCCCCCTTTCCTGATGCCCCTAGTGGTGCAAAAAAACAAACCTTGGAACACCATTGACCAAGACAAAGTAATCAAACAGTAGTCACACATTCCTTGATTAGACCAATCACTTTTTTGTCAAAGCCAATTTTTTATCCCAAAGGAGTCTAAGGGGGAGATTAGTATTTGGCCTAAGTTATTTTTTGATTAGTAAATTGTAACTATCTTGTGTGTTGTAGTTACCTGATTTGGATCCATCCCAAACCATCTTATCATTTTATTTTTTGAAATATACTTATGTTATGGAGAATCTCAATTAGCTTTTGTTTCTCTATCTCAAGGATAATAATATTGTCCAAAGACTTCTAGTTCCAACCTAACAGAACGTCTCCATTGGGAAACTCAATGTAATCTTTAACATGTTTTCCCCATTGGGATTCTATTATTCTTTTAGAGTTTTCAAAATTGAAATTGCTTCTCTATGTTGGGCTCAGTATTAAAAAATAAAACTTCTGATTTTATTGCATTAATCTCTTGTCCTAAAGCCAAAGTATAGGAATTTAATATAGTTTTAAATGAGCTAGCATCCTCAATACTGTCTTTTCCATAAAGAATAGTGTCATCCACAAACTGTTGGTGAGTTGTGGAGTCTAGTCCATTAGTAATCCTAATCCCTTGAATAAGTCCTTCCCTAGCTTTACATATTGTTCTTCTCATTACTTCTGCCATTATAATGAAGGGGAATGAGGATATAGGGTCTCCTTGTCTCAACCCCTTTGAGATTTTAAAGAAGCGCTAATCCAAAATCTTCCAATACTTTGCACAAGAAGCGCCAATCCACTTTGTCGTAGGATTCGCTAATATCCAATTTAATCAGCATGCTTGGATTTTTGTTTTGTTGGATGGAATGTATAACTTCTTGGGCTATAATTACACCATCGTAAATAGACCTTCAGGAACAAACCTAACTTGTTCCTCAGTAATGATGTCAGGTAGGACTTTTTGAATTCTATTAGCTATTGTTTTGGTTAGTGTTTTGTACATTGTGTTGCATAACAAAATAGGTCTGAAGACATCAAAGCTTTCTAATTTTTCTTTCTTGGGAATAAGTGTTAATAAGGTGTTATTTACTTCTTTCAAGAGGTTCCCCAAGTTTCTCACCCCTTCAAGAAAATCTACCACCTCATCCCCAATAAAATACTAGCATTTATATGGAAGAAAAAGGTTGGGAACCCATGTGGGCTTGGGGCCTTGTAATTTGGATGCATCTATTTAATGGCAAATTCAACTTCTATTTTGGATAATTTTTCTATTAGATCTGTATTTTGTTCTATAATTATGATTTTTGGTATACTTCTTAGGATCTCCTTTTGATGATTCAAGTTAGACCCATTCTTGTTGTTTAAGATGTTTTCATAAAATTTAATGGCTATCTCAACAATATGTTGTGGCTCTTCAATAATGGAGCCATCATTATTTTTAATTTTAGTAATTCTGTTAAGGTTTCTACGTAGTTTGGTACTATTATGAAATAATTTTGTGTTTCTATCTCTTGCATCAAGTCAAGTCTCTCTTGACTTTTGAAGCTAGAAGATTTCTTCCTTTGATAATGTGTCCTCGTTATCCTTTCTCAGATGCTTTTATTTTAAAAACATACATTTATCCATGCCTAGCCCAATTACTTGATTATTGAGGCTTTCCAGTTCTGCTTCTACTCTTGTTTTTTGTTTCGAATATATTGCCAAAGTTACTTTTGTTCCAAGAGAGTAATTTTTTCTTAATAGTTTTCATTTTGGTTATCAAGCAAAAAAGCTTTGACCTTGTAACATCTATTTCATTCCACCATTTTTCTATTAATCCTAAAATATTTTAATCTTTAAGCCACATATTCTCAAATTTGAAGGGGCATCATTTAGGTTGACAATCCTCAAAGATATTTAATTGAATAGGAAAGTGATCAGATCCCGAGTATGGTAAGATCTTTGTCGAAAGGTTGTAAGGAAAATCAACCCAGTTACCTCTAAGGAGAAACCTATCAAGTTTTTCTACAATGTTGCTGAAACCTTTCCTTCTATTATTCCAAGTGAATCCCTCTTTTTTTTGTCTTGATTTCAATTAACTTATTCTTGTTAACCCACTCCCTAAAATCAGTTATTGTTATGGATAATCTTGTTAAGCCTCCCCATTTTTCTTTGGGGTCCAGGTTGGCGTTAAAGTCACCTCCAATTATGAATATCTAGTCAGGGACATTATCTAAAAATTGTTCTAACTCCTCCCAAACTATTCTTTTATCTTTTTCCTGAATAGGACCACAATCATTGATTACTGTAAATTGAAGATTGCTCCTAATACTTTTGAATTTTCCACTCAACCAGTTCTTATTACTACCTAAGATAGAAAAAGAGATTGTCTTGGGATCCCATAATACTACTAGACCCCCCGAGGCCCCCTCTACAGGAACACCAACTAAGTCCCAAATTCCTATTTTCCTTCTTAGGCTATCTGCTTCTTCCTTATTTAGCTTGGTTTCTTATATTAATAAGATTTTGGGTTTAGTTATATTAATGTAGCATTTTAAAATTCACTACTTGTTAGGGGAGTTTAGGCCCCTAACATTCCATGTATTAATCCTCATAGCTCTATGGGAATGCACTTCCCTTTCCCTGCATTAAATAGAGTAGTTATCTTGGTTTGGTCCCAAGTTGAACCATCTTTAATCCTCAATTTTGACAAGGACTCCCTTCCCCTCTTTTTCATACTCTTAGCGTAGTGCAACATATCCTTATTGAAGTCTATTATCGCTATTCCAAGCGATGGTTCCACTACTTCAATTTCTCTATTTCCCAGTTCAACTATTTCTTCCTCCATTTCTTTTTTATTCATTTCTTCTTCTCTTAGTTCTATTATTTTGGCTATTAGCTACCATTTTTCTCTGGCAATTTAGATTCTGTATCCAGAAGATCTTTTGGCATCCCTACCATGATTTCTTACATGACCTCATTACAAATGGTTTCTATATTGGTATTTCCCTCACTTTCTAGTCCATACTTGTGTTCATCAATATGTTCCTTTTTCCCACTTGCCAGGTCCACTGCATGACCTTCCAGGCCTTCTAATCTCTCTTGTCTTGCATCCTCCAAGGCTTCCAAGGGGTTTGAATGTAGGTTCTCATCTGCTAATATCTCCCCCTCCTCAATCTCCCTATCTACTACATCTTTAGATCTCTCAATGAAATTAGTCTTTATTTTTTCCTCATAAATTTTATCCACTTGTGCTAATTCTTTCTCCAGTTCTTCATGGGAAGGTCTGACTACATAATTTTTTGATAGGTATCCTTAAGAGGGCTTCTTATATTGGCCTTATGGGCTCCTTTTGATATATGATACCATACTTGGGGAATGATTTTGTCTAATATAGTTCATTGAGGTATTTTCCTGATGCAAGTGAGTGGATGGAGACCATTCAGCTGATCTTCAATAGTAAATCCTCCCTTATCCTCAAGAAATATGATATTAACCTCCGGCATCCTTATATACTGATGTGTTTTTTGAGTTTTCATGTTATTATCAGAAGGGCTAGTTTTTCAATTTAATCTTACCTTAGTCTTCATATGATCATGATAAATTACATGTTTAATAAGATATGATGCATGATTAATGATTAAATTAATGGGTGTGATTAATCTTGTATTTTTATTCATTTTCACTCAAATTTATACATTAGAGGAGTTTAGGAAATTAATCTCTAACCCTACATACCCTCTTATCAAATCACCAAATTTTATTAGAATGTTGTTGTGTAGTAATTCGACTGGGAGGTTGGGGATCAAGACCCATCTATCTACTTTAGTGGATTGTAAATTGCAAGGATTGAAATTAGGTTGGCAATCAAAAACCTTAAAATAATAACCTTGAAAATAGATCATTTCATCAGATATAATTCTTTTCTTTAAGTTTGCATCCTTACAATCGATATATAGGAAATCCTCCAGTAGGATAGAGATACTTACCTGGCCCTTGTAGATCTCCTCCAACCACTGTGTATTGCTTTCCACTAGAACCCCTAAGCCGTCCCATTTGGAAAATAAGCCATGTTTCATACGGTGATCCCACATAGCATTGGTGAATACATCCTTAATAACAACGGTAGTAGATCTTTTTCCTTTTTTGATGAGGGTTTGGGTTTCCTGTTCCGCAAAGCATGATGTAATGATCGTGGAGGAGGTCTGGAGTATTTGGTATTCCATATTGCTTTCCTCTTTGGGATATCAGACAAAATGCCTGGCTTGTTCTCATGTTGCTTATCCAAATTCCTTTGATCTAGGACATTTCCTAGAGGTTGAGACCCTTTGGATGATGGGTTTCTTAGAGGAGCCATGGAGCCATGGAGCCATGCCCTAGATGTCGATGCTATGGAGATGCAACTGCTCTTTGCCCTAATGGAATGCGGTTTTCCCCAAAAGCAAATTCAGTGATTTTATGAAATATGGGGATTCCCCATATGCTGCTCTTATTACCAATCCCACCATTACCCTTTGTCATCGATTTGCCTTGAGCTTTTAGGGCCCTTCACTCCTTACGCCCTCTAACCAGCTGCCTTCCTCCATTGATCTCCTCCATTATAGTGTCATTGATGATTTCATTTTTAGGGTTCTTTTGCCACCTCGCCACCCTTGAATTAAACACAGTAGAAGCGAGGTAATTAGCAACCCTTGCAGAGTAGGGAAGATGCATCCCTGTAGGTGGGTGTGGAGGGTCACCCAGAACCCTAAAATGATTAAAACTTGCATATCTTTTGTTATTTTCATTGCAGAGAAGCCGTAGATTCATCCCATTATTTGCCTTTCTGACTAGGGCTAATTTTCTTTGAGTGCGTAGATTCACATGCGAAAACAAGCGCATAGCCATTTTTTTTTAACTCTCAAATGTTCTTAATTTTTACAATGGCTTACTTGGCACCAATACTTATCATTAAGTCATGTTACCAAACTCAACCACTGAATCCTCTCCCATAATGACATGAGATTCTTGAATGTTTTTTTAAATAAATATATATTAACAAGTGCCACATAGTGGCTAATATTGACTTACTATTGCAACTTGAGTGATATGGTAGATTAAAATTATATGTATTGCAATTTATTATAATTTAAAAAAAAGTTATATTAAAATATTACCTAATTCTATTCCACTTATAAGAATAGAGTATTACATTACATGAACATAACTCTAACCTAATTAAAATAAATATTTAAATTAGTTACAATTAATATTTTATAATCATTTAAAAAATTAAACTAAGAAAAAATACTTATTCCTACAAATATAATATAAAAATAAATTATAATAAATACATAATTTACTATAATTATAGAAAATATAATTACAAAATTACTAATTAATTTAAATATATTCAATACTCGTAATAAATTTCAGAATATATCTCACCTTTCCAATAATTTCTAGAGTGACATTTAAAAATTGTTTAAAATGACATTTAGATAATGCTTTTCAGAAATGCTCTCCCATATACCATGAGATTCTTGAATGTTTTCTACAATAAATATATATTTATAATAAAATACCTTTTAAAATCTTTGAATATATCTCACTTTTCTAATTTTCAACAAAAACTTCTAACAGTGACATTTAAAAATAGGTTAAAATGATGTCAAATCTAATGGGCTGCTCATGAATCCTCTCCCCTAAAGATTCTTGATGTTTTAAAAATTGTAGAATAAATCTCATTTTTCCAATTTTCAACAGAAATTTCTAAGTGACATATAAAAAGAGTTTAAAATGACATTTGAATAATGTTTCTCGTTCAAATAGAGTGGGCTGCTGCTGCTGATGAATCCTCTCCCGACACGAGATTCTTGAATGTTTTCTACAATGTTAAAAACCTCTGCGGTGACATTTAAAAATAGTTTAAATTGAAGTCAAATCCAGTGGGCTGCTCATGAATCCTCTCCTAATGACATAAGCTTCTTGACTTTCTCATCTTTCTAATTTTCAACAGAAATTTTAAGTGACATTTAAAATGAAGTTTGGATAATGATTTGGAGATACGCTCAATTTATTCACAATCTTGAAGCCCAATCTATCATTGCAAAACCATAAACATGGTAAATGATCATGTATCTCAATTGGGTTTGCCAGCAATGGATATTTCAGTAGCGTTTACTCAGGCTACTCCGGCCTCCAAATTCCCTCCTTGTGGTGAGTTCAATCACAGTTAGGCCTCTGTTTTTGTTCACTGGAAATAGCCCCAAATAATAGTTTTAGCTTCTGTAATATGTTTGATGAAATAGATCCAGTTTTCCTGTTTTATTGAATCCTCTTTAGGTCCGATTGATAACATGCTGAAGAGTGACTGGATTGATATATATGTCACCATACACAATACCTAAATGGATTCACAACATCTAAATCCAGTTTCTTTCAGAAAAGTAATAATAATAATTGTTTTTGGTTTTGTTAAATTCTTTTGTTCAATTATCTTAATTTTCTATAATAAGAAAATGCTGAGTGATCCGATTGATATTTGTCTCTACCTGGTCAATATACAACTGGAATTAGAATACTAAAACGCAAATATTCTTTTCCTTTAAAACAAATTCTGTAATAGTAATTCCTTTTGGCACATGATTTTGATTTTACGCCCAAAATTAAAAAATGATTTTAAAATTTACAAAATTATATATCTTAAGTTTAATTATAACTGACAATATAATAGATGAAAGTTTTTTTTAAATTTAAATTTATTGATAGGTAAAAAATGTATATTTTAATAGTTATAGTAAAATGAAATGAAATAAATTTAATGGTCAATATTTTCCAAACCCTTTTTTTAAATTTAGTGTTTTTAGATGAAAAAACATTAATAGTTTTTTCTTTAAAAAAATAAATAAATTTTAACTATACAGAAATTCTCAAAATTCTACATGGAAATTTCAACTCACTCTCAGTTTTTTCTTACAGTAGCTTATTTGGCAAGTCCCTTACTTATAACTATGGTTTTGGAGCTACATCATCAAATATGATGCCACATCAGCCTGTTTTTTCTGTCAAGGTTTCTAAAACAGCTCCAGAAAAGTGAGATCAAGGATCATACAAAAAGGACACCCATACTTGTGTAGCTGATGTGGCATCACATCATCCATTGTTTCTACAAGTAAGATACATTTCATTCAATTATGGATAGTCAATATAGAAATAAGACTTTAAAGTCACAACTATTAGTGCAATATTATAAAAAATAAATAAAAATTGGACATTAAATCACCAAATTGAGATATTAGATCAATTAATATGGAAATTAAATTAAGAACTCCTATCACAACTATTGAAAAGCCTTCAAGTTCTGGATATTTTCTCATAAGTTTTTTTTTTCCAGATTGAACATGAGAATATTTTTAAAGATAATTTATGGTTTTCTGGGAAAAAATTGAAGAGCAACGGATCAGAGAATATCCTTTCTATTGGATGACAGAGAATTTCAAAATATCAGAATCTTAGAGTTTTCGGCCCTTATTATGGGACCATAGACTAGCTCACTGACTTGTTTCTCATTGCGTTCAGTCATATATGTTATTTAGGTTTCCTAGCTGGATGAGATCTCATAAAATTTAATGCACATGGACATTGCATCACACTTCTTCATGGGAGAATCGCAAGCATTTGCCATTGTAAAATATAAGCTTAAATTTGGAGTTCTATCTCTGTTTCAAATATTAGACACCTAACTACTCTTATTCCTTTTGTTGTCCTTTTTGTTTTGTAGTATCTGATTATTATCAGTTGGATGATCTTTTAACTCTTGAAGAGAAGGCTATTCGTAAGAAAGTCAGGGAAGTTGTTGAAGCTGAAATTGCCCCAATAATTGTAAAGGTATGTTTTAGGAATTCACTTTCTCTTTTCAATAAATTCTGTCCCCTTTATGATATCAGTGCCCATTTATATAACAATTTTGTGTGAGATGCCATAAGCATTTTACGAGGCCATGCTGGGAACTCACATTGGTTTCAGGTGCAAGCATTCCAATTTCTGCCTCAAATTTCTTGCAGAGTTTATGTTCTATGGTCATATTACTCTGACATAACACTTAATAGCGTGGAATGTATGCTATGCGAAGTCTAATTATATCTTTCCAACATAACAAATAGCTCCAGATAAATATTTGAGTTCAGGGTTACATCATTTTTATTCGAGGGAAAAAAAATTTAGTGAAGGAAATGACTGCTAGTTCAAGCATTATTAGTAAGAATGTGTGGAATAATCTTAAATTGTATATTCAACGAGGAAGAATAAGATTCGCCTGCAATCGTTGTTAACCATATCATAATTCCTATTTGTGGCAACAAATATAATTCCTTGTGTTCAGGTCAGGAGGGTGGAAGTTAGACTGAAACAAACCTTAAATGTTGTTTCTACTATTTAATAATTGATGTTACTTGAATATAGGCTCAAGGACATTTGCTTTGTGTGACTCTTCACCGTTTTTGTGCAGTTTTTCCATTTTGGACTTGTGATTCTTAATAGTATAACTGATCATATGAAGATAAAATTTGCGTCCATACAATTCGACTCCATTGATTTTACTAAAGACAATTTATATTTTATTTATAAAATTTTCTTTGCTTCAGTAATGATTGCAGTTATAACCGATTATGCCAATCCAGAGGAAAAGTTATTTTCCTGGATTATGAATCAATCCTGTCCAAATGATATTGGAGAGGGTGTTAGAAAATCTTTCTACAGCAGTTTTTATTTTCAACAGAAGCCTGAGTCCTCTAGAATATGGGAAAATGCATTTGAATTTCAGAATTTTGAATAATGTATCAATTTTTTAATAATTTGAATTTCAGAATTTTGAATTCACCTACTTTACAGCGATGAGAGGAAGGCAACGCGAACGCGAACGACCTCTACAAACCCTATGAGATCAGAGTTTGCAGAGAACCGAGAGATTACAGAGAACTGAGAGATTACAGAGAACCGCAGACAGTTCAAGCCATGCCAGATGGGATTGGCAGAGAACACCAGGACCGAGAAGTACTGGAAGAATTAACCCAAATATGCTTCATCTGCCTCTCAGATATTACAGGAACAATGATGATTATACATTCGATGGAGTACACGGTGACAAGAGACAAAGTGGGAATGGACAGTTTTCATTCGAGGTGCAAAGAAGGGCTTTCCCTTTTTGGCCCATCTAGAGAAACCAGAGAAGTAGCAACAAGCCACAACCCCTAGGGCGAAGGTGGAACAATGTCGAGGCTAGAAACGGCTATAGATCTGAAGCTAGGCAGGGATTGAACCCTAACTGTATCTCAATCTTCCCAACCACAAAAGCGGGGAGACCCTTTAACCCTCCCCTGCCAAAGAAGGCCTGGATGCAGTTGCATTGGGACATATTAAAAAAAGGACAAGGCATCTCAACATTCCCAATGGGGGAAAACAACTATAAGATTAATAACAATAGGTGGATGCCCCCCCATAGCAATGGACGGAATCTGAGCTTCAAAGATCCATTTCCAACGGGAACCAGAGAAGAAAGGGTGGATTTAATATGGAAGAGGAAAGAAAGAAACCTGAGGCAACAATTACCCGAACTAGAGATTGGAGCAAATTAGGGATCGATATTCGACCTAGACAATGGAGAAGCCATCTTCAGCGGTGACAAAAGCATCCATCACATTTCCAGAGGAGACATTACAAGAGAGGATACAAAGACTCCAATAGCAAGCATTCATTTGTAAGTTCTGGAACACTAATCTATCCTATAAAGTTTTTTACAATTGGACAATGGAAAACTGGAATGATATAGCTCAAATAGCATTGATAGATGCATCTCTAGGCTTTTTCACTGTTATTTTTAATTCAAAAGAAAGCTGAGACAAACTCTTCAAAAAGAAATGCTAGTTCTACAAAAATGTTGCCCTCCACATGCAACAATGTTGCCCTAACTTCAATAGAAAAAACCTGAATATCAAATTCATTCCAATGTGGGTCACACTAGAATACCTTCCACTTTAATATAGAGAGGAAGAAATTCTAGAAGTCTTTGGAAATAAACTGGGTATCTTCCTAAAATATGCCCTAACAATTGGGAAAGAAAACCCTAGGATATTCATTCTTATGAATACAGAAAAGGAATTGCCAAGATCGCTCAAAATCATTTCCAAATTTGGGATGTGGATCTAACAAATCACATATGATAACCTAAATGAGGATCCATAGTCTCATGTAAATGAAACAAAGCAGGCAAATTATTCATAGGGGGAGTTAGCCAATTATCTAGGAGAGGATCCACATATTATCAACCCAATGAGGGATTCAAACAAAATCGCATCAAATACTCCATAGAAGAGAACAATGTTGAAACCCTCTTTTCTCTTCCCAGAAATTTGTAATTAGGAAGGGCTTTGGAAGACAAAAAATGACCATAAAGAGGAAGAATTCAAAGACAAGATAGCCTTAATGCTATGGACCTTGTATTGGAGTTGGGTACACTCCTTCAACAAGATCCAAAGAAAGATGTTCTTAACTTTACCCACCTATAAGCCCGATATGAGTACTGAGACATTAAGGGTAATCAAGGTGGTAAATTGGAATCAGTCTGCAACAACTTCACAGGAATGCAATGACAACAACTTCTTCAATCCCACAAAACTCAAAACAAGAGCACTCCAAATAATTGGGGAAAGTAGTATTAAGGTGAACCTTCCCGGTATCAAGCTAATTCCTAGCTACAAGGACTTTCCATGAGATGATAGTAGTACCAACACTTACTCAACTTTGGTAGGAGGCTTAGGGAACACAACCGAAAGCACACCCAATGGGGAACATAACATTATCATGGAAAAACCATCCAACTTTAACCATAGACATATGAAAAGGTTACTTCAATAGTGGTTGGAAGAAGCTCATTAAAAATGATCATAGAAATGGCAGATCAGATCCTTGCAGAAAGTCCGAGACTGGAGGAGATCTCGACCTCCAGGGGGAATGTTTGAGGGTGTTCACCTGGTCTAGAGTTGGGAAAGGAGAAAGTAGATATGGAGGCAGGAAAGCAAGGATCCACTACAACCAGAACAGAGGATGGGCGAATTGCTAAGGGGGCAATGAGTAAGGAGGAGAACAACACAGATGCTAATACTTCAAATGAGGCTCCTCAACCCACACATTCAGTTATCCTTTCTAGCCAAACCAATATGACATAGGTCAACATAGAAAATGCCCCTCAACAAGTATGTGACTACATCTACAAGAAAGGCTTGTCGACATAATGAAAGAAGCAAGCAGTCACTCTAGGCGTAGGGGAAAAAAAGTTACTCAAAGAAAAGCTTGGGGTGATGTATCAAAGGAAACCTACTTGGTAGTAGAAGAGAGAAATCCACACTTAAAGAATCCACTACCCTCAAAGGGAATCTACTGAATTGACCCCCCACAAGGAAATCAATAGCATGGGACTGGAAAACCATTTGGGATTGGCAATAGGGCCAAAACCAATAGACACCATGGTAACCACAAGCGGCCTTGGTATTGGAAGTAGAAAATCAGAAAGACTGATGGAAAAGAAAAATGATCTAAGATCCCACTCCGTCCCTTTCAAAGGAAGAAACAAATAGGGCAGAAAGGAAACTAAAGAATCTAAGAACACAAACAATCAGAAACTTCTAAAATAGAAGGAACCACACCTCAAAGAATCAGGATCAATTAACAAGGATCATCTTGAAAAGGAGGTAAGGGGAGGATTTCCTCCACTCTCCACCATAAAGAGGAAAAAGAAAATTGGAGGGGCAAGGAAAGAAAATAAGCTAATAGACAGTCCACGGGAGGAGGACCAACTCCCTCCACTCTACCCTTGACTTAAGGCAGTGTATGAACTATTTGGAACAGCAGAAAACAATACTCCTTTGGAACAAGGCAATGATAGAAATACGAAATCACTCACCTTTGTGGAAAGGCTCCTTGATTCAAACTACTTAGAGGAGGAAGAAAGGATTGAGGAGTTAGAAGGCATGCTTTTTTTAGAAGCTTTGGAGCAAGATCATATTATTCAAAATCAGAATGTAAATGAACCACTTGCTATTTTAGACACTCCACTACCTCTAGGTCAAAATGAAGAGCCCAATCTCAATTTAGGGATAGAAAGATTAATTCTAAACAAAAAGTCTCCAGACTGTGGGGTTAAAAACAAGATAGGAAAAGGAAGAGAATCTTTAGCTTTCTTAAGTTTGGAAGAAGGGGAAGAATCAGATCAAACCAAAATCACAGATCACATACAGGTAGGAAAGGGGAAGGTCCTTCCCAAGGTCAGATGAAGATCATATCTTGGAATGTTAGGGGCCTAAATGCTCCTAACAAGCAACGACTGATCAAACGTTGTATGTTTTCTTTCAAAGCAGACATAATTATGTTACATGAAACAAAAATGAATGTAGACCAAATGGAGAAATTCATTAGAGGTATAGGAAGTTGGAATATGGAATTTTTAGAGGCCTCAGGGTCATCAAGAGGGGTAGCAATCATGTGGAATCCAAGAAGAGATGACTTCAATAAACTAGAAGGGAGGCCTAACTAGTTGGGGGGACAATCAGAAGTTTCAATTCCAATCTCACATTCTCCATCTTAAATGTATATGGTCCAATTCCCACCAAAAATAAATTGGAAGTATGGGAGGAAATTAGCTGCAGACTTAGGATTTGGGCAGATAGAAACTTCATCATAGGAGGCGACTTCAATGCTATTGTTCATCTATCAGAGAAGAGAGGGGGGATATAGAGAGGATTTTAGCATCAGATTGACTTTGAAAATTGGGTGATGAAAGAAAACCTTCTAGAGATTGAAATGGAAAATGGAGCCTTCACTTGGAACAATGGAAGAATGGGTTTCAACAACATTGCTGAAAAATTGGACTGGTTTTTTTTCAAAGGAATTCTAACAACCTTCCCATTTGACTTCAAAGCTTCCATTCCACCAACATTGGGGTCAGACCATTACCCCATTCAATTAGAGATTTTGGGTGAAAACAAACCACTACAATGCCCTTTCAAATTTGAGAATAAGTGGATGAAAGATAAGGAGTTCATGAAATTAATTGACCAATGCTAGAATGAAAGACACTTTGAAGGTTCCAAACTCTTCACCTTCATGGCTAAAACGAAGAACATAAAAAAAAACCTCCTATGGTGGAACAAAAATAACTTCAAGAACATCTTCGAAACTAAGAATACCATTGAGCAAAACATCAAGGACCTCAATGAACTGAACATTTAGCAGGGAATGAATTCAGAGATGTTCTGCAAGGAAAAATAGCTCTTAAGGGATTACAAAGATATCTTGGCCAAAGAGGAGACCTTATGGAGGCAGAAATCAAGAGAGACCTGGTTGGATGAAGGGGACAAGAACACAAAGTTCTTTCACAACAACACTAAACAAAGGAGAAGCATCAATAGAATTCAAAAAATTAACAATGAAGGAGGTCAAACCATAGAAGACCAATCAGAGATACAAAAAGAGATAGTCAACTATTACACAAATCTTCTCAATAATTATGATGGGTCACATCTCTCAGCCCAAAATGAGATGCTAATGGATATACCGAGGCTTCTTATAGAGGATGATAACCAAATGTTGATGGAAAAAAATTTCGGAAGAGGAAATTCATAAAGCATTAAACCAACTCCCCCCTGACAAGTCCTCTGGTTTGGATGGATTCCTAGCAAGTTTTTTCCAGAAATGTTGGCCTATATTGGGTTTGGAGCTGACTGAAGCATTAGAAACAGCTAGATCTTTAGGCAGATTTTTGAGAGAAATCAACACCTTCATAGTCTTGATCCCTAAGAAAGAAGAAGCTATGAGTCTAGATGAATTTAGATCAATATCACTCTGCAATACCATTTATAAAATATTGACAAAGGCTCTAGCAAACAAAATGAAAAAGCTTTTGGGAAAAATTATAGGGAAAGATCAAATGGGTTTTGTACCAGGCAGATCCATCTTTAATGGAGTAATAATTGCCCAAGAAGCCATTCACTCCATTAAAAAAAAAAGCAACCAAGCATGATCATAAAATTAGACATAAAAAATGCATACGATAAGGTGGATGGGAGATTTTTGACCAAATGCATGGAAAGATTTGGGTTTTGCAAAGCATAGACAAATCTGATATTTTATTGCATCTCCTCCCCAAAATTCTCTATCTTGATCAATGGGAACCCACAAGGTTACTTCGACAACTCTAGAGGAATTTGGCAAGGAGATCCTATCTCTCCTTTCCTCTTCATCATTATGGTAGAAGCCTTTGGTAGGAAAATCTGCAGCCTTCAAAGATCAAGTTCTCTTAGAGGTGTGGAGATTACCTTCTCGGTTAGACCAATAACACACCAGCAGTGTGCAGATGACACATTGCTCTTTGGAAAAGGGAGAAAAGGGGAGGCCATCCAATTGAAAAGGATTTTATCAAATTATGCTAGGGAATCTGGACATGTAGTTAATAAGTAGAAATCACAGTTTTTCTTCTTCCATGTCAAGGCAAGGGTTCACAAACAAATTCTAAACTTGCTAGGTTTCAAGGAAGGAAGGCTCCCATGCACTTATTTAGGGATACCAGTACACAAATCGGTGAGAACTACCTTAGCATGGAAACTTATTGGGGAGAAATTTGATAGGAGAATGGAAACTTGGAAATCAAAATGGTTGTCATGGGCAAGGAGAATCATTATGTTGAAAGCAACTCTTGCAGCCATCCTCGTTTACCTCATGCCTTGCATTTCAATGCTTTCTAGTGTCTACATGGAACTAATGCCTTCTAGTGTCTGCATTTCAATCCTTCTTGTGCCTTGCATTTCAATGCCTTGCTAGGTTTCAAGGAAGGAAGGCTCCCATGCACTTATTTAGGGATACTAGTAGACAAATCGTTGAGAACTACCTTAGCATGGAAACCTATTGGGGAGAAACTTGATAGGAGAATGGAAACTTGGAAATCAAAATGGTTGTCATGGGCAAGGAGAATCATTATGTTGAAAGCAACTCTTGCAGCCATCCCCATTTACCTCGTACCTTGCATTTCAATGTCTTCTAGTGTCTACATGGACCTAGTAAAGAAGCTGAGAAAATTATTTTGGCAAGGTACAAATACTAAAAAGAAATTTGCACTTATTGCATGGGATAAAATTTGTAACCCAATAGAGCTTGGAAGAATGGGCATAAAAAACTAGTTACAACAGAATAAGGCTCTTGGAGCTAAACTATTTTGGAAAATTCACAAGGAACAACACCTCAGATGGGTCAAAATTATAAGAGGTAAATATCTTTCAAACGTTAGTTGTGAAGAGGCATTGAGAGTTAAAGACTTCCCAAGGGGATCATGCATTTGGAACTTCATAGCTAAATCTAGTGATATCATACTCAATCACATTTCATGGAACATTAAGGATGGGAAGAGAGCATTATTTTAGGATGATTATGGGTAGGATATCCTATCATCAGCAAAATGATGAACACAGACAGAATTATGTTAAGGTTTTAGGATCATTGCAAATATAATAGCACTATCTCATTGTATGTGTTTTCCAAATGCAACAATCTCTTGCATTTATATTGAGAATGAGCCAAGAGGAGACATGTCCCTTCATGAGACATGTCTATTCATTAATATGTAATTAATATAATGACAATTATACATATATATATATATATATATATATATATATATATATAATATCTCTTGAGTATTATATTAATTTATCTAATATTTACATAATAATAATCATTATTATTATTTTATCAATTTAACTATTTAGTTATTATGAGAATAATTATAATCTAACTTTATATATACATATATATCAATGCATATAGTAATATCAATTATTATATATATTGATATATATGAATATATATAATAAATAATTTCTCATAATAATCATATAGTCAATATTATTTATCTGACCGATGCTACAAATATCAACACTCCCTCTTAGCTAGGGAGGATAAATCAATCCAATGTCAACACTTATGACACTTGGAAACATCAATCATATGATGTAAGAAATAAAGGCATCATCCTCAAGATGTAGTCAATAGAAACATAGTCTCAATATGTGGATTGCCTCCATCGGCAATTCTATCCACAAGTTCTCAGGTGGATTGCCTCCATCGGCGATTCTATCTACAAGTCTCAGGTGGATTGTCTCCATCGGTGATTCGATCCATAAGCTCTCATGTGGATTGCCTCCATTGGTGATTCGATCCACAAACTCACGAGATTTGGTGTGGATTGCCTCTATCAGCGATTCTATCCACAAGCTCTTGTGTGAATTGCCTCCGTCGGCGATTCTATTCACAAACTCACGAGCTTTGGTGTGGATTGCCTCCATCGGCGATTCTATCCACAAGCTCTCGTGTGAATTGCCTCCATCGGCGATTCTATTCACAAACTCACAAGCTTTTGGTGTGGATTGCCTCCATCGGCGATTCTATCCACAAGCTCTCGTGCGAATTGCCTCTATCGACAATTCTATTCACAAACTCACGAGCTTTGGTGTGGATTGCCTCCATTGGCGATTCTATCCACAAGTTCTATCTATTATGATCGGTTTCAGCCATCACAAGATGTCTATCACAATAAAAGATCAAGTTATTGTAAGATCGTCACCTTACAATAACTTTAACAAATACAAGTGATAATCATTTGGAATTCGTCACTTCCTCATGATTTACACAGGGGGCAGGCCCATTAAAAACATTCATGATTCATTAGTATAATAATCAATTATATCAAGATTACCTCAGAAGTGTTTCACCTTCAATAGTGAACTCCCTCTCAATCAACAATTCATTTACAGGCATCAAGTTATTTCTCCCTTGAATGTAATTATCTTGTGCTTCTGTTCTGAAGGTATGTCAGAGAGAGATTACAAATAGCTCACTAAACTATCTCGACTGAAAATAATGTTGGATTGGAGAGATAGGGTATTGAGAGGGGAGGGGTGAATCAGTGCCCACAAAAACTTTCACTTATAAACCTTTTAGATCTAAAACAACAAATAGTAGTAACCTTCAAAAATAACTTGTATCCATTGCATGCATCATTCATTCATTTAACTGTCAAGGATAAATAGCATGAAATCAACAAGATAATCAACACATAACACAAGTATTTTGATAACGCAGAAACCCTTGTTAGAAGGTAAAAACTGTAGTGGGGATGACACCCACAAATTCTTTACTACTGCAGATAGAAAAGGTTTGCCTATTAGGGCTACAAGTGGTGATCACTTCTGGTGATCTTACTCTGTTAGGAGTAACATATTAGATCAGCTAGATCTACCTAGTGATAGGATTTTAACAACATTACTTGAGTGTGCACTCGGTTAAGAGATTTACAAAAAGATTGTTAGGTCTACTTTGTTAAGAGATTTTACCAAAACTCTATTACAATGATTAGAAAGCAATAGGTAGCTATCTGCTAATGACAACTCAATTGTTTGATACAGATCTATGAAATACTGAATAGATATCACCTTTTCTGTGTGAAGATCTCTGCTCTGAACTGCTCGGTTAGCCTAATTCTGATTCTGCTTTAATCTGATTACCTCTAAATACTGTTCTGCTCTGTCTGTCAACTGATAATCTTGAAGTTGGCTAATGCTTCAAGAACTTCGTTCATCCATCAGTTACATCAAAATGATGCAAAACTACAATTATATAGCATACTGCTTTATGCCGCTTAACAAAATTAGGTTACAATATCTTAGAGAAAACCCTAAGATCTACGGTGTACAAAAATAACCTAGATCTAACAAATACAAAAGATCATCATCGCAATTAATGATGGAATCTTACAATAAATGATCCTAGATCTTGGTAAAACATTTTGTGATTTTGTTATAACCGTTTGCATAGATAGATGTGCCATTCCTGATTCCTATGCCGTTTCCTGTGATCCTTGGTAAACACTATATATACTGTTCGGTGATTATACTGGTGCTCGGTGTTTACTGTCGCTCGGTATTGGTGTCTGATGCTCGGTAAAACTGTTCTATGCTCGGTGTGAAGACTTAACCGACTGGCTTGTATTGCTTGCAGTTACCGACTAGGTTAATATAAGTAACCGACCGATGTCTTTGATACTAATGACAATCATTAATGCTTAAATAGAGATAACAGTCTCCCCCTTTGGTAGTAGTATCAAAACCTTAATGTATATAGACCTTATGTCTCAAAAATTTATATCTTCCGCCATATACATATACTTATCAAAAATTTTCTATATACTCCCCCTCGGTGCATGCTCCCGGTAATGTGTAGTATTCTTAGCATCTATTTACATATTTGGCATATACAATATTATCCCCCTTTTTGATATTAATGCCAAATACAAAAATGTATACTTATAGCTTATAAAAAATGTGCTGATGGGTTTTCTTCAATGATTCCAAGAGGTTTTCCCATTCCTCTTTCAAGTTGGTGAGAGCAATGTGCTCAAGACCGACTTGTGCATGCATGTCAAAGATGTTGTCCAACACAGAAATTTCTGGTGTTGCAACAAGCATTTGTGCCTTGACTATGTGTTTCTCTAAAATTCTCAGGTAGGGTAGGAGCTCGGTTTGTAACTCAGTGACCTGATCACTTATCCTTTCTTCTTGCTTCCTGAGGTCTGCTATCAACCGCTTGAGTTCGTGAACTCTTAATATATGCTTTGCAAAAGCTTGTGGCTAGGTTGTAGTTGCATGTGCACTGGCTGTGATTTCATTTTCAAACTGTTTGATCTTTTCACTAATCTCAGCAGTGAAGGTTTCCACAGTGCATAGCTTAAACAAGATGTGACAAATTAATTTAGTAATACCCTGAATTTCAGTTATTACCTCGGATAGGTTAACCTTGTTAACTGCCACTTCTTGGCTGATTCTTTCTGCAAGTTTATCCTGAATTTTTGATTTTGCCCTTTCTTCTATTCTCTTGTCGGCATCGACATCTGGGGCATTAATTCCTTCAGCAAGTGTAGCAAGTTGGTCCATAATCGGAGTATCCTCATCTACATTTACCTCAGGTACAACCTGTTGTAAGATATCTCTTACATTTTCTAATATTTCCTTGCTTTTGCTCTCTTGTTTCAATTTCTCCTGTGCTGCTTTTCTTGTACATAGCTCCCCATATTTTCGTTGTTCTTCAGGGCTTAGGGTCCTCGGGTCACAATCGGGTATAACTATGACTTCATCTAGTGTGACCGGCCCTTTTCCTTTCTTTTTCTTCTTCTTCTTCTCTGGTTCTAGAGGTGAACTGATGCAATTAAGGATGGTGGATCCAATGAAGGATAGTCCAAACCTTGCAGCCAACAGAATTACATAGCGGAATACTCAACACAACAGACAACACAATAAATGTTTCAAGTAATTTGCATTAACATGCCCGACTGTAAGGCCTTTCGGGTTAGGGCCAATTACAAAATGAAACAATTCTGCAAGATCCACAACCAGATCCAATACAATCCCAGCTAGTTCAGCTCTGAAGACAATCAGAAGATGATGGAAACCCTAAGGCAGATCTAAACTTGAGCTCGCAAGCCTCCAAGCAATCTCCTTGTTCCCAAGTATGCAAACCCCTAACTCTGCTACAAAGGACTATCAGATTACAATCTGATCTGCAAGAACATCAAGAACTTTTCCACAACTTCGCTCTCAAGCTTCACATCTGAATGTCAGATCTCCTAAGTTGTTCTTCCCAAAATTCCCCCAATTCTGTCCCTAAACATCTACCCAAGCCCTCCTTAAATACTAATCATCAACCACAAGTCAGAAAGATGAAACCCTTAACTCCCCAAAACAATAATGAAATGCCATACAATTCGGCTCACAAATGTATACAAACATTTAATTCTGCATGTCGGCCCAAGACAATGGCTGCCAACAATTAATTCACCAAGTCGGCTCAACAAATCACACAGAACTCCAGTCGGTAAGTCAGAACTACCGAACGACAGTAAAACTACCGAGCACACCAGGCATCGTTGAGCACCAGTGTCGACCGAGCACTGTAGGCATGACCGAGTAGCAATTTCACCGAGCGCTAGAGATTACCGAGTTCCTTCAGTGACCGAGCTTCCTTCAATGACCGAGACCGTCGGTCAAGGTTGCAACCGAGTAAAACCGGCCAAAACACAAACACTCCATGCAGTTTTACTGAGGACACAGAATGCCTCTGCCTTAACCTTGGATGCCCCTGCATCAGACACCCCAAGTTCCAAAAGATGTTCATATGTGAGAAGAACATCTTTCAGGATTCAACACATAAATCCCGAAACGGTTCTTCACATACAAGTCCACCTTTTCTGCTTGCAAAGTCTTCCATTTCAGTTTCCTCTGTCTCTTCAAGTTTTTCCTTGACAATGTACAGGTCGGTTCTCCATACTGATCATTCATTTTCTCTGGATCCACAATCTCAACTTGGCTACCAATACTCAGGCTTCTCCTACCGAGTGTTGTATCCATCAAAGGCATCAGTGAAAACTTCCTGTCATTCTTCTCAATAGTAAACACATTTCTTACACAGTCATAATAGCTCTGTAATCATATTGCCAAGGTCTTCCGAGCAATATATCACAACTATTCATCTTCACAATGTCACAAAGCACAAGATCCTTGTACTGGCCAATCTAAACATCAATGAAGCATTGTTCCTTGACTTCCAAAGCATGAACATCTTGTAACCAGGCAAGCCTATAAGGACAAGGATGTTTCATTCTACTCAAACCAAGTTTTTGAACTAGGTCCTCATCAACAAGGTTATCAATACTACCACTATCAACAATAACATCACAGAGTTTACCTTCAGTTTTGCATCGGGTCCTAAACAAGTTACTCCTCTGACAAGGTTCATCCTTTGTACCAAGCAATGTTCACCGAAGCAGCAAGTTCTCTGATTCAGGTTCATTCTGAATGTTCTCATTCATCACAGAAGTTCGTTGGTCAACCTTCTTCTGTGTGAACTCAAAAGAACAGTGTCCTTCCTCTCCACAGTTATAGCAAGTACCCTTAAAGATAACTCTACCTGTCTTCTTCTTCGGTTCCACAGGTTTCTGTTCATCTTCCGCATCAGTCAGTTTCTCCTTCACCAAGTGATCAATCTTTTCCTTCCCTCGGGAGTTACTAGGCTGTTTCCTCTTCAACTTATCTTCTGCCTTCAGAGCATACTGATAAGCATCTTCAACAGAATCAATCTTCAGCATACCAAGCTCATCCTGAATATTGAATCTCAGACCATTCACATACCGAGCTACCTTTTCCTTACCAAGCTCTCGGTGTCCAAACCGAATAGTAAGTTTGTAGAACTCCTCGGTATAATCTTCAACAGACAAATCCTTCTGTTTCAGATTCTGCAACTTCTTAAACAAGTCAAGCTCATAGTCAGTCGGTATGAACTTAGCTTTCAACTTAGTCACCATCAATCTCCACCGATTGATCTTTGTTTCACCTTCATCTTCTCGGTCTCTTTGTAGTTCTTTCCACCAAAGAGAAGCATGTCCTTTCAACTTTGTTTGTGCTAATCTCACCCGAAGAGGATCTTCAATTTCTTCTAGCTCAAAGAAATCTTCAAGTTCACCAATCCAATCAATCAGATTGTCGGGTTTCAAAGTACTAGAGAAAGTAGAAACCTCCATTTGGTAATTACTAAATCGAGCAGCAGGTCTAGGCAAACGAGCAGTTCTGTCTTCACCAGATCTGTTCCTTCGATCATCAACACTAGATCCAGTAGTCTCAAATTCTTCAGCAGCTTCTTCATAGCCATCCTCAGTACCAACATTTCGAGGTATGCTAGCAATAGTTCTCATGATCTCGGCGACCATATCATTCTTCATCAATTCCATCTCAGATCTGAAATCTGATTTCACCTTCTCTGTGATCCTGGATTCAACAGTATCACAAAGATCTAAAATAACTCTAGGGTCCAATCTTCTCGGAGGCATCCTTAAAGATAAGAGAAACCCTCTGCAACAAACCCTCACCGACCACCTTGTGACAATTTTCAAGTTGCAACAAGTCATATCTCAACCTGCAATCTTGCAAACAACTAGGGCACAATTTCACAAGTTTAGTGCTTCGGATCTGCAATCCAGATTGCGCACAATCTCTTCTCCAACAAGATCAATTTCGCAAGATCAACCTTGCTAGGTCAAGCTTCTGCTTCAACAAGATCAACCTCTCGCTTTGATACCACTTGATGCAGTCAAGGATGGTGGATCCAATGAAGGACAGTCCAAACCTTGCAGCCAACAGAATTACATAGCGGAATACTCAACACAACAGACAACACCATAAATGTTTCAAGTAATTTGCATTAACATGCCCGGCTGTAAGGCCTTCCGGGTTAGGGCCAATTACAAAATGAAACAATTCTGCAAGATCCACAACCAGATCCAATACAATCTCAGTTAGTTCAGCTCTGAAGACAATCAGAAGCTGATGGAAACCCTAAGGCAGATCTAAACTTGAGCTCACAAGCCTCCAAACAATCTCCTTGTTCCCAAGTAGGCAAACCTCTAGCTCTGCTACAAAGGACTATTAGATTACAATCTGATCTGCAAGAACATCAAGAAATTTTCCACAACTTCACTCTCAAGCTTCGCATCTGAATGTCAGATCTCCTAAGTTGTTCTTCCCAAAATTCCCCCAATTCTGTCCCTAAACATCTACCCAAGCCCTCCTTAAATATTAATCATCCGCCACAAGTCGGCAAGATGAAACCCTTAACTCCCCAAAATGATAATTAAATGCCATACAAGTCGGCTCACAAATGTATACAAACATTTAATTTTGCATGTCGGCCCAAGACAATGGCTACCAACAATTAATTCACCAAGTCGGCTCAACAAATCACACAGAACTCCAGTTGGTAAGTCAGAACTACCAAACGATAGTAAAATTACCGAGCACGCCAGGCATCGCCGAGCACCAGTGTCGACCGAGCACCGCAGGCATGACCGAGTGACAATTTCATCGAGCGCTAGAGATTACCGAGTTCCTTCAGTGACCGAGCTTCCTTCAATGATCAAGACCGTCGGTCAAGGCTGCAACCGAGTAAAACCAGCCAAAACACAAACACTCCATGCAATTTTACCGAGGACACAGAATGCCCCTGCCTTAACCTTGGATGCCCCTGCATCATGAACTCTTTGCAACTAGAACAATGTCTTTTACCTCAAAACTTGGTGTAACCTGCCCGGTTGACACTGTATCTACCTTTTGCTGCTCCTTGGTAACCTTGGTGTCAGTTGATTGTGATTGAGCCTCTAATGTAGTGTCTGGTGGAGTGGCCTCGGTTACAGTAGGATTATCTTGATCCTTTGTTTCTACTTCAGTAGCCTCTTTTCCTTCAGGCTCACTTGCTTCTGCAGGTGTCTCGGTGCTTTGTTCCCCTGTTGTATCTTGTGGTTTCTTGGGGTTTGAGCCATCGGGTTGTTCCTGTGATAAGATTTCTACTGCTTCAACAAGAACAGGAAGCTCGCCCAGAAATGATGTATATGCACACTCGGTAGCTTGACCTTCATCCTGTGTATTATCGGGTGCAATGTTCACATCATCATCTTCATCCTTATCACTAGGATCACCGTTTGTGATGTCCTCAATGAGTACATCATTATCATTTTTCTCCTTTACCTAGATCTTTGTTGGATCCGGTGCATCCTGTGAGCTGTCCTTAATTTATTGTACAAGTGTTGTATCAATTACCTCGGTAAATGATACAAGGGACTTTGTTTTTTTCATTGCTACATCATCATCAATGAATATACCTTTACCTTTTGACTTCTGTCTCTTTTTAGACAAATTTTGAAATGCAACTTTCTCATTTTGCTCTCTGACTGCTAAAAGTGAACTCCAGATGAGTTGACCAGACTCATCAAGATCTGCCAGATTCTCATCTATTATTTGCATAGCTCGGTTTTTGATTTTGAATCTTTGAACATAAGTATCCATAAGCTCCTTAATTTCACCAAGAGATAAGTCCGGTGCAATTGATACTAGGGCTTGTTCCCTCATCCTCTTCTCGGTGTGCAAGGCATATGACCACTTCTGATTAATTCTATCTTCTAATGCCTTGGGCAGTGAAAGTTCAAACTCTAATGGAACTCGTTTGAAGCGTATCATCATCTGGATGACTGCTTCCTCAATTTTGTTTTGGTCCTCATTTGACATACTGTCAAACCAACTAAGTTCCGGATCTGCAAGATTTCTATTCTCAATTATGTTAGCAACAACCTCATCAATTGACCTATTTTTATTACTGACAACCTTGAATTGATTGTTGTCATCTTCGTCATCCTCAAGGTCTTCTCTATTTCTTATCAATCTTCTCCTTTTCCTTGGTGCCTCAGCTACAACCTTGCGTCCTCTCTTTGCATATGTTTTTGTCCGTGTAGCTGCCTTATGTTTCTCTGCCTTCACAACTCCCTTTTTCTGTAGTGATGAAGTTACAGTTGATGACCTTGTTCGTGCACCTATTTGCACTGGCAACTGCCTCTTCTTTGGAACTGGTGTGGGAGAAACCGGTATAGAGTCTTGTTCTTTTTCGGACTCGGTTTCCTCACTATCATATGGTTTGTCAACCAACATTAACTAACCTTCGGTTGCAGGTTCAACCGGTGACTCCTCAGATGAATCAGATACATTCTCAAACTTCTTAGATAAAAATTTCTTCATTTTCTTTGCTTTTCTCATCATTTTACCGATGACAAGGCCTGTTTTGATTCTTGATTTTGCTTCTTCATAGGTTCCAAACCTTTTCGCCTTCTTGTCCTTCGGTAAAGCTAGCAATGCCTTGATTGATTTCAAAGCGAAATCATGATCCATTTCATATCCCATAGGTGCTAGCCATTTAATCCTTGGTTCAACAGCTTTAATCATAGTATGGTTAGTGTTCACTAGGAAACAAATATCCATCTCATACTTCTCGACTAGTGAACTCGGAATCCCGCTTCTCAGATTCATCTTTACCTTAAAATCTTCAAAATAACTATTTATAACATTCTTTGCATTATCTCCCAGACCTTTCATAATATCAAATTTTTTTGAAGTAATCGGTTTGTCGGTAGACCAATTAGTGTGACCAACAGAAGGAAAGAATTTCTGGAGATAGAAAAACAAACATACTAGCAATGATCCAAACTTACAGGTATTGGATTTTCGTGACCTGATTGTTTTCATGTTTTCTTCAACCTGTCTCAGAAGTAGCTCGGCGAGGTCCATCTGATGACCCTTCTTTATGATTTTGTAAGCCATGTCTACTGCACTACACGGTACACTATTTACTCTGCTTGACTGTAAAAACTTATAGCCAATTATGTGCGCTACAAACTTAACTTCTGGGTCCACAATGGATGCAATTTTTAGTGCTCTACCGTCCCATGCTGCGCCAGTATTTTTCTCAACATCGGCTCGCGATGAACTTCGGAATGCCTTGGCTTTGTCGGTAGTAGGATAACCAGTAACCCTGCTAATCATTCTCTTTGTTACTTGGATCGGTTTATCTAACTAGAATGTGCCCTCATGATAACGGCTTAACACAACCCTAATCCATTCATTCTTAAAATTCTTTGAAAAATTTAGGGCATTAGTGAGTCCAAGTGATTCAACCTGTTTATGCTCTTGTTTTAGTTCTATTTTCTCATCACAAAGTGCCTGATATGCAACATACATGTCAAAGTCTCCTATTTCCCCAATTTTACAGTGAATGTACGAACGTATGTCTTCAACCAATAAAACCCTAGGTGGGATGCTCGAAAAAGCGCCCACTGAATCCGTTTTAGATGCTACTTCAGGGTGTAACTTGTAATTGGGTTCACTATAGTTTGCTGACACTATAAGATTAACTTCCTCTTCCACAACTTTAAAAGCAGTAGATGCCATTTCAACAAACTAGGTCTTTCGATAAGTACAAAGAATATGCTCGGTAGGGTTTCAACTTACTCAGAATATATCGAAGAGTGTGCTCGGTTCGATTTGCAACTGCATTGGATTAGCTTGAAAGATTCTTTGCTCGAACTTGCTCTGTGAAATTTTAGCTCTCTGAAATTGCTTTGTGAAAAATGAACTCAGTCTTCTGTGTATTTATAGAATTTTCCATATTCCCGCTCAAAACTTTATGCAATAAATGCTTGACCTACTTTCGGTTCGTGACAACTGTCAACTCGGTGAATATTGCAATCTTTCATCAGCTTGGTTAACACATGATTTCTCTCTTGGTTGATACTGATACTCGGTTAACCTTGAATAGTGATCACCGACGGGTAACCATTGCTTGGTCTAACTTTTACCGACTATGTGACTTTGTTAGCTCATAACATATAAACCACAATACATCTTTATTCATGCAGATTTGGTATTTGCTCATCATATATAAGGAACTATATGTAAAATATGATCATTTTGAAATGTCAGTCCCATACATACCTATATCACCTTAGGTGGAAGTACCGATGTCACCCAATCCAGTGGACGAGGTTTCACTGACAGCATTACTTGACTCAGCATTCTCATTTGATGCTTTCTTCCACATGCCGTTTCTTATTCTCATGATATCTGCAATAGTGTTTCCACTCTCAAAAACATGATTTTCTTCTGATGCTCGGTCTCTGCAGTCTTTGCTTAGGTGACCGACCTTATGACAATGCAAACATGCCATTCCAGTGCTTGTCCAGCTTCGTGATTGTCCAGCCCATCTTTTCCTATTACAATTTGCTGCAATGTGCCCATATCTACCACATGCAATACAGTTAGTCCATGTGTTGTAAATCCAAACATAAGAGTTACCTTGTCTCTTCGGTTGATAAAGCTTGCATTGTGTCTTCTGCTTTGGCATCCATACTTGCTTCATTTTTGCCTTACACTCTTGTGCAGTGTGTCCATGTTCATTGCAAGTGTAACATAATTTCTCCATAGTAGAATTGTTAGCATTCTTATTCTGTTTAGCTCTACACTCATAAGCTTGTGTCCAAATTTTCCACAATAGTAGCAATATCCATTAAACTTAGGAGTGATTGGGTGTTTACCTTGTGCTTTGCTTCTACACACATTAGAAGTATGTCCCGGTTTGCCACAGTGATAACATGTTAATGTCTTTGGCCTTTGACTCTGATTGTTGTTGGCTTGTTCTGCTTGTTGTGATGATTCTCCTTCGCCGGTATAGCCTAATCTAGCATTGCTTCCAAATCTTCTTTGATTAATCAGAAAATCATCAATCCTTTTAGAACTATCCTCAGCCAATTTCTTCATTTCATGATGCTGTTGTTGAGTTTTCACTTCATTTCTCAGCTTTTCATTCTCTTCTCTGAGTATTCCTATATCTTCAAGTTTTCTTGACAGCTCACCATTAACTCCGTTGACCTCCTGATTCACAATCACCATCTGATTTGAGATTTCAAAATGGTGCTCGGTGAGTCTGTGTATCTCACTTTATTTTGCTTGAAGTTGTTCAGTTATCTGTCTTTGGTCCTCAATAGCTAGATTCCTTTCTTGCTCAGCCTGTCTAGCATTGTTCATTACTTCTACCATTCTTACCATCTGAGATTCCTGACTGATTTGTAGTGCTTTCACTTGCTCGGTTAAGTGAAGATTCTTTTCAGACAAGTCAGAGACTATACTTTTAGATCCATCATAAATACTTCCTGAACTAGATCCAATATGATCAAATACATCATCAATCACTTCTTCATGGTAACCAATCTCATTTTGCAAAATATCTAGGTTCTTCCTTTCAACCACTAATTTCTTTAGTCCATCTTTACCTTGCTTATACTGCTCAACAAACATCTGCATTTGAATCTTTTGATTCTCTATAGTTTTATCTAATTTATACCTCTCCATGAATAGATCTTTACCCTTCAGTGGTTAAACTATCCAATAAGAGAATTGCGCTTTGATACCAATTGTCGGATTGGAGAGATATGGTACTGAGAGGGGAGGGGTGAATCAGTGCCCACAAAAACTTTTACTTATAAACCTTTCAGATCTAAAACAACAAACAGTAGTAACCTTCAAAAATAACTTGTATCCATTGCATGCATCATTCATTCATTTAACTGTCAAGGATAAATAACATGAAATCAACAAGATAATCAACACATAACACAAGTATTTTGGTAACGCAGAAACCTTTGTTAGAAGGTAAAAATTGCGGTGGGGATGACACCCACAAATTCTTTACTACTGCAGATAGAAAAGGTTTGCCTGTTAGGGCTACAAGTGGTGATCACTTCTGGTGATCTTACCTTGTTAGGAGTAACATATTAGATCAACTAGATCTACCTAGTGATAGGATTTTAACAACACTACTTGAGTGTGCACTCGGTTAAGAGATTTACAAAAAGACTGTTAGGTCTACTCTGTTAAGAGATTTTACCAAAACTCTATTACAATGATTAGAAAGCAATAGGTAACTATCTGCTAATGACAACTCAATTGTTTGATACAGATCTATGAAATACTGAATAGATATCACCTTTTCTGTGTGAAGATATCTGCTCTGAACTGCTCGGTTAGCCTGATTCTGATTCTACTTTAATCTGATTACGTCTGAATACTGTTCTGCTCTGTCTGTCAATTGATAAACTTGAAGTTGGCTAATGCTTCAAGAACTTCTTCGTTCATTCATCAGTTACATCAAAATGATGCAAAACTACAATTATATAGCATACTTCTTTATGCCGCTTAACAAAATTAGGTTACAATATCTTAGAGAAAACCCTAAGATCTACGGTGTACAAAAATAACCTAGATCTAACAAATACAAAAGATCATCATCGCAATTAATGATGGAATCTTACAATAAATGATCCTAGATCTTGGTAAAACATTTTGTGATTCTGTTGTAACCGTTTGCATAGATAGATGTGCCATTCTTGATTCCTATGCCGTTTCCTGTGATCTTTGGTAAACATTGTATATACTGTTCAGTGATTATACTGTTGCTCGATGTTTACTATTGCTCGGTATCGGTGTCTGATGCTCGGTAAAACTGTTCTGTGCTCGGTGTGAAGACTTAACCGACTGGCTTGTATTGCTTGCAGTTACAGACGAATGTTTCTAATATTGTATCTTAGTATAAATATTAGAATGTTTCTAATATTTAGTTAGCTGTAGCTAGAATAGAATGTTTCTATTCTAGACGATCGTTTCCTAAGGAAACATCGTTCATCTTCTTGTATATATAGATTGTTTGATCTTTGTTAATAAATCAGAAAGTATTCTACCATCTACTTTTCGTAACATGGTATCAGAGCAGGATGTTAAATTTTTTTGAAAAATTTCGTCATTCCTAAAAATTTTCCTTTGGATTTTTTTAGAGGATTTTTTTTCAAAAACGTGGGTTTGTTCTAAGGAATTTTTTTTCCTACCCACATTTATTCTTTACAACCTGCACATGGCTTTTTGAGCTATCAGTTCATTTTTTTTCGGTCTTTTTCCACATATTTATGCAAATCCACCATTAATTTTTGGGGCTTTTTTAGCCAGGGCCTTTTTTTTCCGAAACCCTAATTTTTGGGCTCAAAATTTTTTTCTAGATTAGATTCTTGGTGAGTTTTTCAAGATCTCAAATGGGTTGTCGTCAATTTTTGCTGGGTGTCTCAATTTTTGTGCCTCAATTTTCAAGCCATTAGATCTAGATTTCGACAACATATTCTTTCTAGGTTTTTCAAGCTCTTTCTGGGTACTTCTCCATTTTTTCTGGATCTTTCAATTTTTGACCTTGAAGTTCATGTCCTCTGAGATATTCACTTTTTTTTGGCAAACATGCTATGAGCATTTGTATTAGTAGCCTCAGAAGTCAGTCTCAATTAAAAAGCAAGCTAATGCTACTAAACACTCAGAGTAGAAAGAATCTGCCTTTCATGCCTTTATGGCCAAAATACCTGCAGATCATGTGAAATCTTTTGCCTGGTACATAGATTCCGATGCCTCTCGTCATTTCACTCACAGGCGTGACTGGTTTGTTGAGTTCTCTCCCTTCACTGACTCAGTTATCTTTGGCGGTGGTGAAGAGTACAATGTTGTCGGCAAGGGCAATGTTCAGATACAGTCTGGAGGAAGAAAACTCATGTTCCTCAATGTGTGCTATGTTCTTGGCATGAACCATAATCTTCTTTCAGTTAGTCAGATTATGAGACACTCTCCTCAGCTGGATGTTGTTTTTAGTGCACATAAGTGCTTGATTGTTGATCGTACTTCTCGCACTATGCTTGTTGTTGGCCTTGAGGATCATGGTCTTTATAGGCTTGTGGACTCAGGCGATTCTCTTGAGCGTGCCTTCATAGCAAAATCTTTTGCTATCAGCAGTCTTTGGCATTAGCGATATGGTCACCTGAATATTCAGTATCTTGCACAACTTGTTCGGGATGATTTAGTACATGGCCTACCGGATATTTAGACCCAAAATCATCGAGTTTGCGGAGCTTGCTAGGCAGGGAAGCAACATAGGACACCGTTCAAGGATGGTGACTCATGGCGAGCATCTAAGGTACTCCAGCTAGTTCACGCTGATATATGTGTTCCTATGAATGCTACTTCTGTTACCGGGTATAGGTATTTCTTACTCTTTGTTGATGATTTCAGTCGCAAAATGTGGGTATATTTTCTTAAGAAAAAATCAGATGCATTTCTTGTATTTCAGACATTTAAGGCCTTAGTAGAAAAAGAGTTTGTTTCTTCTATTCTTACTCTTAGGTCTGATAATGGGGGGGAGTTCTGTTCTTCTATTTTTTCTACCTTCTGCGCTACTCATGGCATCAAGCGTCAGTTTACCACACCACACACCCCTTAGCAAAACGGTTTTGTAGAGCAGCGAAATCGTACCATTACAGAGATGGCTAGGGCTATGCTGGAACACAGAAACGTACCTTAAAAATATTGGGCAGAAGCAATATTCACAACAGTTTATCTTCTTAATCGGTCACCCACTTATGCAGTTAAACATAAGACTCCTGAGGAGGCATGGTCTGGTCGCAAACCTAGGATCAACCATTTCAAAGTTTTTGGCTCTCTAGCATATGAATGGATTCCTGATGCCCAACGCACTAAGTTGGATTCCAAGAGTCAAAAGCTTATGTTTACAGGGTACAGTGACACTCATAAGGTCTACAGACTGATTGATGTAAACACTGATCATTTAATCTTTAGTCGTGATGTTGTGTTTGATGAGGAACTAGGACCATTTTAGCTCTCTTCCTCCCCGCAACATTCTGAGACTTAGCCTTCAAAGACCTCCAACTTGGGTCTTCCTATTTCATGTGATTCATCTGATGAGCGAGCTGATTCTAATGCACCACCTGAGCTCCCTTCGGACAATGCCATTCTTGCTCCTAATCCTGATCTGCTTCCTCATCCAGCTATTCCTTCTGCATCTAATATTGGCTCCTCTTCTCTTCGGCCTAAATGGTGGACTAAGACAATTAGTGATCTTCGTCCTGATGAACTCATTGAGGGTAGAACCTCCAGAAATAAGAGCATTCAGCATAACATAGTTAATGTTTCTCTCATGGCTAACATCCATAGTATCTCTGAGCCTCAAACATATGCAGAGGCCAAAGGAATTCTAGAATGGGAACAGGCAATGGATGCTGAGGTCCAAAGTCTTCAAAAGAATCACACCTAGGTTCTTTCAGATCTTCCTCCAGGGAAGAAACCCATTAGCTGTAAATGGGTCTATAAGGTCAAATATCATGCAGACGGTACCTTAGACAAATATAAAGCCAGATTAGTTGCTCGAGGATTCACCCAGCGAGAAGGCATTGACTATGAGGAGACTTTTGCTCCTACAACCAAGATGAGTACTATTCGCCTTCTCCTTGCCATTGCAGCTCAGTATGCTTGGAAAGTTCACCAGATGGATGTGAAGAGTGCCTTTCTAAATGGTGAATTGTAGGAAGAAGTCTACATGACGCAGCCTCCTGGTTTCAAGGTTGCTGGTTCAGAACACAAAGTATGTAGACTCCGGAAAGCCCTCTATGGTCTTAAACAGGCCCCTCGGGCATGGTACATAAAAATTGATTAGTACTTGGTTGCTCGTGGATTTCAATGTAGTCCTTCAGACAGTAATCTGTATATCAAACACTTTGGTAATGATATTCTCTTTCTCGTTATCTATGTGGACGACTTAATCATTACTAGGAGTTCAGAACATTTGATTTCCGAAATCAAATAGGATTTGTGCAACACTTTTGATATGACAGATCTCAGAATACATTATTGTTTGGGTATTGAGGTTTGGCAGACTGATAGTAGCATTTTTCTTTGTCAGTCTAAGTATGCCAGAAGCTTGCTGGACAAGTTTTGAATGCAGGATTGCAAACCAGCCTCCACTCCTATGGAGACTGGTTTGAAATTGTCCGCACAATCTGATTCTCCTCTTGTAGATGAAACCCTCTTCAGGCAACTAGTGGGTAGTCTCATCTATCTTACTGCTACTAGACCTGATCTCAGCTTTGCAGTTAGCTACATCTCCCGATTCATGACAAACCCCAAGGTTGATCATTGGGTTGCAGTAAAGCGTGTTCTACGTTATGTACAACATACCTTGGATTATGGACTTCTTTACACTCGGAGTGCTGCTCCTCAACTCAGTGGGTTCACAGATTTTGATTGGGCTGGCTCCGTTGATGATAGAAAATCTACCTCTTAGATATGTGTTCAATTTAGGATCGGGTGTGGTCACCTGGACCAGTAAGAAGCAACAGGCGAGGGCTCTCTCTTCGAAAGAAGCAGAATATAGAGGAGCTGTCAAGGCAGCTTGTGAGGCAGTTTGGCTTCGTCAGATGTTTGTAGATATGCAACTACCTCAAGCAAGTCCGACTCCTTTGTTTTCAGACAATCAGGGTGTACTCAAACTTGCCAAAAATCCAGTTTTCCATGAACGCACCAAACACATAGAACTCCATTGTCATTACATTCGGCAGTTGGTAGAAGATGGATCTGTTCAATTGCTATATGTTCCTACCTCGGAGCAGCCTGTAGATATTTGCACCAAACCCCTTGGTCCTGACAAGTTTGTAAAATTCAGGGGGTCTATTGGTGTAGTTAATAGATTGAGCATTAAGGGGGGGTATTAGAATAATTTAGAATCATATTTTATTAATGCTCAATATTGTATCTTAGTATAAAATTATAAATATTAGAATGTTTCTAATATTTAGTTAGCTGTAGCTAGAATAGAATGTTTCTATTCTAGACGATCGTTTCCTAAGGAAACATCGTTCATCTTCTTGTATATATAGATCGTTTGATCTTTGTTAATAAATCAGAAAGTATTCTACCGTCTACTTTTCGTAACATATATAATATCTCGAGTATTATATTAATTTATCTAATATTTACATAATAATAATCATTATTATTATTTTATCAATTTAACTATTTAGTTATTATGAGAATAATTATAATCTAACTTTATATATACATATATATCAATGTATATAGTAATATCAATTATTATATATATTGATATATATGAATATATATAATAAATAATTTCTCATAATAATCATATAGTCAATATTATTTATTTGACCGATGCTACAAATATCAACAAATTAGTCGCATTTTCTCAGACAAATGGGGAGCCTATGTAAGCGATTACATCACAGTACCAAGGAATAGTCAAGAGGGTGAATGGCAATGGAAACGGTTTGAAGATTTAGATATACCTCAAGGGGACATTCAAAATCTAAGACAAGTGCTAAGGGACAGGTTCATTTTGCTAAAATAGGGCAAAGATGAGATCATTTGGAATGGTTCTGAATTAGGCATGTATAATGTGAAGGAGGGATACAAAATAGTAGCAGGTCAGCAAGATTGCCCCAAAACTCATTTTACAATCCAATTATGCTGGAATAAAGTTTGTTTGCCAAAGGCTGGCATCTTCACATGGGCGACATTGCAAGGGAGAATCTTGACAGCAGATTGCTTTAAAAAGCTTGGATACCAGGGTCCCTCAATTTGCTCTTTATGTTATAACAGCGAGGATAATGTCAACCACATGCTTCTCTCTTGTCCCTTCTCCCTCAAATGCTGGCAGTGGCTTTGTGCCAAACTTGGATGGATTTCAACATTACCTAATGACTTCCTATCATTATTCAAATCTTGGCCCATTCTCTTTAAGGAAAGCCTATGTGGAAATTTATGGATCATCTCTCCCTCAATCTTGATATGGAAATTATGGAAGGAGAGAAACATGAGAATTTTCCAAGGAAAATCGTTGGAAAAAGCAATGCTTCTAAACAAAATTGAAGCAATAATAGTGGAAACACTGAATTCCAAAATACATGCCCAAAGTAATACACCAAAATTCTATACAAGCTAGGATGACTCCATGCTTAAGAGCTGGTTTGGTCTCAGAATTCCTCAAATGATAGGCAGAGGAGGAAAAATCGGTAAATTAAACAGAGTTAACTGTAAATGGTTTCTACCAGCAAGTGGTTGGTTCAAGATGAACTTTGATGGAGCTTCCAGAGGGAATCCAGGGCCTTCAGGTGCAGGATGTGTGATACATTCATGCCAAGGAGAGACCATGGCCAGATATTCAAAACCATTGGAGGAAGATACAAATAACGTGGCAGAATTTAAGGTTCTTATCATAGGGCTATCCCTTTTCTTAGAAATGAACCTAGCAAACATAGAAATTGAAGGAGACTCGGCCATTGTTATAAATCCAGTTAGAGAAAAGACAATCTCAACTTGGAGACTTCAATCACTACTTGATTCTGCATTAAATCTGATAGCCAAATTTGAAAAGTAATGGTCAACCATATATATAGAGAGGGCAACACTAAGGAAGATGAATTATTAAAGGTGGGAGCAAAGGGAACCACACTCAAACAGATCACCTTACAACCATCGAAAGATGGAGAATAAGGGCCGGACTACATACCAAAGGACCAAAATATAACCACGAAATGTTGGCCTAGAGTGTAGAATGGATTAATACCAATATCACAAAGGAGTTGCATCACATTTCCAATGGTAATCCACACCAGTTTGTAACACTTGTAGGAATTTTCACATTGAAATGACAAGAGGAAGAGTGTGGAAGAAGACACAGTTCTTCAAGCAGTTCCAAGCTAACATTTTCCATTCGAGCTTGTTTGTTTGTCTTGGGTGTAGGTGGAGAGTTGAGGAAGAGCCGAGAGAGCTGGCAAAAGACTAACGATGGATACCCCCATTAAACTTAATGTTGTGAATCACCAGACAGCCTTTGACATGCTAATTTCAGACCTAAGGCTCAAAGAGGGGAACAATAATTGGTCGTAGAAGAATTGTGTAGAAGGCTCTTTGAAGATAAATACCTGTTGGGCTTGCATGATGCGATTATCAACATTGATGAAGACCTCACCATACCATTTCCATTTGACTCAGCTATAGTGATGAGAGCAAGTGGAAGATTTCCGGGGCTAGGCAATAGATAGAGAAGAAAAATGAGATGATTTGGATGAGAATCTAGATTGGTTCATCAAGTACAAATAAGATGGGAAGATGGATGGATTGGGTAGCGAAGATACATCTGAGGAAGAAGGCTACAAGGATGACCAATTTGAAAAATGGGAGGATTCCACACTATTGGATGTAGCAGGACCTTCATCTATTTAGAAGAATATGCCTTGACCGGCAGTGCTGCAACCAATGGAAGATAATCAGAGTTGGACAGAACTAAGATAAGGACTCCTTCATGCCCATTGGTCTTTTGCTTGGATAGATTTTGATGCAAGAGCATCCATGAAGACACCTAGAAGCATCAAAGAGCAAAACAAGGAAGGATCAAAGACATCTCTAAATGTGAATTGGGATATCCTAAAGCCAATAATGGCCCTATGTAATGATCAATTCAATGGAAATGTAATAAGTCCTAGAAGTCCTGGTGAAGGACTTAGGACCACAAATGATGTAAAATGGGTTAGTAGTGCCCAAGAATTAAATAAGGATCTAGATAGTCAAATATCCTAGGATTTAAATTAGATAAAGTTTGATAGGTTTTCAATAAGAAAAATCAATAATATGTAAGTTAAAAATTCAAATATTTGAATTCTAACAGCTAGGAGGAAAAAGGTGGGAAAGTAGTTTTAGGAAGTTTTAACCTTAACAAAGCCATGAAACCGATCCAAATCGGTTGGGGGAAGTTAGTAGGAAGTCTTTAAGAAGGGAAATCATCATTGTACTAAGCATGATGCAAAATGTATGGACTGTCACAGGAAAATACAATAAAACTCAGAATTTGGATCATTTTCCTTGTGTTCATTGCATGGTTTTGATTTCTTAGAAGTTCTATTGGGTTTCAAATGCATTGAGGATACTTATATTATTGTTTTAACCAATTTTGAATGCTCTGAGAATACTTTTGGTTTCAGTTTTATCCATTAGTGCTGACTGTTCCATTGAATCCACTGTTTTTCCATAACAGTTTGGTTCAAACTTAATGCTAAGGGTCATTCCATGAATGTATTATGACTGTTTCTCATAGAATGATGCCTAAATAACATGTACATCACAATCCTAACAGAAATTTGTGTAGGTGGAGTGAGTTTTAAAGGTGATGACCGAGATGGTTGAAGGAAAACCAAGTAATTTGCTCGGTATGGAGCAGCAGTAAATGATTTGCCTTAATGAGGGTGGTATTTTCTTGGATATTGTGTTTTTCCATGTCAAATACAAGGTGAAACCATCCTTGGTTGGTTGCATAAGTTCTTGGAGAGCATACATTGGAGAAACCCTAGGATTGAGGGTTTGTGTGAAGCCGAATTGGGGTTTTTGTAGTTGCAGAGACCTTAGGGTCAATTTGAGTTGATAATAATTCAATTGAAGCCATACGAGAAGACTGTTGAGAGTCTAAAAGTCAGTGGATAAGTTTAAGTTGAGGTTTCTTTGTTAAATGGCCATCTTTTTAGCCTAAAATAGGGTCACTAGTGTGAGCAGCAGATATTGCTCCAAAACAAACCTAGCCAATCTTCTGGTATTTTGTATAAGGCTGAAAATGGTATCTGAAAAGCTAACTTTTTTGGTGATTGTTTTGGTAAAGTTTTGAGTTATTGGGTTTTTATCTCTGTTGGAGACCTAGTTGGGGGCAATTAGGCCTACAAGGAGCAACTTGGAGATTGAGGGTAACCCACAAGTCGGGAGTTTAAAACCTCTCGAATCACTTTGAAATATACCTAAATAAGCATCCTAATCCATTTGGAACCTTGGGTAGAGCATTTGTTGAGTTTTGACCTCTTGAGCCATTTAGGTGCCCTTAAGCCTATTTGGGTAAACATTGACGATCCTTGTATTTCCCTTATAGATCAATTGAAGTTAAGAATCCCATCACCAACCCCTTTGCATCAATTGGTATCAGAGCCTAGGAGCATCCTAGGTGAAGAGTTTGGAGAAATAAGCTTGTGGATCTTTGGTGAATTGAATCCTTGTGAACCCTTAGAGTTGAGCATTCCTTTGAGGAGAGTTTCCAAGTTGATTCCTTTGCATTAGAGAGACAAAGAGGAAGTATGTTAGAAGGAGAAGAAGATAGTGGATCTAGAGAGTTACCTCAGAGGATGACAAATGTA
This sequence comes from Chamaecyparis obtusa, assembly GCA_027943335.1. NCBI lineage: Eukaryota > Viridiplantae > Streptophyta > Pinopsida > Cupressales > Cupressaceae > Chamaecyparis > Chamaecyparis obtusa. The sequence goes on along the minus strand of BSBK01003559.1, from coordinate 296,949 downwards.
GAGCTTGCTAAACTTGTGAAGGAACAAATGGCCGAGAACAAGAGGGATAGGTCCGAATAAAGAGGGAGATATTCAAGCACTTCATGCTTCAACAAACAACAAAAGGAAAAAGAATTTCAAACGAAAGAGAGGAAATAATAATCAACATCACAAAAACAAAGATCTCTCAAAGGTCCAATGCTACAAGTGTGATAAGTTTGGACACACTCACAGGTTCTGTTCGAAAAGAAATAAAACTCAAGCAACCATAGCTGAAGTAAAAGAAGTTGAAAATCCTCTATTTTTCTTAGCCTTATCAAGTGAACTAAACTCAAATAAAAGCACTTGGATAATTGATAGCAAAGCATCAAGACACATAATCGGCTTTATAGATCAATTCAAAACTTTTGAAGAACAATCAACTGAAGAGTTCTTGAATAACCGGAACCTTCGCTTGCTGCTTTATAATAGTAGGGATGATTATGGAGTTGCTACTGTTAGGTGTCAAGCCAGCTCAACTACTAGAACCAAGAAGCTAATGCTCGACCCCGCTGCTTGCCATTCCCTTGTTTCGAAAGGTGAAATGCAAGCGAGTGAAGAGCACCACAATTGGTGACAACACCACCTACCCTGTGAAAGGAATTGGGACCTGCTCAATTAAATTAAGAACCGGAGTTACATTACAATTAAAAGATGTTCTATTTGTACCAGGAATCAAAAGAAATTTGATCTCCATTTTAGGTCTAGCTGATCAAGAATATTGTGTCATCTTTCATGAAGATAAAGTTCTACTATGGCCTAAAAATTCCAACATTAAGAATGCTATTTCCATAGGAACAAGAGACGGTGGCTTATACAAACTTTGTAACGATAAAAAACATGCTCTAAGTCATGAAGCATGCAATTGTAATGACATTTGGCATAGAAGATTAGGTCATCTTCGGTATAGTGCCCTACCTACCATAGGGAAGATCACCACAGGTCTACCTCACCTAAAATCTGAACATAATGGAATTTGTAAAGGTTGTGCTCTAGGGAAGAACACAAAAGGGTCTTTTCCTTCAAGCGAACATAAATCAAAATTTGTACTAGAACTTGTCCACACTAATTTGTGTGGTCCAATGTCAATGCTCTCATTAGGGGGATACTTGTATTACATGATCTTTGTTGATGACTATTCTAGGAAAACCTAGATATATTTCCTAAAATTTAAAAAATCAAATGAAGTATTATTGAAATTCAAAGAATTCAAAGCCCTAGTAGAAAATCAAACCGGGAAGAAAATAAAGACTCTAAGGTCAGATAATGGGGGTGAATATATCTCTGAAAAATTTAAAGAATTGTGCATTTCTATTGGGATTAAGAGGGAGTGTACTATACCTTATAATCCTCAACAAAATGGAGTTGCAGAAAGGAAAAATAGGACCATCATTGAAGCCGCCAAAGCCATGAGGCATGATTAGAATATACATATCTCATTCTGGGCTGAAGCCTCAAACACAGCCGTATACATTCAAAATAGATGCCCTCATTCAATCTTAGAGAATATAACACTTGAAGAAGCTTTTACAAGAAATAAACTAGACCTAAGTCATCTAAGAATATTTGGTTGTCTCGTATACATTCATGTTCCTAAAGAAAAAAGGACCAAGTTAGAGCCCTCCGAGAAGAAAGGCATATTTGTTGGCTATAGAGAAACCACTAAAGGATATAGAGTCTATATCCTAGGACAATAATCTATTGAAATCAGTAGAGATGTAAAATTTGAAGAAAATACTGCATATAAACTATCTCTAAATATAGAAGACGATTCAATCACAGAATTAGAGGAAAATCATACAATTGAGAATTAGAGGGAGAATATCATAGAAGATAATGAGCCTCCAACAACTAATTCTAAAAATACTGAAATTCCTAATAACAAGAGAAGACCACTATGGGAAAGAAAGATGATTGAAGAAAACAACATAGAACCTAATGAAATTTTCAGAGAGAATAAGAAAACAAGAAATCAAACATGCTATGTTGCACTCCTAACTGAACTCACAAAATCTGAACCTTCAAATGTTGAAGAGGCCTTATCATGTCAAGCTTGGAAAGATGCAATGATTGAAGAATACTAATCTATATTAAAAAATGATGTCTGGGATGTTGTACCTATGTAATGGGCACCCCTTAATGCCAAAAAGGAAAACTAAACATCTGCTGGTAGGAATTTTGTCAAACAGTTTGCATCCAACTTCTTATTTCTCTGTTTAATATTTTACCACTTATAACTTCGGAAATGAAGCGTTTGTTTGTTTGTTTGAGTTTTTGCATGGAATTGAAATCATACAACATAACAATAAAGAAACTACAATAATATGCAAACTGGATATTGAACTGCTGCTGATAAGATGTTATTTTCAGAATTTAATAAAATCAAATACAAGGCAGATTATCAACTCACTAATTACTCCAATATCATTGGCATAATACTCCAGCCCATGCTTTCGAACTTGCTTCTATAGTGACGTGAATAGTACCGCATGAATAGTGCCGCATGAACAGTGCTGCTACAGTACTTTGTCTTTCAAACAGTCCACTACCTTCATAAAATCATTCCCTCAAAGCGGCATAAGCATCGGACAAGTAGTGAAGAAGATATGAGCAAAATATCAAATCTGCCTGTAGCTGGAAATGCAACCAAACTGCCTGATAATGAAGCTGATAGCAATGGATTCCAAAGGCCAAACCCCAAGGGAATGACATCTAGAATGTCACAAGAGAGGATAGACGTCCTCTAATGCCAAGAACGGATCTGCAACTCACACACCAATTTCTTCTCATATTCAACATATCTAATGAAGCCACAAATGCTTCCTTTTATTCTATTTCCAAGGGTCGACTCAACTCTCATGGGCAATGTGGGATAAAAGATGTGCAATATAAAACACATATTAAAATATCCACTTATGTCTCCCTTGGGTACACATTCCCATAAAATAAATATTAAAGTAACACTTTAATATTTTACAATTAAATTAAACGTTACTTTAATAAAAATTTAGGCATTAAAATGTATTAGCAATCAAACTCTGAATAATGTGAGTGATAGCTCGTCGGAAAGCTATCATCGAGGAGTATCAAATCCAATCACCAAAACTGGCCTCCACTATGTCCTGCTGACTTACTAAAAATAGTAAGTATCCCTGAAATTGAGTAAATCAACTTTGTTTTGGCCCAAACTGGAAATGACTAGGCCAAAACACTCCAGGATCCCCTTAAACCCTTCGTTAGCCCTCGGGACCATGTAGAACAAGGCTAATGCACACACACTTGGTCAACTGCTAAAGTGGGGACATTACAGTCTACCCCCCTTGAAATTGCTTGTCCTCAAGCAATCTCAGTCCAGCCTGTTGAATAACTTGCTCACTCTCCCATGTAGAATCCTCCTTCGGCAGGTCTCTCCATCTGACCAAATACTCCTTCACTATCCTGTTTCTAAGCTTCCTCTCTCTGGTGTCCAGAATAGCCTCGGGTACTAACACAAGCTTCCCCTCGTCATCCAAAGGGGGTAAATCTGTAGATGGCACTACACTCTGACCAATGGATTTCTTAAACCTAGACACATGAAACACATTGTGCACCCGACTGCCCTCTGGAAGCTCAAGCTCATAGGTGACTTCGCCCACTCTACGAATCACCCTGTAGGGACCATAAAATCTAGGCTTTAACTTTTCAGCTCCGCTCTTCTTGAGCGATGACTGTCTATATGGTTGTAGCCTCAAGTAAACCATATCCCCTACCTCGAAACTATGCTCTATTCAGTTTTGATCAGCGTACAATTTTTGTTGATTCTGGGCCTGTTGTATATTCTCCTTGAGCACTTTTAGGATGTCCTGACTATCCTACAATAAGTTTTTGGCTTTGGGCACTTTGTTGTCCCCCAAAACTAAATCCATGAAGCTAGGTGCTTCATAACCATAGAGTGCCATGAAAGGAGTCATCCTGATGGACATATGATAAGTGGTGTTATAACAATACTCTCCCATATGCAACCATCTGACCCAAGCCCTTTGTTGTGCAGTTACATAGTTCCTCAAATATCCCTCCACCCATTTATTCACAATCTCTGTTTGCCCATCTATCCGCGGATGATAACTAGTGCTAGGTGTAAGATTTGTACCACACAAGCTAAACAAATCCTGCCAAAAAACACTCATAAACTTACTATCCCGGTCACTGACAATGAATTTGGGCAGCCCATGTAACCTGAATATCTCTCTAAAGAAAAGATCTGCCACCTGTGCTGCTGTGTAAGTGGACGGAATAGCAAAGAAGTGAGTGAACTTCGTCAAGCGGTCCACCACCACATAGATGCAATCCCTTCCCTGCACTCATGGTAAACTAGTGATGAAGTCCATCGAAATACTTTCCCATTTCCTATCAGGAATGGGCAAGGGTTGTAATAAACCCGCAGGAAATGTGTGCTCTCCCTTATTCTGTTAACAAACCGCACACTCCCTGACATACCTCTGAACATCATCCTTGAGCCCTCTCCATGAGAACCACTCTCGGATCTGCCTGTAGGTCTTGAAGACTCCCGGATGCCCAGCTGCGGGTGCATCATGAAATGCCTTCAGTATTGCCTCTCTCAAATGTGATGAGGAAATCAAATAAACCCTGCCCTGAACTTTGATCAATCCATCTATCACCTCATAGCGATCATCCTGTATAGTACCTGAAATCAATCCAGAAGCCCAAGCATCTCCGACATACTCTGCTATAATCCGATCTCTCCAATCTCCTGAAATCTCTGCCAGAGCACATAAGTGAGGTCTCCGAGATAAGGCATCAGCCACCACGTTTTTCTTACCTTTGACAAACTCTATGTCAAAGTCATAAGCCTGCAATTTAGTAACCCATTACTGTTGCCGGTCATTAAGATCACGTTGGCTCATAAAGTATTTAATACTGTTGTGATCAATCTTGATCACAAAACGCCCACCTACCAAATATGATCGGAATTTGGCCAATGCATGCATTATGGCCAACATCTCCCGGTCATAGACATAATAAATCCTCTCAACTCCCCGGAGCTTCCTACTCTCGAATGCAATGGGATGCTTCTCCTGCATCAATATTGCTTCAATCCCATCACCCGATGCATCACAATGAAACCAAAAGGCTTCGTGAAATCCGGTAGAGCTAGAACTGGACATGAAGACATTACTTGCTTGAAATGCTCGAAACACCTCTGTGCTGCCCCTATCCACATGAAGGCCCCTTTTTTGGTGAGATCTGTCAAGATGCTGCCGTCTGTGAAAAACCCTTAACAAACCTTCTGTAAAATCCGCAAAGACCAAAGAACCCCTTAAGCTGTGTGAGGTTTGTAGGAGTAGGCCAATCAACTATAGCTCTAATCTTTTCAGGGTCTACTCGAACTCCATCTGCACTGATAATATGCCCAAGGTATAGTAATTCTGTCATACCAAACTCACACTTAGACTCCTTGGCATACAACAAATCTCTCTCTAGGATAGATAACACCTCCTCCAAATGCTGTGAATGTTCCTCCCAGGTCTTACTGAAGATCAGGACAAATCTCATCAACTGCTCCTTGAATACCTGGTTCATACAAGTCTAAAATGTAGCGGTTGCATTGGTTAGTCCAAATGGCATAACCATAAACTCAAAGTGGCCATAGTGACATTGGAAGGCTGTTTTCTCAATGTCCTCTACTCTCATCCTGATCTGATGGTATCCAGATCACAAATCAATTTTGGTGAAGAAGCATGCCCCATGCAACTCATCAATCCTAGGAATGGGATACCTGTTTTTAATTGTTTTCTTATTCAGTGCCTTGTAATCGATGCACATGCGCATCGTCCCATCCTTCTTCTTCACCAGTACTACTACTGAAGCAAATGGGCTTTTGCTAGGCCTAATGTGCCCCATCTCCAACAACTCTTTAATTGCCTTCTCTATCTCATCCTTGTGTTTCTTAGGATGACGATAAGGGGTAATCATAACTGGCTTGGCTCCCTCCTCGGGCTCAATAACATGCTCTATCGCCCTGTCAGGAGGAACCCCATGAGGAATATTGCCAAATACTTTAGTGTGTCTGTCAAGTATCTTCTGGATATCTAGTGGATGACTCTTTACCAGTGGCTCTGGTGAAGCTGGCATAATGTAGCTCTCTGCCGCCCACTCTATGTCATCATGATGAAAAAGTCTCTGCATTCTCCTCAAGGACACTACTCTGCAGCCTCCATCCGAAAGTCCCCTAAGTACCACAATTCTGCCCTCATGCTGGAATCTCATCTCCAATTTCGCTAGGTTGAGTGTGAACTCAACTAGTGAAGCCATCCATGTCATGCCGAGGATGACATCATAATCTCCCATGTCCACAACATAGAACTCATCCTCCAACTCATAGCCATCTCCAAACCTAATGTGAAGATTAGATATCTTCCGAGTGCACAATAATTTGTCACCGTTAGCCACCATGACTCTAAACCCATCATGCTCCTCGGTCTGTAACCCTCTCCTAGCTACCAACTGCGCATCTATGAAGTTATGTGTAGCCCCAGTGTCAATGAGAGATATCACTTTCTGCCCTTGGATAGTACCCCTGTCCTTAAATGTGATTGCCTTTTGGGCCCTTGTCAAGCATGCCAACGATCTATCATCCTTAGGAATGCTGCTCTCCTCTATAGTGTTACCCTCATCTGAATCGGAGTGCTGATCCTCCCCCTCTGACTCTGACTCTTCTGCTGAAAAATACTCCATTTGATTTGCCTTAGCCTTGAGAGGGCATTTATGAGATAAGTCCCAAGGCTCTCTACACTGGAAGCACAGTTTCTTCTTTCGAAGTTCATTCAAGGTTTCACTGTCTAGTCCTTTTGATCCTTCTTTGGGTTTGTTATACTCTTTCTGAAATGGTTTTTTGTCTTTGTCCTTGCGGTAGGAAGAATCTGTTGAATGGTATTTTCCTTTGTATACTGAAGGGGCTAAATCTCGTGCCTTTTTAGTTGCTTTTGCTAAGGTGAGTGGATCATGTCCCTTCACCCAACCTCGTAATGGATCAGCAAGCCCATCACAAAATAACACCACCAATCTCCTAGGAGAGATATCAGTAACAAGTATAGACAAATGCTGAAACTCGGCAATGTAAGCATCCACAGAACTTGACTGTTTTAACTGTGCTAGCTCCTTGAAATGTAACTCGGGATCCCTAGTGTCAAATCTCTCAATCAATCTTTCTGTGAATTCCTCATAGGATGTAATCTGATTATGCCCCAGAGTCACCATGCCATGATGCCACCATTCATGCGCAATGCCATCCAAGTGCATAGCCGCATACTTGATAGCCTCCTCCTCAGGCATAGGATTTAGCTGCAAGTATGTATCTACCTTCTACACCCAAGCTCATGCGGTCATCTTCCCTGAAGCATCATAATAAGGCAAGGAAAGTTTTCCAACTTTCTTTCTCAGCTCAAAATTCTGATTCCTCCCTTCTGCTCTAGGCATATGTCTCATCCTCAAGTCCATATAATCTCTGAGGGAAATATCTACCTGAAACTCGGGTCCACTGGTCTCCCAGTCCCTCCTGAACTGACCCTGTAACTCAGTAATCTGTGGTTCGTTCACTGGTTGAACCGGATCTCTAGGTGGGAAGGTGGGTAGAAGAGGTCTTGAGCTCGCTATTCGAGTTGGGTGTGCAACGTGTCTAAAGTTATCCGCCTCATTCCCATTGTTGCCAAGTCCATTATTACCATTAATGTTATTCTCAGGACCATTATTGTTGCCTCGGCTTCCATTATTATCATTGCCCCTATTGTTATCGTTTCCCCCATTGTTATTGTTTCCATTGTTGGCATCACCTGGATTAATATTGACACCCATTTGTCTAGCCATAAGCTGCAACATCATGTCCATTCGCCTATTCTGTTCCTGCTGCATATGCTGCCCCTGCTCTAATGTATCCAGTAACTGTCTGAACATTACCTCCCCCTGATCTGGACTAGTATTCCTGCCTCCACCTAATCTTGTGTTCATGTCATCTCGGTCACCCATATTCCTGTCCTGATCAAAGAATATCTCCTCTATGTCTGTATGACTGGATTTTATGTCCACCTGCACAGATGAACTAGACTACAAGTCCAAAATCCTATTTTGTCCTACTCTGGTATTGCGGAGATTATAAGGCCCCTGTCGCATGCTCAAACATAAATGCTTAACCTGTTTTTAATTTTTGATTTTAGTGTTTTGACATTTCGTCAAACACTTTTCCCTCTATCTGGTTGTTCCAAATTCTGTAATGACCCTTACTAAAAAGGCCACTAAAACCTCTAATGCTGGGCTGAGTAATTTCGTCAAACACTTGGCATGCAATTGAAGAGTTTTATTTGAAATGAAATGTGCTCAGAGAGATTATTGTAGAGTAACAAATCCACAATGTTCAATAAGACTAAACAGTGCCAATATATGTAAGTATGTAATCAAGGTATATGCTGACTTTCACAATCAATTACAATTTTCAGAATTACAATGACTTGGCACCAAAGAAATACAATGAGCTATAGCAAAACAATGATAGAACCCTTACATCAATGCAATGACCAACAATGCCAATTGAAATATGAAACATTCAAAGTCTGATTACAAACGTGACTGATTTATGACATATGCTGGACTGTTACAGTCTGTACTATTTTCAATTAAGACATATCAGACCCTCATTACTATTCCTATGACCAAATACAATTAAATTGGAACCTGGAAATGCTGCAATTTATTGTTGACAAGTGCTGATGAAGAGACACCTGAACTGCTCCCAAACTGGCCCAGAAACTGAACCGTACCCTGCTGTTGTACCTGGCCGTACAGTACGGACATGTACGACAGTTATAGTAAATTCTTGCAAGTGTTTTGGCTGCCGAAAATGATGTGAACAGAATCGCCTGGGAATATATAATGTCCTCCTAAATGCATAAAATCAATCTCCAATGGAGTATGAAGATATGAATGGAAATATGTGTCACAGGCCCTGGTATGAACTTCACACAAAAATGCACTGAATTGTCTCCAAACCTTGCCAAACTGATTCTTCAATGAATAGATGAAATTCAAACCCTTATGCAATCACAAACAAACCCTTACAATAAATTCTCAATGAAGTACCAATGAGATGGCTGAGTACCAACTCCAAACTTGCAACCCTTCAGTAGATATTTCACTACCTCAGTTATGCCAATCTAGGGGAGTGATCGTTCCCAAAGATCGAATAGTATTTGCAGACCCAAAAGACTACAAATTGCTCCACAATGGAAGAAGTAGAAGAAATCCCAAATCCAAGCATGTAGAAATGATAGCCCAAGCCCTCTATTTATTCTTTTTCTTGAGAAGTTACTAGAACTTCTAGAAACATCTAATTATAATGTACTTTATAATAAAATAACATTATAATAATAAAGTACATTTCTCAACTCAAAAATATAACAATGTAGGCCAAGATGTCTCATAACCGAATGTAGGCCCAACTAGACTAAATGTAGGCTCGGACTGGATGTAGGCTCACTTCTGGACGTAGGCTCCACTACAACTGCATGTAGGCCTCAAACTGGTTGTAGGCTTTGCCGAATGTAGGCTCTGTCAGCAATAAGCAATCAAATGATCCACACAATGACTCTCTCTCCAAACCATTTGCCTACAAGAGTCGATGATAGGCAAAGCCATCATGAAAGAACATATCTCTAGAAAGGGGACATGACAGTTCCCTATAAGACCTCCACAGGATGGCAGGACTTATAGCTCTGAATCTCTGATACCACTGTAATGGGCACCCCTTAATGCCAAAAAGGAAAACTAAACAACTGCTGGTAGGAATTTTGTCAAACAGTTTGCATCCAACTTCTTATTTCTCCGTTTAATATTTTACCACTTATAACTTCGGAAATGAAGCATTTGTTTGTTTGTTTGAGTTTTTGCATGGAATTGAAATCATACAACATAACAATAAAGAAACTACAATAATATGCAAACTGGATATTGAACTGCTGCTGATAAGATGTTATTTTCAGAATTTAATAAAATCAAATACAAGGCAGATTATCAACTCACTAATTACTCCAATATCATTGGCATAATACTCCAGCCCATGCTTTCGAACTTGCTTCTATAGTGACGTGAATAGTACTGCGTGAATAGTGCCGCATGAACAGTGCTGCTATAGTACTTTGTCTTTCAAACAGTCCACTACCTTCATAAAATCATTCCCTCAAAGCGGCATAAGCATCGGACAAGTAGTGAAGAAGATATGAGCAAAATATCAAATCTGCCTGTAGCTGGAAATGCAACCAAACTGCCTGATAATGAAGCTGATAGCAATGGATTCCAAAGGCCAAACCCCAAGGGAATGACATCTAGAATGTCACAAGAGAGGATAGACGTCCTCTAATGCCAAGAACGGATCTGCAACTCACACACCAATTTCTTCTCATATTCAACATATCTGATGAAGCCACAAACGCTTCCTTTTATTCTATTTCCAAGGGTCGACTCAACTCTCATGGGCAATGTGGGATAAAAGATGTGCAATATAAAACATATATTAAAATATCCCCTTATGTCTCCCTTGGGTACACATCCCCATAAAATAAATATTAAAGTAACACTTTAATATTTTACAATTAAATTAAATGTTACTTTAATAAAACTTCAGGCATTAAAATGTATTAGCAATCGGACTCCGAATAATGCGAGTGATAGCTCGTCGGAAAGCTCTCATCGAGGAGTATCAAATCCAATCACCAAAACTGGCCTCCACTATGTCCTGCTGACTTACTAAAAATAGTATGCCTGAAACTGAGTAAATCAACTTCGTTTTGGCCCAAACTGGAAATGACTAGGCCAAAACACTCTAGGATCCCCTTAAACCCTTCGTTAGCCCTCAGGACCATGTAGAACAAGGCTAACGCACACACACTTGGTCAACTGCTAAAGTGGGGATATTACAACCTAGACCTAAAGACAAATCAGTTGTCTCTTCAAAGTGGTTATTCAAAATCAAATATGCATCAGATGGTAGTATTGAAAAACACAAAGCCAAATTTGTTGACAGAGGTTTCTCCCAAAAGGTTGGAATTGATTACGCAGAGACATTTGCCCCAGTAGCACGATATACTTCTGTAAGAACTTTTATTGCCATTGTAGCATCTAAAGGATAAAAGATACATCAAATGGATGTAAAAACAACATTCCTGAATGGTGTAAATGAGGAAGAAGTATATATAGAATAACCTGAAGGTTTTTCTACTCATGATAGGAATCTCCACATGTGCAAACTGAAGAAAGCTCTCTATGGCCTTAAACAAGCTCCTAGGGCATGGTATGAAATGATAGATAGTTATCTCTCCAAGCTAGGATATTCCAAAAATAAAGCAGATCCTAACATATACTTCAAAATATCAGATGGTGATATGTTGATTCTAGTTCTCTATGTTGATGACTTGTTAATAATAGGTGAAGATTATCTTATTGCAAAATGCAAATGAGATCTTGTAGATGAATTTGATATGAAAGATCTAGGCCTTCTACACTACTTCTTAGGTCTAGAAGTATGGCAAAAGGAGAACTATATTTTTCTAAATCAAGGAAAATATACCACTGATATCCTGACCAAATTTGGAATGATGGATTGTAAACCATTATCTACTCCAATGGAAATAAATCTTCATAAGCTTAAAGGTGATGCAAAAGATTCAGAATCCACATATCTTACATACTATAGACAAATTATTGGATCTCTCATGTACTTGGTGAACACTCGCCCTGATATTTGTTATGCTACCAATGTGTTAAGTCATTTCATGTGTGACCCTAAGAAGATTCACCTAATGGCTGCCAAGCATATTCTGAGATACCTACGTGGCACCATTGGACTTGGCCTGAAGTATGAGAATGTTGAAATCAAACTACAAGGGTATTCTGATTCCGACTGGGTGGGTGGTTCTATTGATCGTAAGAGTACTACAGGATGCTGTTTCAGTCTTGGATCGGCTATGATATCTTGGTTCAGCAGGAAACAGTCTGCAGTTGCTCAAAGTTCCAATGAAGCTAAATATATGGTTGCTTCCATGGGAACTCGTGAAGCAAAATGGTTGAGGAAGTTGCTGGTTGAACTATTTGGAAATCCATTGAATCCTACCGTGATTCACTATGATAATCAAGGTTGCATTAAACTTTCAGTTAATCCAGTTTTTCATAACCGATCCAAACATATAGAGATACTGTACCATTATATAAGAGATATGGTGGACAGAGATGTTATCAAGTTGGTGTATATCAGCATTGAAGAGCAAAATGCTAACATTTTCACCAAGCCTCTAGCCAAGTTGAAAATAGAATACTTCAGAGGTAAACTTGGTATGACTAAATTGTAAGTGAATCTTTTTGAGATTGAATCTCAACAATATGTACTTGAATATATTCATGAATATTTTAATATTTTATTGCAATAATTATGTTTGTGTGTTATGAAAGGTGACGATCTTTCATATGTGTAAGGTTACTATTGTTAGGTGACGACCTCAACAATAGTCTGACCTATTATCAAGATTGACTATATTAAGTTGCTGTCCCAGAATGTGCCGGATATCTTGATACTAAAATTGTGATCATTGGGTGTTGTGATAACAATCATATCATGGTTGACTACATTAAGTTGTTGTCTCGGACTATGTCGGATATCATGATATTGAGATTCTTGATTTATTATCAGGACAGACTACATTAAATTGTTGTCCCGAAATGTGTCGGAGGTCATGATGATTGATGTGTCAAGATGGACTATGTATGTCCGAAATTATACCTGTGATATTGGAGACTTCATTGTCATCCTAGGATCAAGGTTATTATCTGATAGACTACATTTAGCTGTTGTCCCAAAGTGTCAGAGATCAGATAATTTTCATTTCTTTTAAATGTAATTCATGTGTAATCAATTCAAATGGGTGTTGTTCAAATCCTCTCTTGCTAAGAGGGAGTGTTGAGAAATAGCTTCATTCGGATTGAAGGAATCAAGTGATTAACACATGCATATGCCAGAATGAAATATATATATATATATATATATATATATATATATATATATATATCATTTAATTGAGATCGCACATATAAATATTGTCGAACCTTATGTTATTATTGACTGATGACAGAACGTGACTGTCATATAACCAAATGTACACAATACCTCTCCACGTGCTTAACGTATCCATGATACGTTAAGATCAAACCACTATATATATTTGTATTGCCAATGAAGCCCGATAATATATCAGATGCTATGTATTGTTATCGGTAATCAAGCCCGATAACAATACATAGCAAGCGATACATTATCGACAGCAAGTGATACATTATCGACTGCTATGTATTGTTATCGACAATCAATAATATATGTATTGTTATCGGCAACCAATATCATTTGGTATGTAATTGGCAATTAAGTTAATGGTTATGTTATGTAGGGTCATGACCCTACGTGGCATAAGCCACATATGGTCATGACTCTACGTAGACATGACTCTACGTAAGTATATACATATCGATGCTTGCTGTGGGTTATAATCAATCACAATGGTAATTATATACCACAACAAGCATTCGATCTCTTCTGCAATAATTTACTTGTAAATTCTCTGCATTAATATATTTAGTATCTAGACTTAGATACAATCTGAAATGTATAAAATTGGACTATTATTATTCTGTATAACAGATCCACATTCCTTAACAAGTAGCAAGGGTCTATTTGATCCTAATGAGAAGATGAAGGGTCAGTTTGTGAAGTCACCGGTTGACTGTCCTAAGCAGCAAGCATGCAAGGATGACAAACACAATATTTGTAATAAGTTTTCTTTTATTGGTTCTAACTCTTTGACTGCAAGTTTTGAGCATGGGAGCAAGGAGTCATTATTGCAACAAAAGCCTAATAAGAGAAGGTTACCATCTAGGAGAATGGGTGGTGTGAAGTCAAGGCAACTTAGTTCTTGGGTCAAGAACTTTTTCCATGGTGTGGAGTATGATGCAGGAGCATCCATGAAAGCATCCATGAAGACACCCAGAAGCATCAAAGAGCCAAACAAAGAAGGATCAAAGACATCCCTAAATGTGAATTGGGATATCCTAAAGACAATAATGGTCCTATGTAATGATCAATTCAATGGAAATGTAATAAGTCCTAGAAGTCCCGGTGAAGGACTTAGGACCAAAAATGATGTAAAAATGGGTTAGTAGTGCCCAAGAACCAAATAAGGATCTAGATAGGTTAGATAAAGTCTAAAAGATCCTAGGAGTTAAACTAGATAAAGTTTGATAGGTTTTCAATAAGAAAAATCAATAATATGTAAGTTAGAAATTCAAATATTTGAATTCTAACGGCTAGGAGGAAAAAGGTGGGAAAGTAGTTTTAGGAAGTTTTAACCTTAACAAAGCCATGAAACTGATCCAAATTGGTTGGGGGAAGTTAGTAAGAAGTCTTTAAGAAGGGAAATCATCATTGTACGAAGCATGATGCAAAATGTATGGACTGTCACAATAAAATGCAATAAAACTCAGAATTTGGATCATTTTCCTTGTGTTCATTGCATGGTTTTGATTTCTTAGAAGTTCTATTGGGTTTCAAATGCATTGAGGATACTTATATTATTGTTTTAACCAATTTTGAATGCTCTGAGAATACTTTTGGTTTCAGTTCTATCCATTAGTGCTGACTGTTCCATTGAATCCACTGTTTTTCCATAACAGTTTGGTTCAAACTTAATGCTAAGGGTCATTCCATGAATTTCTCATGGAACGATGCTAAATAACATTTACATCACAATCCTAACATAAATTTGTGCAGGTGGAGTGAGTTTGAAAGGTGATCACTGAGATAGTTGAAGGAAAACCAAGTAATTTGCTCGGTATGGAGCAGCAGTAAATGATTTGCCTTAATGAGGGTGGTATTTTCTTGGATATTGTGTTTTTCCATGTCAAATACAAGGCGAAACCATCCTTGGTTGGTTTCAGAAGTGCTTGGAGAGCATACTTTGGAGAAACCCTAGGATTGAGGGTTTGTGTGAAGCCAAATTGGGGTTTTTGTAGTTGCAGAGACCTTGGGGTCAATTTGAGTTGACAATCATTCAATTGAAGCTATAAGAGAAGACTGTTGAACGTTTCAAAGTCGGGATAAGTTTAAGTTGAGGTTGCTTTGTTAAATGGCCATCTTTTTAGCCTAAAATAGGGTCACTAGTGTGAGCAGCAGATATTGCTCCAAAACAACTGTAGCCAATCTTCTGGTATGCTGTATAAGAATGAAAAGGGTATCCGAAAAGCTAATTCTTTTGGTGATTGTTTTTGTAAAAGTTTTGAGTTATTTGGGTTTTATCTCTGTTGGAGACCTAGTTAGGGGCAATTAGGCCTACAAGGAGCAACTTGGAGATTGGGGGTAACCGACTACTTGGGAGTCTAAAACCTCTTGAATCACTTTTAAATAGACCTAAATAAGCATCCTAATCCATTTGGAACCTTGGGTAGAGCATTTGTTGAGTTTTGACCTCTTGAGCCATTTAGGTGCCCTTAAGCCTATTTGGGTAAACATTGATGATCCTTGTATTTCCCTTATAGATCAATTGAAGTTAAGAAGCCCATCACCAATCCCTCTGCTTCAGATTTGAGTTTCTAGGTTTGCTGATCAGTCATGGCAACATGGTGAATTTTGAACTGTATATAGTAGATTGTATTAGATGGTTTCTCTTGCTATGGATGGATATCTTTGTCTTATAGGTTTACCGTTTTTTGTAGCTTATTTTTTGGCAGCCTGGTCTTAGATTGACAAATCCAGTAAAGCTGCAACTATGTAATATTTTTTTATAACTTTTATATTAATACAACTCTTGGCTTTGGCCCCTTGCTTATCAAAAAACAAATGTGGGCCTGCAAGAGAAATCATGCTCTCATAAATACTGTAGATCAATTTCTTTATCTACAGATTGAAGTAGTCTATTCGACTCTTTTGAAATCGTGGGCAGTGGTCTTTGATCTTTAAGGTTTTCTTTGTTAGTTACTTGAAACATCAGTTGTTGCTTTTTTTTATGGTGAAGCATGAGCAGTCAGTTTTGTTAAGAACTCTATTGTTTGTGATTATGAACACACTTATCATTTTTTTTTACCATAGATTTCTCATATAGTGACACTCTTATAATGTCTTTTTATTGAAAAATTAACATATGAATATATAGCCCTAGTTTTTCTAAATCTCACATTATAACATTTTTAACAATTTATTATTTTTCCAGTATTGGGAGAGAGCAGAATTTCCATTTGAGATTGTGCCAGTGCTCACAAATATTAAGGTGGCTGGAGGTATCATTAAGGTCAGAGCAAGGCACATGTGGTTCTTTTGTTCTCTGCAAACTGCTCACAGAAATTTCACATCTTTATGTCTGGAATGTCTTGCAGGGATATGGCTGCCCTGGTCTATCTGTTGTTGCTAGTGCTCTTGCCATAGCTGAGATTGCAAGAGTAGATGCCAGCTGTTCTGCATTTATGCTCGTGCATAGTTGCACAGTTATGCTAACAATTTGTAAGCAGTTTTACGCTTACGTTTTCTGTTTTGCTTTCCAAATTTTGTCCACCATGGACAATTTTCTACAAAAGATGTCTTTTTATGGTCTTTGAACCATTGAGTCTTACCTTCCGGGCCTTAAATTTGATTTTAAACAGCAATGTGTGGAAGTGAGCATCAAAAGAAAAAGTATTTACCTTCTTTGGCTCAACTTGATACCATATCTTGCTGGGTATGTTCTCCATTCATTGGGACACGTTAATCCTTGTTCTTCTTGTTTGTTCCACTTGATGCAAACTGGAAAGAAACCTTATTATAGTTCTTCTAGCAACGAATTTTGGGGGAGTGGTTCCGTTCCACCCATCTTTTATGTGAATTTGTACGCACTATTCATCATTAAAAAAGATAACCTATACAATGGTTTCTCATTGTTACAAACTTGCAGGCATTGACTGAACCAAACTATGGTAGTGATGCAAGCTCGTTGAACACAACTGCAACTAAGGTCTATTTTTGTTACCCTTTCATGATATATTCATATGTTTAAAATGTGTTTGTCAGTTGATCCTTATATCATCAGTTGTGCACAAGAATGAAGCAGAAATCCTGTACTAGCATGCAATCCATTTCAATGAAAAGAAAGGTTGAATTTATTAGTATCATTATTTGGTATGTGAATTTGAACAGGTAGAAGGTGGCTGGAAGTTGGATGGCCAAAAAAGTTGGATAGGAAACAGTACTTTTGCAGATATACTAGTTGTTTTTGCTAGGAACACAACTACAAATCAAATCAATGGGTAAGCAACCAAGTAACCCTGATGAAGATGATCTTGAATCTAAAGTTCATAAAATACTAAAAACAGAGATTGTGTTCCACTTGGCAGTATCTCTACAGTGGGTCTATTTCTCTTATTACCTCATAGATCTTGGTATTTTATCTCACTTGTGCTGTGATCTTTCAGTTTTGGATCTAAAATTGTCTTCTGTAAAAAACTTGAAATGTATTATACCATTCTCATACACAGCTTTTGGTATTTTATTTTAAATTCATATCATTATGTAAATTTTTGTCTATTACATTGCATGCAGATGAACAATTGTTATGCTCAGAGATTTTGTGAATAATACTGTGACTGTACCTCTTGTTTTAATCCAGTTTTAAGAACATTGTGGCCATATATTCTTTATTTCCACGGATGCTTTGACTGCATCTTTGTGTGCCCCCTTCATGAGCAATTTTTGTCTTCATCCCTTTTTCTAATATTCTTACATATGAAGTTGTTTATATCAGAAACTATTTTATGGATACACGTCATTCCATGTTTGTATTTTTGAATATTTTCTGAATATAGTGGTACCAGAATTTGGACTTCTCAGGTCAATGTCATTCTTTATTAGATCCTTGTAGTCTAGCCATTTCTCAAACATGATCTTTTAAACTATGGGAATTAAAGCCAAACCTAATCATATTGGGCCTTGCTGACTCTACTTGGATTAACATGTCTAATTAGCTACTTACTCTATGTGCATTTTTTATGCTCTTTTTTTGTACTACTATTCCTTTTTTTTTTTTATGAGTGGGTGTGTCCGATTCTATTAATAGTTGAGTATACACATATTCACGAAAACAAAAGGGTGGGTGGACACAAGGTCACACCTCAGTGTTCACATGGGAAACACCCAAAAAGATGACAATAACAGCAATAAAAGCTGCTAAAGGGCAAGAGCAACACCAGTAGCATGCGGCAGGGTGTGTCAATCATCTCATTTACCCCATACATCAGCGGGGTGCAGGATGACATCAAGAATGGACCACCCCTTGTCAATTTTATCCTCTCCTTCCTCCTGATCTTTGTCTTCATTTTTTGTCAAAGAAATAGTCGAGGGAACCACTTTGAAGACTTGGGTGTCGGCCAACCACTGTCATCAATAGTCGACCATCCTTCACCACCTGAAGGCCACTTAGAGGTAGCATCACTAGGAAGAGGCAAGGTATAGCAGCATCTAGCCGAACCGCTCCTACCACCAGAATGGCGACGAGGAACCTAGAATCGGGGGACTGAGAGCACTATGCTGAAAAACTTTAGCCTTGATGTTGGCCTTAAGGCAAAGAATGGCTGTGGGAGGCAAAAGTGCCCAGGGGCACCTTGGTGTTAGTACACAGGGCATTGCCCCAATGATGAAGATGCTCTTGAAGGTGAGCCACATCCAACACCACTTTGTTGGCCTGGATTAGAATTTGTAACAAACACTAGAGAAAATGAAAGCTCTAGAAAGAAGTGAAACAGTTGTAACATAACACTAGAGCAAATGAAATCTTTAGAAAGAAGTGAAACATTTGTATCAATTGAACAATGAGCAAAAACTACAGAATTCCTGTCTCCACAAAGAAAACATAACCTCCACCTTGAAAGCATGCCAGATCTGGGTATAATTGAAAGGGAGCAAGGCCAATCCCCCAAGAGAGCGGTATGCTAGGAGAAGGGCTCTGGTTAAAAGGGGCAAAAAATTCATGAATCCAAATACAAAGTTGTTGAGCACCGTGGAAAAACTGGAAAAGGTTCTTTAAGGGCTCTAGTTGCCCATAGAATGTGCAACGAGGGTCCTAAATGCCCATATGTCGAAGAAAAGAACCCACGGGCAAGACTTGGAAAAGAATACACTAGGCAAACAATGTTGGCTTAGACTCAACAACCACCGACCAAATGTTGTGAAATATGTGTTGCCAAACTGACAAAGGTGACTGCAAGTGCCACTATAACTTCAAAGTAGGCACCATAGGAAGTTGCAGAGAAAGCCAATGATACTCCAAACAACACAACTTATAGTTGTAGAAAGTGGTGTTGGGAGACCAAAGCCAATCTATCCACCAAGGTTTGGCACTATGAATGCCAATTTTATGGATCATATCCACTAGAAGAGCCAACAAAATGACATCTAATGTCTCAATCTAGCCGAGAGAGTAGATAGTGAACCTTCAAATCCTCCCAAGAATGAAGGTTCATAGCAACTTCGGAGAATAAATCTCAATGGGCATGAATGCCTTTCTTGTGAAGCCACAAGGTATGAACCCAAGGCAAATGAGCCAAAGGGAGCCCTTGGTATTGAATAAGTGGAGACCACCATAGATCATGCCGGTTGAAAGAGAGCTCGTCCCTAAAGAAGAAGCAACTCAAAAAAACTAGGGATTAACGGCTTCCCAAGCATGCCAAAAAATCTTGGCAACAAAAATGCCCTTGATATGAATAACTTATTTCATGAACAGAAGGGTTTGAAAACCATGTTAGCAATTTAAGTTGTCATTAGTGTACATTCACAAACACCGAGCACCGGTAAGGTTCACTGGTCACTCATGTTACTTAGAAGACACCGGTAGAGAAGGAACAGAGTGTATGCACCGGTAGATAAAGATAAGTTTACACACCGATAGACCGATCTACTAACACTGAACCAGTCGCAGCATGCATACAAAGTTAAACCGGATATAAGGTTACATCGGTCTAAAATTGCCTATAGATCCGCACCAGATTATGCGGAGTAGTTTTAGTTAAAACCGGATTCTACGGTAAATTCACCGCATAGAAGTGGAGTTAGCTTTTTAACAGGAGTTAGCTTTAATTCTACAAATGATCTCAAGGTAAACTCCAGATCACAACGCATAGCCATTATGTGTTGCATGATTTATGGTTAAGTTTACTCCCTGGCGGTTCTGTGTGTGCAAGGGATTCACTCTTGTATAAATATAGGTGATAGGATGCAAGATATGTGGTTGTTGTTGTTGTTGACAAGTGGTGATTGCATAGAGCATAGGAGAGATATCTTCTGAGGAGTGCTACAGGCACAAAGATGAAGAAAGCAAGGAGACATCAACAGCCAGGCTAACCGGGGAAGAGATCAACATGTATGATCTAATCAGACAATCAATGTCACAATAGATCATTGCTTTTATAAGGTGTGAAAGCATATTGAAATCCCTTAATCAGGGTGGATCTAATCGGTTCATTGTAAAATCCCCTAACAGGGTAACATCTTTGTTGATGTTCAAAGTCCTACAACTAGGCAACTCTTGACAGGGTTTAGATCTTAACAGATCTTTTGTAAAATCCCTTAACGGGTAGCACCTTAACCAGTGCTTTGTAAGCTCCTAATAGGGCATCTTCATTTTGTACTAGTGAAGTTGTGAGCTCTGTCTCACCGTGGTTTTTTCCTTCTAACCGAGGGTTTCCACGTATAAATACTTGTGTTGATCTGTGTGATTATGTTTATGCTTGAATGTCTATTATATTCTGATTATCAGTTAAGGATAATTTAAAGAAGTTGAGAATTAAAGAAGACTAAAAAGAGTATTTACTGATTCACCCCCCCTCTCAGTAACCGGTAAGTATTAACATTTGGTATCAGAGCCTTGGTTCTCATATACAAAGCTTAATTGCTTGAGAGAAAGATCATGGAGGGTTACAGATATCAAAAACAACTAGAGGAAGCCAATGACATTATTGCCTCTCTAGAGAATAGGCTGAGGAAATCACTTGCAAAAAGAAAGGAGCTGGCTCTACAATTAAATGTGAGCAATGAAACCATCGATGAACTCTCTAGTCAGAGTGGATCTGATGAGGCTGAGGAGGCAGTTTCTGAGCTTATGAAAAAGAACCAGATCCTAACAGTCAGATTGCTGATCTCAAAAGGGAGCAAGAAGAAAATGCTCGAAGGATGACTGAACTGATTGAATAGAAACGGAAAATTGAAGGTGAAAGAAACACAACAGTCAAGTCATCAACAGCCTCGGAAAAAGCAAAGAACCAGGCAGAGGAAGCTATAAGGGCAAATGAACTCCTCATTGTGCAACTCCAAGAAGACATGCTAATTGTCACCCAAGAAAATGCCAGTATGCACAAAGCATGGTAGGTTAGAGATGAAGCATGCAAGAGTTTGGCAGTCGAGATATTTTGACTAAAGGAATAGATGAAAGATCTTGAAAAAAGGACTGAAGACTTGAGAAGGTACAATGAAAGTTTGGTAAAACTTGATAAGCAACTCAAAGCTCAAAGAAAGCACAAAGATCAGACCAATCTTGGATTCACCAGTGTAGTCACCAAAGAGAATGGTGAGTCATCTGGTGCAATGATAAACAAGAAGGACAAGAGAAAAACTCTAGCACAAAAAGGTAAGAAAATCTTCAACACATCTTGTAAGCATTGTGGAAAACCGGGTCATAAAACCAATAACTGTAGAAAAGCACCGGTAAGAACCAACAACAGTTACTGTAAGAACTATTGCAAAAATGGCCACAAGACCAATGAGTTCTGGTCCAGCCCCGTATCTGTGTCCAGTGGAAGCTTCAAGGGCTATTGTTATGCATGCAACAAGTTTGGACACAAGGTTGAAGAATGCAGATCAAAGACAATGGCATTCAGATCCCCGAGACTGGTATTCACTGCGAAAAACAAGAACCGGATCACAATCAATTGTGCAAACTGTGGGATGCACAGTCTCAGCAACTCATGGAGCAGATTACCCAATCCAAGAAGGATGAACCCATGGAAGGCAACCAGTATGGTTTGCTATCACTGCAACAAAGTTGGTCACTTAGCAAAAGACTGCTGGAACTGTATGAGGAACAAAGGATCAGTCAAACCGGTGGTGAAGACCTTGACTTCTGATAAGAAAGACAACAAAGGCAAGGAGATCATGAAAGAAGTCAAGAAAATATGGTTCATTAAGGAGTCAAAGAGCTCCGTTGAGGAGAAAACAAAGGAAAAATCATCATCACAAGATGGTGATATCTCTTCTGCAAACTGAGCCTTCAAGGCTTAGGGGGAACCAGTAGTTGAACTATCGTTCCCGGTAGAACTGGTGAGTTTCACTCTCACTCAGTCCACAGGTCAGACCAAAAAAGTATGAGGTGATCAACCGGGGCATGTCTAACCGAAAAAGTCGGACTACCAATTAGCAAAAGTAGCAAGAAAGGTTAGGTAAGGCATTTAATGCTGTAGCCGTTTAACAATAGTTACCGTTTGGTAATTACTATTATGCGCTAATCGTATAAAATTGTATAAAAGCAAAGAAGGATTACTAATTTGCTTTTACCTTGCGATTTTATGTTTATCTTTTTATGCTTGAGCAATATTCTTGCGAATTGATCATCGAGCGAGATTGTCTGTGAAAACCGATCAATCATCTCTCCGACTAACCGATTAAGAGCAATGTCATCTTCGTCATACGAAGCTAAGCTGGTTCCAGCAAATCAAGCTGATCGTCCTCCGTATGATATCTTGCCAAATCAGAACAGGGAGATCGACATGGCTAGTGTGCTCTCCTCAGTGCCTAATGGAGTGCTCCTGACAGAGGATGTAACTGCATTCATCCATGCAAAGCAAGAAGAGTTGGGTGAGACGTACATACAAAGCGAGTATCGCTCGCTGTGCAAAGATGGAAATTATCCCAATGGTTACGCAAAACTGGTATCATCTAGGATTATCAATGGACTCTCCTATCCAACCATATTCAGACCAGAATGGATTCAAATGGTGGTTAGTCGAGTGCATGAACCGGGATTTTGGGTCGCAAAAGGAGTCTGCACACCGATCACAAAAGATGATCTCCATAGGGTAACCATGTTCTACAATCAAGGGGAAGCCCTAACCCTGAGAACCATATCAAATACAGTGGTGGCCAATCTGACAAAATCAAAATCTGACAAGCGATTGATGACCATAACAGATATTGAAGATCCAGTTGTTCGGTTCACATCCGCTGTAATAGGTTACAAAGTATATCAATCCAGTAACCTAAACAACATACCAGGTGGAGGCATACATGCAGCTTACAGAATTATACATGATAATGCACAATATGATATGTGCGAAATGCTAAGAGGACAGATTTTTGAGAATATAAAGAAGCTAGGCATCGTCAAAAAGAAATCACTAAAATTTGGCACACTTCTGGTATGCCTCTACTTTTACTATTCTAATTCCTTCCCTGGGATAGGACAAGTAACATGGGCAACAAATCGACTGGTCATGATGCAAATCAGTGATATGACTAATAAACTGGGAGACCAGTTTGACAAGAAAATGACCAATCAGTTCAAAGCTTTTCAACTAAAAATGCATGCTAGACAAAGAATTCTGTCAACTATCGTTAACTTGTACAAAGAAGAGGTATGTTTTCTAGTATCAACTGACTTCTGCATCATTCAAGCAGTAGAACCGAGAGATGAGTATGCACCGGAGCTTGGTTATGAAATTACGACAAAGGTTGCAAAGGCGTATGCAGAGGCCCTACAGAATGCACACTTGGATCTCCCTGCTCAACGGTTTGGAACCTATGAGGAAATAGAGAAAAATCTAAGAAGGGGACCAATCAAGAACGTGTATAAATAGAGAAAAATCTAAGAAGGGGACCAATCAAGAACGTGTATGTGAAAAGAACGCCTACACCAAAGAAGAAACTAGGAACTGCACCACCAAAAGCACAAAAGAAGAAAGCTCAACCGGTGGCGAGCACACAGGAGGAAGAAGCTGAAGAAACCGATTCTGAAGACACAGTTCCACTCATCGAAAGAAAGAAGAAAACCGGTACACTAGCAAAGGAGGATCCACCAAGAAAAGGCAAGCCAACAATTGATGAATTTGTGTCAGGATTGAAAGAACATGGCGGAATGGGTAGTGTTGAAAGAAGATACATTTTGGCAAATGATGAGCACCGAAGAAAAATTGAAGATGCTATAGTTGAATGCCTTTATAAGTTTAATTTGCATCTTGCAGAGCTTCATACAGTATTACCTAAGGATCTTTTGGATATTCTTCAAGATAGGTGGAAAGCTTCAATGAACAGAGAAAAGGAGTTGAGGATTCGAGCTCTGTTGGAAGTTCATAATCATCTCACTCTAGAAGAAGCAACTCAACAAGTTGAGCTACATCAGAAAAATTTCCTGACAAAAAGAAGGATAAACCTTTTGCTGATTGGAGAAACCGAGAAAGTACATGATGAAGGAGTAGCCATTTGGACCAATCTTCTTCAGACTCAGCAACAAGTAGAGGAAGCACGCCAAAAGGCAACAGCTCCACCGGTCCGTGACATCGGGAAAGGAAAAGGTGTACTTGGAGTAGATAAACCGGTTATTGTTGACATAACTGATGAACCAACAAATCCAACACTCCTAGTATCTCCAGAAAAAGGTAAGGCTCGCACTATGACTGTCAATGATACTGTAGTTGAAATTACAAATTTTTGAGAAATAGATAATGCAACCAAATAGTATAGTGTATTAGCTGAGGAGGACAAATAGGAAATGGAAAAAGCTCTTGTTGAAAGTCTACTAGATTTCATCATGACTCCTAGGGATTATAGGGGCAAGTTTCCTCCTGAGTTAAACAGTAAGCTTCAAACAAAATGGAGAACCGGTTTAGAAATAAACTCAAAGATCAATAGGGAAGCACTGGAAAAAGCTAGACCTGGTCTAAGAGACAAGAGAGTAAAGCTTCTATTAGAAGAAGCATCTATGAATCTGGATACAAATTATAGAGGTGCCAAGATTCTCAATGGGTATGAGAATGAAGTCTTCAAAGAGACTTTAGATTTCTGGCAGCAGTATGACTTCAATACTCTTGAAGCAATAGGTCCTCAGGATCACACCGCAAAAATTAAAGATCCACCTGTTCAATTTACAACTCAGACTCCAATAACTGGTGTACAGGAAGATCTAGCAAAATTGTTCACATCTGATGAACCGGTCAACTTGGGACAAATCTCTGACAATACTCCCACTAATAGATCAGTTAAAGGCGATGGAGGAATCGCTGTAGGTGATCTTCATTCCGCTGAAGAGCAGCAACAAACACAAGCCCCACCAGAAGAGCCCTCGCATCAAGAAGAAGATGCTATGCCTGAGATAGAAGTTCAACAACAAGAAGATAGACCGGAAGAAGGAAACAAACTTGATGAACAGGACAAAAGAGAGAAGGAACAAGAACAGGGAAAAGAGAAGGAACAGGAGCTCAACCAAAAGGAACCGGAAACTCTTCCTAGCTCATCTAAAAGAAAGCTCCCGTTTTCTAAAGAATCCGAAGCAAAAAGAAGTAAGGAAATTGATACAATAGTTGACATCAACAAAATGTCAACAAAACAATTGAAAGAGCTTACTAAAAGAAAACAGGATATGGTTTTGAGCAAAGTAAAGATGTCCTAGATAATTTCGTACTGGATGCTGACGTAGATGAAGACGAACTGGTCATCGACAAGCTGGAAGTACTTGCTCAAACTATCGGTGAGGATCTAATTGATCTAGAAACAGTGGCAATTGACCACTATGAGAAAAAAAGAGTGGAGATTCTTCACAAGCAAGTTGCAGATATAAAGACTATTCTGTCAAACAATCTAACAGTTCTTCAACAACAGATACAAGTTGCAGGAAGTTTGATAAGCTGAACTTCAAATTTCGAAATATTCTTACAAGATTTAATTGAAAATGCTGCAAAGACCTCAGAGGACATAAAAGCTGTGTCGACCCAATTTGACATCAAGAATAAAACTGCAACAACTTTTAGTAGAGAAATGAGTAGTCTTGTTCTAATCCTAAGAAAGACAACTGAAGAAGAGAACAAAAGAATCCAAGACATCATTGGATTTCAAATGCTTCTAGCACCAACACTTGATATTATGCACCAAACAGCTATTTCTACAGATGCTCTGATTAATGAACCGGATTACAAAACTGTAGAAGATATGGAGAACATCATTGTTTCTCTCAAGGCAGCCCAAAAGAACATTGAATATATAAACGGTCAATGGGCACCTTTCCTACATTTTGCAAAGAACATCTATAAGGATATCTTTGCAAAACTTCAAATGTGAAGGAAAACATGACCCTTTGTCCTATAGAGGCAAAAAAGGGAAAGAAGAGCAAAACAGAGAGTATAGCAAAACAAAGAACATGACACAGTAGAAGGAAGGACAGCTTCACCTGAGCACTCAAATAGGGGAAGTAAGTGAGTATGGTTTTGTGTATAGTTTTTGCCACCAATGACAAAGGGGAAGATTGTTAGCAATTTAAGTTGTCATTAGTGTACATTCACAAACACCAAGCACCGGTAAGGTTCACCGATCACTCACGTTACTTAGAAGATACCGGTAGAGAAGGAACAAAGTGTATGCACCGGTAGATAAAGATAAGTTAACACACCGATAGACCGATCTACTAACACTGTACCGGTTGCATCGTGCATACAAAGTTAAACTGGATATAAGGTTACACCGGTCTAAAACTGCCTAAAGATCCGCACCGGATTATGCGGAGTAGTTTTATTTAAAACTGGATTATACGGTAAATTCACCGCATAGAAGTGGAGTTAGCTTTTTAACAAGAGTTAGCTTTAATTCTACGGATGATCTCAAGGTAAACTCCAGATCACAACACATAGCCGTTATGTGTTGCATGATTTATGGTTAAGTTTACTCCCTGGCAGTTCTGTGTGTACAAGTGATTCACTCTTGTATAAATATAGGTGATAGGACGCAAGATATGTGATTGTTGCTTTTGTTGACAATTGGTGATTGCATAGAGAAGAGAGATCTTCTAAGGAGTGCTACAGGCACAGAGGTGAAGAAAGCAAGGAGACATCAACAACCAGGCTAATCGGGGAAGAGATCAACAGGTATGATCTAATCAGACAATCAGTGTCACAGTAGATCATTGCTTTTATAAGGTGTGAAAGCATATTGAAATCCCTTAATCAAGGTGGACCTAATCGGTTCATTGTAAAATCCCCCAACAGGGTAACATCTTTGTTGATGTTCAAAGTCCTACAACCAGGTAGCTCTTGACAGGGTTCAGATCTTAACAAATCTTTTGTAAAATCCCTTAACCGGGTAGCACCTTAACCAATGCTTTGTAAGCTCCTAACAGGGCATCTTCATTTTGTACTACTGAAGTTGTGAGCTCTGTCTCACTGTGGTTTTTTCCTTCTAATCGAGGGTTTCCACGTATAAATACTTGTGTTGATCTGTGTGATTGTGTTTATGCTTGAATGTTTGTTATATTCTGATTATCAGTTAAGGATAATTTAAAGAAGTTGAGAATTAAAGAAGACTAAAAAGAGTATTTACTAATTCATCCCCCTCTCAGTAGCCGGTAAGTATTAACAAACCAATCCCCATTCAAGCGAGCCGATTGGCCGAAAAAAGAAAAGAAATGCAATGTCTTAGAAGAATTTGTGAAGCCTCAGTGTTAGAACTAGCTTGCACAATCCATTTAGCACAAAGAGCCAACCCTTGTCGTTGAGTGCAAAGGAGCCTAGGACCTCTTGAGTCTCGCAGGAGACATTAAAACTCCCAAGAAATGCAGTGAAAGCCTTTGATGTCCTCAAAAGAGACCCAAATAAATTCATGAAGAAGTTTCTCAATCTTCATATAGGAAGCTCTGGAGGGAGCCCAACAAGAGTAGTACACATGAGTGGCCACAAGAATTTTGGAATAAACCTGGAATTTACTTGACAATGAAAGTAGCTTGGTGATTGAATAAGTGAGTTTTTTCTCAATTCTAGAGAAGACTGCATTCCAAAGGTTGACTGGAGAAGCTGGAAAGGCAAAGTGAATGCCCAAAAATCTAAAAATTTCCCCATGACCAATGCACTTTCAACGAGTGCTGAGAAGCCATGGGGGCATGGGAAGAATGGATGGATAGTAACACTGAGTTTTATACCACTAAATTACTAAGCCAAAAACCTAGCAAAAGGTATTGAGACATTGGAGAGCTTCTTTAATATTTTTCCCCTCTCCAATAAGAGTGAGAAACAAATTGTCTACAAAGTGGCCATTAACCAATTGATTAGATGACTTAGGCAGGCGATTCTTCTAACCCTCACAAAGATAGAGTTTGCAATCG
This sequence comes from Chamaecyparis obtusa, assembly GCA_027943335.1. Taxonomy (NCBI): domain Eukaryota; kingdom Viridiplantae; phylum Streptophyta; class Pinopsida; order Cupressales; family Cupressaceae; genus Chamaecyparis; species Chamaecyparis obtusa. Next base: position 268,486 of record BSBK01003559.1, on the reverse strand, counting down.
TTTAGCAACAAGTATAAACACAAATGGAGCAAGGGGGGAAACCCTGCTAGATGGACTGGTGAGATTAGTAGTTGTTAATGGTGATGTAGGAAAAGGCATCTAAAAACATCTTGACTGACTGATTAAATTTGGGGCCAAACCCCAGAGCACCAAGTGTGGCAAGAATAAAGGGCCATTCAATATGATCATAAGCTTTGGCAAAGTTAATCTTCAAAATGTTTAGAGTGTTAGGCCCATTCCATTCCTTCCCAAAACACAATGATATTGTCCAAGATAAACTTGGACTTGATAAATCTAGTTATTTTTTTAGGTGAATGATTTGCCAAAGCATATGATAGATCTTCAGAGCCAAAGTGTTAACAATAATCTTGTAGGAGATGTTGAGCAACGCGATCGACTGCTAGTTGGAAATGTCTTCAGTGTGTTCCAGTTTAGGTAGGAATTTGATATTTCCTTTGTTTATCAATTTACCTAAGGATTGATTGCAGAAGGCTTCAAGATAGACCTTATGATGGTTGAGACCTACACAAGGTTAGAGGGATTTGTCAAAGTTGTGGGGAAATCCATCACAACTTGATGCTTTGTCATCCACCATGGAGCTAATAGCCTCCTTAAGATTATCAATGGAGAGAAATCACTCACAAAAGGACTATTGAGCTTTAGAAAGTCTATAGGGGAGAACCTAAATGCAATCCTATAGAGCATGAACACTTTTAGGAGAGGAATCTTGGGGAGTGCCAACCTTTTCGTAATGGCGAACAAAAGCTTGTAGAATATCTAGTATCTCAAAGAGCATCGTCTGTCCTTCCTTGATTTTTTTTGATACCTGGCAAAGAACGGCATGCAAGAAGTGCCGAAGAAAATCTTTGGAGGTACAATCATCCACTTTTAAGCCAATGCATTTTGGCCTTGATTTGAGCACCTCTAGAAGCATTAGTGTCAGCAATTTTCTTTTGTTGACAAAGCTAAGCCACTCGAACTTGCAAATTGGGAGAGAACGAACCCACAGAGAGCGCCTCCATGGTGTAACAAAGATCCAAGGTGGTAGCCTCATAAGTTTTTTAGTAGAAAATGAACAACTCTCAATCATAAATGTGGAGAACACAAGGTACGCGTTTAATAACACAATTCCACCAAGTAATCCACTCAAACTACTAAGTAGGAGGACTCTCAAGGTTCCAAACCTTATGAAAGTGGACCAACATAGGCTAGTGACTCAATAGTGAAGTATTCAAGAAGAATTGGGTTTTGGAAGGGTGTTCCAAACAAGGTGACCTCGATAAGAGGCATCACTGAAAGATCTTGACAAGAGGCAAAAATGAAAAAATACTGTGCCGTAATCATCGCACGATCAAGCCATTTAAGAACTCTATTGTTTCACACTCTAAAATTACTCCAATATGACAAATGGCCTTAGAGTGACAACGACAATAATTAGGGTCATAAAGGCCTAATTTATTGTGCATGTAGAACCAAGCTTCTTGCTTGTCAACTATCCCATGGAAAAGCAAAGACCCGTCTTTATCAAAAGCCACCTCAACCATATTAACGTCGCCACACAACACCCAAGTGTCTAGGGGCACTGAAGGCTTAGTCCACTACCACATAACAAATCTCTCGACAACATCATTGGGAGCATAAACATTAATGATCCCAATGAATCATCATCGATTGACATGAGGGTGCAAACAAGCTATTGAGTTGAACTGAACCCATAATCAATCACACAAGAATGCCATCTTGGCGCCAAAAAGGTCACCACCCCCCCATGACCAGCCTCATGTTAGAAGCAAAAATAAGGCCAGTTGGTCAAATAACACAACGCTACAAAGAGCATGATTGCAGCAATTTTAACTTCTTGAAGGCATAGTACATCAATTTTGGGATAATTTTGTCTAGTATCCTGCACAAATATGTCCTAGTGAGATCAGTGAGACCTCAAACAATGGTAGGAATCGCATGCTAGCATGGCAAAGGGAGACTAGGAAATTCAAGCCAGAGAAGCACACAAAGCTTCTTATGATCTGAGACTGAGAAGTCTTGAGTTCAAGTTTGAAAAACTAAAAGAGACAACTGGACATACCAAGGACTGTGCTGAAAAATAGCTGAACATGGCTAACTTTAGCAAAACAGAACAGAAAAAACTTCTTTGTGAGGTTTTCCCCCTCATGACAGACCCCATGAGAGGCCCATGACTTGGCAACCCAAGCTTGGAGCATGCTTTCACGGGGGGGCCTCCCAACAAAATAATCAATAAGAGTATGCTGCTCTAACCATTGACATGCCGAATCAAAATCTGTAATGGGTAAACCGTAAAACCACATCTGTGGGAGTCTCAAAAGGCATACCTTGTGAAATACTTTTGGCACAAATTTCCAAGGATGCTTGCTCAATGAGGCCATTGTTCGTAGCTACCAAACCGTCAACATCAGCCAAAACTGCTGGGTTGAAGTTGGCCAAGGCTATTTAAAATTGCAGGTCTTGCAATAAATGTGGTTTGGTGCATGACAAAGTAATAGAGGAAAAACAAAGTATGCAGACAATAGACAAAAACCCTAGCAGAGCCAGATTTCCCTAGAGCCTTCCCACCAAAATCTTATTCCATATTTGATTTGTTTAATTTGAGAAAAAATGGTGTAACTTGTTCTTGCCTCATACTGCTACTGCTACTGGGGTTATGGAAAATGATTCTTGCAGTATTTCTAATCTGTTCACAGCATTTGCTTATTGTATGTTTCTTTTCTCCTGGAGTATATTCTCTTTGGCCAGGTGGGCTGTATAAAGCCTTCACTATGGAAAGACTTTCACGCACTAGTATTTCCTGCCATATGCAGCACATAAGATCTTGGATTGTTATAATTGAGATACCAAATATGGATGTATTCAGAAAAACATTCAAATCCAATTCTTTACAAAATTACAGGGTGTTTCTAAGTACTCTTGTCAGCAACCTTGCTTTTCGAAGATATTATCTTATGAAATTATAAGAATCACAAATTGAATGCTACTGTGCAGAAACTGGATAATAAATTAAAAAATTGGTGTTATCAATAATGTTTTAAAAAAGATAATAAATGAGAAAGATTATATCATGTAAAATAGTAGCATTCTGGCAGAATTCCCGAACTTAGGATAATTTGAGGAAAACTTAAGCAAAAAGGAAGTTCATTGTAAACCGAATCCAATATGATAATTCATTAGGAAGAAAGTATATTAATGCCCACAAACAACCAAATTTAGGTTAATAGGACTTGAAAGTACAATCATTAATGCTAGCAAGAAAGAGCTAGAAACGAAAAGCATGACAACAAAAGATATTAATAGGGGTGAACCCAAAATGGATAAACACTGAATATGTCAGATCTCAGAAGTGGAAATTTTATGTATTACAAATATCACAAATAAACATCAGACAGAGATGCATCACCCAAGCAGATAAAGATGATGGACAACACGGTTGAATCCATTTCAGAATGCAGAGAAAATTAACCTAGCTTAAGAGATTTTTTTTCCCAATTTCTTAGCTTATCATATTAGTGATAACTATATGATTACCATATTGGCCTTTATAAATCCACAATTGCATGTTTTATTAACCCACTAAACATTTTGTCTATCATTTACCATTTTATTTTTAGTTTTCTCCTAGAAGATTCATTATTTTGATCGTAGGTTTTTGTGGAGTGTGGATTTGGTTCTATTTCTTGATTCTGATACCTTTATTGTATGCAAAACAACTCCATTTTTTTTTCTTCAAGATCTCTTTAATTGGCTCCAAAAATATTGATATGTTAGATATTGAATTTTACAGGTTTATTGTTAAGAAAGGAACTCCTGGATTGAAAGTATCAAAGATAGAGAATAAAATTGGGTTGAGAATTGTGCAGAATGGGAATATTCTTATGAAGGGGGTTTTTGTTCCTGATGAGGATAGGTTGACAGGCGTCAATTCTTTTCAAGACACAAACAAGGTATACTTAGAGTTGCCTAATACATTAGGATTTCTCTGAAAATTTACAGGAAATCTTCATATAGAGTTATGTTCTTTATGAATTGTTGAAGTAGACATCTCTTGTTAAACCATGGATCTATTTGAATTTTGCTGTTTCCTCTTCTATTAATTATTTTCTTAATTAAGAAGAATTGTTTTTATGCTTGTGTTATTGATGGCACATGCATTGATGTGCCTCATTTTAGCAGTGTAAAATTCGATTTTCATCGTGTTGCAGGTTCTAGCTGTATCCCGTATAATGGTTGCGTGGCAGCCCATAGGAATTGCAATGGGTGTGTATGATATGTGTCATAGGTATGTATAGAATTATTTTAATTCAATGTTTATTTTGCATTATACAAAATTGCTGGGAGCAATCCTTTGTATCTGTTTCATTGTGCAGGTATTTACAAGAGCGTAAGCAATTTGGAGCATCTTTGAGTTCTTTCCAACTCAACCAAGAAAAACTTGTTCGTATGCTGGGGAACATTCAGGCAATGGCCCTGATGGGGTGGCGTCTATGCAAGTTATATGAAGGTGGGAAAATGACTTCAGGGCATGCCAGTTTAGCCAAGGTAATGCAAAATGTTGTAAACTCTCTACAAGCACAAATTAAGATATTTACAAATGGGTGACATATTGGATTTTATAATAGGCATGGAACACCTTACGTGCAAGGGAAACAGTTTCACTAGGACGAGAATTGCTTGGTGGCAATGGAATCTTGGCTGATTTTCTAGTGGCTAAGGTATGAGTTGTAAAGCAGTTAGTCAAGGTTTACGCGTTCTTTTTTCAGTTAATTTCAATATGTATGGTTTGTGCAGGCATTTTGTGATCTGGAGCCTATATACTCATATGAAGGAACATATGATATCAACGTATTGGTAACAGGGCGTGAAGTTACTGGAACTGCAAGCTTTAAAGCACCACTTGCTAGCAGAGGAATAAGAGCAAAGTTATAATTTGGGTTGTTTCTTGTATAATTTCCTTACAGCCATTTCTAAAATTACGCAAGTTTTTAAGTTTTCATATATAAAGTTTGAAGGGCAATATAGCTTTACTAGCAATTTAATTTTAGCAAATGCGTTTTATGCATCATTTTAGAGAATTTGTAATTGTACTTGGCCTCATATTTTTACAACAGGTTCTGCTTTAATAATTTTTATGCCCTTGTCATTAGAATAATGTGTAATGAAATTCCTCAAAGAAGTATTTCTGTTAATAAATATTTTGCAAAATAAACTCAAAAATATTGCAGTGGTTACTCTAGAAACTGAAGTTTTCTTTTTATTTAACGTAGTAGTAAAGGGCAATAAATTTTGTGATCTTTAAAGTAGAAGTCAAACAAAAATTATTTCAAGATTTGAGTAGATTTTCTTGTTTTTGATGATGATTTCCAAATTGGTTTGTTGGACCTTTTGAAGTGTATCATTCAAATACACATTGTGCTGACTTGAAGTTTTCACAAAGAAGTGTATCATTCACATACACATCGTGCTTAGTCTTGAAGTTTTCACAAAATATAGACAGCGATGGTGATTTAAAAGCAACATGTATATTGGCTGCTAGATACCTTGTTGCCCATTGTGAAGGGATTGAGTTAACTAGATGCATTTTTTAGATGCATTTTTTTAATTTGCATGTATTATATTATAATTCCATTTTTCATGATGTAGATTCAACCACATTAGCTATTTAAATTGACAGATTAATAAGCAAAGCTTCACATACTAATTGTTAGTTGGCATGTCAAGTATGTTATGAAAAATACCAATACCATCTTTGTTCTATTACATCTACTTTGAATTAATTGTAACTTTGACATGGGTACTATAAAGTGAAAATCATAACTAGGTTAAGCATATCATAATAGGATTCATGCATATGCTTTGTAACTAAATGGCATGCATTTGTTAGCATTTGATTTTTATATTAATCAACAACAAAACAAGGGGGTTGGCCCTTGCATAACCACAACCGAAGGGCATAAAAACCAACGACAAAGTAACATCAAACAACCTAGAGAAGACCACTAGTAAACAACCACATGCAAAGTAGTCAAACAACCTATAAACAACCATCTAGCTATCATATTGCCAATAATAACACTATTCAAACAAGTCCTACTAGAATTACAAGCAACACAACTTACAAGATTATCAAGTAAAGTGTTCTTCCTAGGCATAAAACCTAGTATTAAAGACCAAATAAAAACTAAAGTGTTTTTGAAACCCCTCAAGGGCAAAAAAATGGAAAAAATCAAAACTCAACATGAGTTTATAAATATTTTTGAGGGATTTGATGTTGCAACTCAACTAGTACAACACATGGCTCCAATCGTTCATAAGAGACTTGCATAAATCTTTGTAGTTCCATCCTCACCAAGAATCTTTTGCTACAACAAACACAGGGAGATAGGAAAACTATGCATAACCTGAAGACTGAACCTAGAAACTCTCCCCTCTTTCTTTGTATTTCCAACAATTTGGTTTTCAACTTTCCCATCTCACTCTTCAGATTGGCCAACTCATGTACAATGTTTGAACAACCTTCACAACTCGAGTTAGGATTGTTAGGGTTGGAATTTTTTTCACTAGGCAACATGTCCCTAGTGAGATCAATGAGCTCCTCTTTCGTACTCTTTGAGATATTGGTAGAACAGTTGGTGGTAGACTTATTAAAACTGCCAAGAGTATCAACATGAACATCAACACCTTCCAAACTCTTTCCTTTCCCATCTCCCTCCTTAGACTTGTCATCCCCCTTGATTAGTGTTTTCCTCATTTGAGTCGTAATCGACAAGTAGTTTTTTTCCTTTCCTTGCAGTCTTGGTAGCCAATCGATAAGACCCACAAGAGTTACTATGCTCCTCCTCTATGTCATCTTCCTCCTCGCTAACCACCTCGTGAACAAAAGGTTTAACTTTCTTAGTGATGGGAAGGGGTTTTATTTTTTCTAGTGGTGGTGGTAAATTTGGATTATTTACCTTTGAGTCCATTGGTGTCAGGGGTGGGAACTTCATAGTTGAACGATTTCGAATCAATAAGATAGGAGGCAATTTTAAGGGCTCCAGGATAGCGAATGCATTTTTCTTATTAGGTCCTAGTTTGTCAATGATATTGGCAGGAGGGGGAGACTATGAAGGAGGAGGTTTGTAAAGTACAGTTGGTATAGGAGGGCAGAGGGCCAAGTGAAAATTGTAGAGCCTAAATAAAAGACCCCAATGCAAAAGGAAAGGTTTCTTTCCTTGAGTTGGACAATCTCTTTAACATCCAAAATAGAGCTTTCAAGAAATTAAGAAGGAAAAATGAAAAAGAGATAATTTCATGATTTCTAAAATGGTTAAGGAGGGGCTTATAGTAGTAATAGTAAACTTTGAAATGCTCTTTAAGAGTGAAATACCTCGTGATCATGACACAAACTTGGTCTCAACTACATCTTGACTAGAGCTTCATTTCCCCTTGAAAACCTATTAAGGCTATTAATGTCCATGACCTGACTGGTCTTCTTCCATTTTCTTCCTTCAATGGATAGCCCAGTAGCCTTTGCAATCACCTCCTCATTAATTCCAAAGGAGATGCTCCCAACAATAACTCTCTTGTTTTCCCAGGAATCGGAAAACTGGGTAGATAAACCCTCATCAATCCCATTAATGGATTCAATGTATTTAGAAATCCCCTTTCCTTACAAATATGACAAATAGTGGGATTGTTCTTGAAGTTGTCTACCTTATCTAGCTCAAGGTAGACACAATCCCCACCCATCCTTGTAGCAGAAAGGGGATAACCAAAATATCTAAGGAAAAAATTACAACCCTTGATATAGTTAGTAAAAGTTGCCATTACAATAGAGTGTTTTAAAGGAAAAATAAGGGTTTTCCTGCTTAGTGGGATATAATCATTAAGCCATCATCCCAAAAAAAATGGCTCATGTAGGCTATAGCTCCCCACAAGTGAAGGTCTTTTCACCATAAAGTACAAGGCATACACTCCTTTACAAGGAAGGAAATAATAAATACAAAGGTGGCTATGTGTGATGAAAGCATGATTCCAAGTTATCATTTTAGAGCTCACCCTCTAGTGCGCATAGTTATCATGAATATCTAAATGCCACTTAGATTGAGTTAGGCTTGTAATAGGGATTTTAGCGTCACATCTAATAAAGTAAGTATGTGCCCCTTGACCATCATGCCACCTCAACAAGCTCATATTTGAGTTCAAAAAAACCCTTTTACCTATAATCCCCCACTTTGTATTGTCCTTCAAGGGGTGGCGGCAAGACAAACCCCAAAACAATGAGGTACACAACAAGATCCATCACAACCAAACCATATTCTTACTCATCATCCCTAGTAGAAGTTGGGTTCTCTCTCTGCAAGAGAGTTTAGATATCTTCCAAGAGGGATTATTGTTTCCTCCAGCACCTAAGTCCATCCAAATTGTATCATGTGGTAGCTAGAGAGTCTTCTATCCCGTTCCCTTCTTTGTAAACATGATTACTGTCAAAGAAATCAAGACCCAAAAGAAGTCATCGTATATCCCACACAATTTCATCAATTGACCATTTGAGCCAAGATAACCCTTTAACAACATCAGTAATGAGCTTCGAGTCACCTTCTATGGATAAAGATTTGACACTAGTAGAAAGCACAATCCTGAGTCCCTAGAGGAGGTCCATTGCTTCTACTTGATTATTTTTGTGATTCTGTAAATTGTCACTATAAGCTACCACTAGGTTCCCATCATCCATTCTAATCAATCCCCCAACAACAACATCATCTTGACTTTTCTTTGCAGTTCGTCAAAGTTGAGCTTGAGCCAACTTGGCTTAGGGGGGATCCATTTGGTGTTCCTCCTTTTCATTCTCATGGATTTGTCCACCTTTTCAAAGGAGTCAGCAAGGTCCTAATTTTTTGCAATTATGTTGTCAAGTTGCGAATATTCCAGGAGGAAGGGCAAGGTTCGGTGAATATAGCTAAATTCTCCAAAAGAGCTCTTTGGAAGTTTTGGAAAACAACCTCAATTGAGCACTCCACATCCTGAAAGATTTTGTGATTTCTTTCTTTTCACACACTCCAACTTAGATGGGGAGGAATTTTCTTCCAAAGTTGTCTAATAAGGGGGTTAAAGGAAATCCCCCTCCAACTGAAGACAAGTTGTTGAATCTCCCCATTCACGACCCATTCAATAAGGAACAAGTGCAACACCTTACTCCAAAGTATTTGTGTGAATGGATAGTAAATCAATAGGTGAGATACCATTTCCTCACTGTGCTTATAGAGAGCACAATGGTTTGGTAGCTGAAATCCACACTTGAAGAGATTGTCTTGTGTAAGGATTTTATTGTGCATGACCATCCACTAGAAGAAATTGATTTTAGGGACAAGTTGAGAATTCCAAACTCTTTTCCACATGTTGGAAACATTAACCCCACAAAGAAGGAGGTGATAAGAAGTTTTCATAGTGAATTAACCACTAGCATTCTTGTTCCAAAATAATTTATCCTCCCTTTTAAATATTAGAATTCTCACCCATTAAAGTCGCTTTTACAAATCCTTGGTCGGAGGAAAGAGTTGTTGATCCTGACAACAAAGAGAAATGTTCTTCCATGATTTAAAGTTAGTTAAATAATCAGCCCCCTGATCCCCAAAGACGCAATTTGTGGTTCCACCCATGGCATTGAACACTTGGTGGGAGGATATGGGTGTGTCCCCAACCACGTATCATCCCAAAAGTGAATCATATGTCCATCCCCAATCTACCATTCTAGTCCCAGCTATAAGATACTCCCACACTTAATAATGTTGTTCCAAATCCTAGACCCACTAGAGAAACCTGACACAATAAGGAAGCAGTAAGAACTTTTATTATTCAAATATTTGGCAATCATAATGTCACAGCAGTTGGTTGTGTGTTAGGTGAATTTCTAGCCAATCCCCCTATTAACATGGGTGACTTTCCTAATACCAAGTCCCCCCATTATTTTTGGTTGGAAAACTTTGTCCTAGCTTACTACAAAGTTTCTTTTTTCCAAAGGAAGAATTTTTTAGTTGTCCCCAGTTTATTTGCCATAGAGTTTGAGATTCAAAAGAGGAAGAGAAAATAAATAGGGATCCCTTGAAGAGATGCTGCTAGAAGTTGTAATTTACTAGCACTACTAAGAAGTTTGATTTTCCAACTAGCTAGTTTGCACCAGATTCTCTCAAGGATTGAGTTCCAAAAGAAATTCCTTTTTAAGAATGAGTAAAAGCTCTAGGTGGGCACTTGTAAGATTAGCACATTAACAACCTAGTATATTTGTAATTTTATTTCAAAAACATCCAAAGTGTTGAAGATGTATATATTAATTTATCATAGTTGATAGCCTATCTTGAGACGTGAGCATATTGTTTGAGAAATAATTTCCAATCTTTGGCTACTATTACTGAGGAAGTACTAAAAAGGATGGTGTCTTCCACAAATTGTTGTAGGAACACAAGAGGTAGAGTAGAGGCAGGTCAGACCCCGTGGAGTTTTCCCTTTTTGACCATCTTTAGAAAATTTATCCCCATGACCTTTGGCATGATTATAAAGAGATAAGGGAACAATGGGCCCCCTTTCCTGATGCCCCTAGTGGTGTAAAAAAATAAACCTTGGAACACCATTGACCAAGACAAAGTAATCAAACAGTAGTCACACATTCCTTGATTAGACCAATCACTTTGTTGGCAAAGCCAAACTTCACTAAAACTTTAAACAAGAAGTCCCACTTGACCCTATCATAGGCCTTGGAGATATCCAATTTTAATGGCATCCTTGGTTAGTGAATTTTTTTCATAGAGTGAATGGATTCATGGGTTGTAATAGCTGCATCAAGGATCTGTCACCCAAGAACAAATCCTTGTTGATTATAGTTAATAAGCCTATCCAATAAGGGTTTGATCATGTTAACCAAAACTTTTGAAAAAAAAATTATTGACTATATTACAAGGGATTATTGGCTTGAAATAAAAGAGACATAGTAGCTCCTAAACCTTTTTAATTAAGGCGATAAAGGATCTATTTAACACTTTCAATAATTTACCCATCCTAAAGAATTCCTTAGTTACAAAAATAACATCACGACTGACTATATCCCAAAACTCCTAGAAAAAATTAAGGGGGAAACCATCTGGTCCAAGGGCCTTAATAGAACCCATAGAGAAAGTAGCATTCCTAACTTCTTCTAGCATAATCAAGGCCAAAAATTGAACATTATCAGTTGCATTGATAACTCTTGGGAGGCAATCTAACAACTGATCTTCTAAAAGCTTATCCACAGTCCAACAATCTTCTTTGAAGATCTTGCAAAAGTAATATGAGGCCATGAGGCCCAATTTGGAATCCTCCTATATACGCTAGTAGAATGATGAAAGAAGGATGAATTTTGATCTCCATCTTTCAAATATTGAATCCTAGATTTTTGTTTCCAAAAGATTTCTTCGCTATAAATATTTTCTTTCCATTTAGTTGTCAAATCTTATTCCTCTTCATTATGCATTAACATAGAGAGGTCTTTGCTGACCACTTTTTTGAATGGTTGTCAATCTCTTATAGATTTATTTTCTCTACACAAAAATGTCTCCAAAGGTGAACTTATTCCAACCCTTTACATTCCTTCTAACAATATTTAGTTTCTGAACAACATGATACATTGAAGTCCTTGTGGAATTCCACCAATCTTGAATGCAACGAAAGTATTAAGGGTGTGTTGTCCACATAATTTCATAACGAAAAAGACTATGCCATGTATGTTGCCTATTTTTCAAGTCAATAAGAGTAGGATTCTGATCCAACACTATCTAGGGGAGGGAAGTTAGGATAGAGTTGAAACCTAAGTCCCAATTAGTAGAACAAAGGAGCCTGCCAAGTTTAACTTGAATAAGATCATTTCCCTTCCTATGGTTTGACCATGTGAAGAATTAGCCTGTGAGCTCTATGTCAATCAAACTGGTTTCATTGATGAAGTCCAATAAGTGAAGCATGGTATTGAAAAAGTCTTAAAGTTTGCCCATATTTTTAAAGGGAAAAAGAAACAAGTTGAATTCACCTTCTAACAACCAGTGAGAAGTGCTAGATTGTTGAATAAGAGAAGAGATTTCCTCCCAGGCCCTTTTCCTACCAAGACAAGAGTTGGGGGGTAGACATTAACTAGAAATAAAGTACAACCATTAGAAGCAAGATTAATAGTCAAAAGATTTGGGTTTGAGGAGATGAGCTCCCTATCCACTTTCTATGAATTCCACATAGTAACTAAACCTCCAGAGGCTCCATTAGCTTTGTAAGGAAACTTGTAGGCAATTTTATGACAATTTCCACATAACCCACTATAAATATTATACAAATAAACTCTTAGATTCTGCATGGAAGAGAATAGAAAACATACCCACAAAAATGTGACATGAGATATATCCTGGGAAAATCCTCAATGAGGGAAAAAACCCAACCTCCAAAAGCACCCATCATCCATGTATTATTCAGAAATGTGTCCGTTACAATACACCATGAAATACATTGAAGCCCTAACCATAAACAAGCATTCCATGTGAACAAGCATGAATCCACACATCTTATGCCATGCTTCCAACTCCACAAATGCTAACCTAGCTAACCTCAACAATTACCCTTGTGGTTTCTTCTGTAGAAACAAGCTCCCACAAAACCACCAAGTAGTATTACATAAACCATGTGCTAAAACCATGAGCTACCTAACCCCTTTTTGACCCACATTTAATATTGAGTACTTTATTTAATTATTTCCCTAATATTAAATAATTACATCAAATAATATTACAATGTTACTATACAACTCATCAAGTGGTCCCAAGAATATTCTATGGGAATCTCTACATTTTGCATGTCCATCTAGGTGCTCCTAGGTGCAAAATTTACATAATAAAATAAAATATTACAATAATATGCATTATTATGTAAGGTGTACAATACTATTTTCCCAATATTCTCTCATGTGTTGTATACATTGCATAAGGGTTAAGTAGCCACATAAATGAACAAGGGAACAATCCCTCCTAGCACATATACCATAAAACAAAGTTCTCCATGTGCTCCATCAGGATACCTACAACAAAAACAATGTGACCACCATCTCATACATGAATGGTCCCACCTCCTATCATGTCACTACCACCGAGCATACATATAATTCATCCAAAGAAAAAGCCACACAACTTGTCGCATATAAATCATAAAACATGTACCAATTTATATCCCAAAACACAAACTCTCAATCCAAATGTAATCACATGCATCAGTAACTGTCAAAACCATAGCTGAAATACCACCCTCAATAAGTGCTAACACATCAACTATCCATACCTCCAAGGTATAACAAGTGAATCCCAAATCATCAATACATACAACCCGTAACATGCAACCGCAAGCCTCAAGTGTAGTATCTTCCACATACACACCAAGAATCTCCCACTACATAGGTAATTTCAAATCTGAAATGAATACACTAACAACATCACATCTAGAAGTGTAACCATAAACCTATAGTATCAAGGAACATCCACAATAATATACAACACATACCAATAACCTACAAGCACAAATCCCACAAAAACTCTCCAATGCTCTCCCATGTTCCCCACAACCAACAAAGGAAAGACATAAAAGGATCCACCATGTCATCTCCTACATGACATACATGAACACAAACTAGTGATAAAAAATCTCCAACCAATCCCAAATCCAATGTAATTGAAATTGAACATCCAGGAAGATAACCAAGACCAAAGAGAGAAATACTGCAAATCAAAACATTTATCATGTCCTTCTAAACACACCTCTAAATGTTAATTGTGTCAAATATGATCTCCTCCACAAAACCCCAAACAAGAAGCCATGACAACACCCAAAACCACTTTCAGCCTCATTAGGCCAAATAAACATATATACCATATAACAAACATTGTTGTAAGCCTCTCACAAGAAGATCAAACTCATACCTTTCCCAAAACAAGGAATATGCCCAATAAACCATCTCCCAAACTCAATCATAATGATATCATCATAACAACATAAATGCACAAGGAGATAACCAATTCCATACCATCTCTCAAATGAACCCTCCAAAACTAGCTCACACCATAGCTCAAGATCTATATTTATGAAAGATTAGCATAAACATAATGCACTTTAAAGGAACAATGGGCAATACATCTCAAGTAGTAAACTGTCGAGTAGACCAAGAGTGGGAAATGAGAATGATCAAACAAGATATCCAAGTCTTTGAGACTAATACAATAACACTCTCCTCTCAATTCTATGCCATGTGAATGCTCCCTGGTCATCCTTGTGAAACCAAGAAGTTGTCCCAACACATACATCTCTAATCAGAAGAGAATATCAGCATCACCTAATTATCCAAGTAGCCATGTGCACTTGTAACCAATCAATCCATGCCAAAATCTAAATGCAACACAACACTATCATGAAGTATCAAGCAAATGATCAATGTACTCAATACCAAGAAACTAAAGTAAGATCAATGTCAAAGCTCCAACCATGGAATCGGGAACATAAACATGACAACATGATCTAAGAATCTTGTCCAAAGAGACAACATGTTCCATATGAACATATCAAATAGCTATATCATGCCACAACTTTAAATTGGTAATCAAGAAAAAACCATGACTTAATAGCCACCATGATAACATATCAAATGAAAGCATAAACCACACCTCTACTAAGTGTAATCACCTAAAAATTTTCTAGTAAAACTTATGCCCCCAATTTTGATTAAATTGCCTTAAAACAAATTCTAAATCTCAAAGGCATAATTTACTGGACATAATTATGTAAGCAAACTGATTAATCCCCCTTGCATGATTAAATTATTTCTAAAAATAAAGCACAAATCATTTCTAAATTTGAAAAATTATTTAATTGTCAAAAACTTACTTTTAATATAAGGTCTTAGAACTTTTATTGAAAAAGAGCACTTTCTGCAAACTTAATCTTTATTAAATGAAAATTAAGAGGGGATTTGTTATTTTGTGCCCCAAGCCATGATTGGTTTTCTATCTTGCTAATGTGTGGTTAAATACTGGTATCTTCCTTGACAATATAGCAAATCTTCTTTCTGCAAATCAATCCTAATCAACAAACCATTTCAAGCTTCATGGCTTGGGGCATCTCATCTTCATTAGGAACCATATCAAATTGAGATTCTTCGCATCTCTCTCTGAAAGAGTGATCTCATCACTTCATATCAGGTCACTCAAAAAGACATCTATTTGATATCTTGGGGCATGTTAGGTTCATCTGGACCCATATCAATTTGACATTGTTCCCGGTGCATATCAGGTTCATCAGGACTCATATCAATCTAGTATTGTCTCTCAATCAGGTGATTGGATTACTAAAAATCCTTGTCGAGGTATTTATCTCAAAATCTTTGACAAATGTTTAGTCTCATTGCATCATATCAGGCTGAATACTTTGGTCTCGCTCAATCAAGTCCGGACTTGATATCTCCTTATCGATCTTCATTTGATCAAGTTTGGAGTCGGTTCTCCTTATTAGAAATAGTCTCATCGCTTCACATCAAGCTATTCTCTGATCTAGCTGTTATCTATTCTTTGAATCAATGCGTTGCTCGCACATCGATTTAAAGAGGGGCACATGTAATCACCTAAAATTTGTCTAGTAAAACCTAAGCCCCCAATTTTGATTAAATTATATTAAAACAAATTCTAAATCTCAAAGGCATAATTTACTAGACATAATTATGTAAGCAAATTGATTAATCCCCCTTGCATAATTAAATTATTTCTAAAAATCAAGCACAAATCATTTCTAAAATTGAAAAATCATTTAATTATCAAAAACTTACTTTTAATATAAAGTCTTAGCACTTTTATTAAAAAGAGCACTTTGTGCAAATTTAATCTTTATTAAATAAAAATTAAAAGGGGATTTTCTATTTTCTCTTATTCTCCTATGAAGCTTGACCAATCAAAATTCTTGAATCCTCTCACATGGATTGATCTTTCTCACCACTAATCTCTATCTAACATCTTTTACCTCTTAATCTCCACCCTTCATTCTTAAGACAATTGCTTTAAAAGGAAGCTCTTCCTTGGCTCAAGGGTTCCATCTTGGTCATCTTGGTTATTGAAATTCTTGCACTCTTTTATTCTTGAGCATTCTTAGCAATTTTAGCTTTCTTTCTTTCATTGTTTATCATAGCATAGTTTTTTGTATAATCATCCTAGAATACTAGTTGTTTGCATCCATACTAGCTTAAATTCTCTCATTCTAGCAGTGTTAATCTTACATCCTAGTTTTATTTCTAGTTTTGCATTACATTAGAATCTTCCATTTTGGAGTAGTCAAGTCACTAATCCTTCATGACAACTTGATGAGCATCATAAAAGGATTAAACTTGCTTCAACTAGGAAGCAATAAGCTGCTTTTGAGGATTTAATTGGTTCACTTGATATGGACTCTATAGCTAAATTCTTGAGTTAATGGTTTATTGAGTGTTGGTTGCATCATAATTTGATACCAATATTTAACCACAAATTTTTGGCACCCACCATGGGGCTTCAATAAAAAAATTGCCCCTTTGCTTGTAGGATATTTTTATTTATTTTTTGAAATTGTGATGAATATCATACCCTATGGTCCAGATTATCATATGATATTCAAGTTCATCACATGCAGTGGTGAGAATTATCGTACAATAATATGGTGTAAGGTGTTTTATCACATGTGGTGTTGGTTTGCATCGTACGTTACAATATCCCTGGAGCTCATCGCATGGCTCTTTGGGTTCTATCATACAATAATATGGTGACCGACTGTATTTCATCGTATCAAAAATAGTGAGCAGTGATCAAATTTTTTGGATTTTGATGCTTGATTCGGCTTTATCTTGGATTTGACCTTCTATTTCGTAGGTTTTAATAGGTTTTTGCAGGGTATTTAATAGATAAATTGCTTGTAAATACATCAACACTTGCTTATTTCAAGACTAATAATGCTTTGTGGATGTGGGACACTTGCCAAAGACATATTTTGGAGACTACTAAGCTATTTATGTTACAGGTTTCCTTGGAGATACAATTAAACATTGTGCTCTCATAGATTCAGTTTTCTAGGCACCTAGTTTTAACTAGAAAGGCTTATTTTCTTGTGATTAGTTGAGTAGTAGGAGAGTATGCTCTTCACCTCCTAGAGGATAAGCAAAAAATCTTGACCTACTTGATTTGTTACTTGCAAAAAGAGTTTTTGGTAAATAAACATGTTCTTGATGTGCTTAGGAGAAGCTATGGAGTAGGAGAGTATGCTCTTTTCCCTTGGGGAAAATAAAAAATCTAGACCTTCACTAGCCTATCTACTTTTCTTTTCATTTTACCTTTGGAGGGTCTACCGTTGAGGTAAAAATCTCGCGGGAACAACCCAAGTGGGACAAAGCAAAGCCATCTCATCCAACCCACTATAAAATTTATACCTTGTTGGCCAAAAACCACAAGGACATAGCATTAACTGTGTTGGGTCACTTGTTTGATTGGAAGAACACATGTGATAGTGATGTGTAGGGCCGAGAGGTCTCAATCTTCCTTGCAAGACTACCTTACTTGAAGAACTTCTAGGGCTATAGGCCTCAATTATGCTAAGAGGAACTACAAGGGATAGTTGCAAACAAATGCCTTCACTAGACACCATTGGTTAGAAGCTACCCGACTCACCTCCGAAAGTATCATAATCTTTGTGCAAGGATGGATCCAAGTGGAATTTACCTAGATCACCCCAAAACTACTCACCATATGTATTCCCTTGGATGCTATCCTTAGAAAATCCAACATCACTTTGTGTGAGGCGACAAAATACCAATTTGTGGGAAAAGGTTTTGATACTCGCCTTGATCTTAGATATTTTTTGCTTGATGTGTCTTTGAATGTGTTGAGATCCTTGAAAATCATTATGGAACATACACTTGACATTCTTGACATATTGCAACACTCATTTAGATGTCACAATTTCTTGTGTCCCCAAAGTTGCTTTGTCCTTTGGTGGATTGTTTGGAGACTATTGTTTGATCACACTATTGCTTGCTTGGAAATACTCAGACCTGATTTAAGGACACTCAAATTCATCACAGATCCAAAGCCAAACTCATCCAGATTGGTCAATTTTTATGAAAACAATGGTATATCATTCATTTTCCTACATCATGTCATTTTGTCCAGCATGATATCATACGATAGAGTGCTTTATCGCACCCAGTGTTGTGTTTCATTGCACGAAAAAATTGGCCTTCACCATATTATTGTGAATAGTGTTGAATTTCATAACTCCCAATTCTAGAGTTTGTTGTACGATCTTGTGTTTGTTTGAATATCATGACCTTCTAGCTTCTATGATCTCGGTCATCCATGTGTCCTCTTGGATTTTTGTGAGTTTTTGATCAATGATTATCTATCTACTGGTATTCCTAATCGATTGACCTTTTTTATTGATTTGACATCTCTCTGCTTTCACTTTAAGATCTTGGAAGTGCTCTAGCTTTACCTCAAGCACCCTATCTAAAAATTACACCTTGCTCACAACTTCATCACAAGTGCCACTCAGCAGGCATTCAGGCCTCACTCTTGATACCTTATACTTAGTTCTCTTGGCTATATCAACTTGGTCACAAGTGCCACTCAACAGGCATCTCGGTACCTTGCACCTTGTTCTAACTACCTTATTATCAACTAATTATTCTTGAGAAAACTCTATCATTACCTTGATCTCTTAGCATAGGCTTAAGATACCTTGTCACTACCAGTTTGTCAATCTCATCTTCCATGCCAGCTAGAACTTGTAGTCATTCCTACAAGGCTATTGAACAACCTCATAATAGGTACTAATAACTACGCCAAAGCCTTTCCTAGGAATGATATATTCAAACCAGGTATTATTTTTCCTATCACAAAGTGCATTTAGAATGTCAACCCAAGGACGTATACTTGAAATGGAACAACATAGTTTGTGCACTAAGTTTCACATAGAGTCATCTTACTTAAGCTGTTGTAGGAAAGGAAAATGAATTCAAAGAGCTAAACTATTGCTGCAAGAAAGGTAAAACACACAACTGAACAAATGAACTAGTATAATCAACCATAAATCTAACTCTAGCTCATTCTGCCATTATTATGCACGAACTATGACTCTCTCTGCTTATGCTTCAGGAAATAACATAGTTATAATGCTGCAAGAATGAACAGTAAATACCACCTTAAGTACTAAAAACAATTAAGCTACTCCTCTCTACTCTAATCTACTCCACCTCCCAAGTGGGCCTTCCTTGGTTGGTTTTGACTAACTAATAACACAAAATATAACTCAAATTATTCCTTCATTTCATATATTTAGAAACATTGGTTACAATCGGAACATAGACTTGAAGAATAACTTGCTTCAATATAAAAATAACATCATTATTTATCTAACTATATTTCCATCGAACATCTCCCTATATATAGAGAGTTACATTCAAAACATTCAGATACACTTGATTGATTCATCCATAAAATAAGGAGAACACGTCAATCAATAATATAAGATCATAAAGTTTAAACAACCATCTTAATAGAACATTAATCAATGGAGAAGATCTAGGATGATCGTGCTCCGCTATATTCCCTGAAGCATTCATGTATTCCTTTGATTCTGCAGGTTATTCTGCAGCTGTCTTGATGGATCTCCTGATCGTGACCGAAACATCTCCACTCCTTCATTGTTGTAACCGATTTTTTCTCCAGCTACTCCTTCATTCCTAGCAGGTTAGTAGCATATGCATGCACATTTATATATTCAAACTAATCAATTTCTTCCAAATGTTAAAACACACATTAAAATAGTTATATGAAATACTGCATTATGTATATATAATATTGGCAAAGTGTATACTATTTCCTACCCAAAAGTTTAAGGATATAACTGTACTTATGGAGTATATACAAGCTTAAAACACTTAAAGGTCACACAAATGTCTAGGAATGTTTTAGGAACATAGCATAAAATATTATAAAACATAGACGAACTTTGGCCTCATCCTTTGCCCCCGAACAAGTATAATGCTTGTCCTCAAGCATTACACTTCTTGGCTACTGTTTGGAATTCACCAACTTCTATCTTGCCTCTTCTCTTGCTCTTGAAGGTGTAATAAAAGCCTCTAGTCCACTCCCAGTAATCCATTCTATGATCTTCCTACAGCTGGTCTAATCTGGTAGTGTTAATATCATATATTGGCCATAGGAGCATGGGTGGCTGGAAAGTTATAGGACACCAGAGTTCTCTTCTGATCTGCCTTCCCATCTGCATGTAATTTTTTGCCCTGTTCACAGCTGTCTTGAAATTGATTGGGCTATGTGGTTTAGATTTCCTAAAGATCTCAGGAAGTCTATTCCACCTACTTCTTACCCCAGTCAGGCCCCTTTGAAATGAAAAATAAGGCAGTCCCTGATACTCTTTGTAAACTTTATCTCTAAGAGCAAATATATTATCTTTGACTTTAGGTTTCTTATTTCCATAGGTTAGTGCTAACCAATCCCTTAAAAGGACATCTGGTTTGCTAGATTTAGCTCTTAGAGGTAAAGGTTTAGAATTTTCTTGATCTCCATAGTTATTCAGCTACCTATCATAATTGGCTTCATTCTGCATCTAGGACATCAGTGCTCTCAAATGTACATCTCCTATATAAAGGAGAGGGTTCCAATCAATTTCATTAGGAATAATGAAATTATGAATGTATAATTCACATAGTAGATTCTTTTGCTAAGAGGGAAGTGTTTGATAAAGACCATAGAAGTCCTCAACTATCTTAAACTCAAAATTCTTATTCTGAATAGTCATCATGAGTTGGAACATCAGGAACTATTCTTTTAAACAAATGGCATATACCCTTGGGGCTGGCCTGCAAGCTATAATTTGATCAACCAGCTTGAGGGCATGATCCATTCTTTGTTTTTGATTTTCCATTTGTTCTTTTAGGCTTTCAATTTCCTCCTTTTCTTCATTAATTTCCTTTTTCAATTATTTCTTCTCTTCTCCCCACATAATATTTTTGAAAACAAATTGGGTATACAAACTCAATAGAATTGACTGTAATGTAGGTAGGCCAGGCTCCTCTGACTGTGCTCTCTATTGTCTTTCTATAATACAAGCTTGTTCAAAATAGTTTGTATACCAAGTCCTTCTAAAAGGCACTATGGCACTGTGGGCATAGGAGTAGATAGGTGAATGAGGTGTCTGCAAGTTCTCATGACAATCTTCTTGAATCGTTTGTGCACTTCCCTTAGGGCTTCCTTGTTGTTCAAGAGACTTAGTAGGAGATGAAACATCTACATTGAGAGGGGGTTCTAGAATATCTGGTGGAATTGGAGAATCAACATCATGGATATAAGGCTCGGTAGGAGATTTCTCTGGTGGAACTTTTTGACTTTCTGGAGAATCCTCAAAAATCTGACCTCTCATCCGAGAGCTTCTTCTTAAGGGAGTTTCCTTTATTTCTACAATTTTATTTATTTTTAACCTTTTTTGGTCTCTCTGCTGCAGGAGTCGGTTTTATTTTTTGACTTCTTGAAACTGTAGGGTTTTGAGATTTTGCTTCCAAAACCGGAGTTTCTTCATCAACCTTTTGCTTCCCTTTCCTTTGGGATGGAGTAGGTACATTATCAACTAGAATAGAAGGTTATTTTTCTTTTGGAATCTCTGATTCCTTTTCTTGGGATACTTCTACTTGTTAAGGGGGTATTTCAGTTTCAGGAACTAGTTGCTCTATAGGCTCATTCTGGGGCTACAAGGCTTTATTCTCAACAAATTCTTTCCATCCCATAGGAGAGACATCCCTAAGGGATCTCTCAACTAGAATTTTAATTAGAGCATGATGGGAAATGGAATTTGGTTTACCCCTTTGTGTCTCTTTAGCACTGATACTTAACATGTTGTACATAAAGTTTGGAATGTTTATTTGCAAATTATTCCTGATACAACTAAGTAACTTGAAATGATGAGCATGCAAGTTGGAAAATCTCCCTTCACAAGTAAAATACATGATAATATGTGTGGCTAGCTCATTATATGGGATTGGTAATGAAATTATTTTTCATCGCTACTTATTCACTTCCAAAGGAGGGTCAACAGGTCGGGTAAATTGGGCTCGTGCAGACCTGACATCATGTTCATTTGGGTAATGCTCTCCCACTACAGGTAAGTCTGTCACCTCCACAATTATTTCCTCTATTACTAGAATACTCACTCCCCACACAGTAGCTTCCCCCTCATCAAATGAATTCATGAACTTTGCTACCACTTCCTAATCAAACTCCATTAATTTCAAGAAGTATCCCAGCCATCCGCGGTCATGGAATCTACGAACAACTTCAACATCCGTCAATAAAATAGTATGAACAATAGGTTCATGTCTCATCAACTATCCACCCATTATGTTAGATTCGCTTTCAAAATTCCTTCTCAAATTATTTCTCAAGCCCTTCCTTAGTTTGCAATTTCACAATGTTCGCTTTCTTTGAAACCCCAAATATTCTGAATTCCTTGAAAAACCCCTTGTATTTAGCTCATAACTACACTTCACTTCATCTCCCTTCAATCTTTGTGTCGTACAATTTTGGAAATTGAGCAATAGAAATGATAATGACACTTGACGATGGGGAATTATATTTCTTTTAAGTGTAATTAAGCCTCACACAATTTTAATTACATCACCTAGGATGGGAATCAAGAATAATCTGGGCAATTAAGTACAAAGGCTTGATGACACATCACATAAGTACTGATTTGGCTGACGTGCAATCTGGTTTGAAATGATAGGTACATGATATAGAAATTTGGAAATTAATACACTTTCTGCCCCCCAACAAAAGAATGAAAAGTGTCCACACTTGTCCTCCTTTGCAGGAGAAAGAAAACTGGTGTAATACCATAATATATAGACACATGTAGTACTAAATATAATTGTCAAAATCTATGTTTTAAAAGTGGAAATTAATTGAATAAATTGAATATATGTACCTATCATTATGTTTCTATGTGCACTTGAAAGATGAGAATCAGTTGTACCTTGAAATTGATTGTTCCTGAATGAATAAATGCTGACATGGATTTATTGAAAACATAGAAAATTGAGCAATGTGGGTGACATGGAATTTGGATGGGTGGAAGGTAAGGAAATAAGGTGAGTTGGAAAGAGAATTGTAGAAAAGTGAATGTGGAATTGTACTTCATTCAAAATGAAGTTTTATTATGGACGTACGCTCTTGTATGCTAGGGTGAAGTTATAGGAAGAAGGTTGTCACCTTCTGTTGTAGGATGAATTACTTGTATTACCGTTGGCCCATCATTTGTGAACTGCTACAGGAACTCCATCTTGGTTTGTGGTTTTTTGTATAGACAAAGTCAATGTCCATTAACCAGCAACTTAAATTGCACTGGATCAATTGTTGTCAATTGAACTACTCCATTTGTAAAGACGTGTGTTATTTCATATGGCCCTAGCTATCTTGTTTGCAACTTGTCTTGTGTCTCCTGATATCTGGAATCAAACAGTAGTGCCTAGTCATCTGCTTGGAATTGTTTTCTCTTGATGTGGTTGTTGTGCCATTTCTTCCTCTATTTATGTACTATTTCTATGCACTCAAGGGTAGATTTGTGCATTTCATCCAGGGAGTTGAGAGTCAATAATCGTTCATGTTAAGCTACAGGAAGGTCCATATTTAGCTTCAGAGCAGTCCTCAATGTTTTGTGTTCAAAATCAATTGGCAACATTATTGTCTTTCCATAGATTAGCTCAAATGGAGTCAACCCAATTATGGTTTTCCATGTGATTCTATATGCCCATACTGCTTCTGCGAACCGACTATTCCAATCTCTTCTATTGAGTTGAACTGTTTTGGTAAGTATGATTTCAATTTCCTTTTTAGTGACTTCCACTTGACAAATTGGCCTGAGGATGATATGGAGTGGACTTTTTGTGTTTGATTTTGTATTCATTCACGAGTTATGTTATCAAATTTGATGTAAATTATGCCCCTTGATCAGTCACTAGCTCTCTTGGTACTTCATATCCAGTAAATTTCTCTTCATACAGGAAGGCTGCCACTTTGCTATCACGTGCATGCTTCATTGCTTTCACTTCTACCCACTTTGTGACATAATCTATGCATACCAAGATATATGATTTTCCATTTGATGGAGGGCCTATGGGACCAATGAAATCCATTCCCCTTTTATCAAATGGTGTGACAACTACTTGTGGGTTGAGTGGCATCTCATTTGATTTGGTTGGCCTGCCCATCCTTTGACATTTGTCACATTTTCTAGTGTAGTTGGCTGCATCTTCGTGAAGTGTTGGCCAATAGTAGCCTGTTGTTAGCACCTTCATTGCTATTCTTTTTGCTACAAAGTGTCCTCCACAAGGTTCATTATGGCATGCATGCAGAATATCATAGGTCTCATCTTCTCGAACACATCTTCTCATTACTTAGTATGGACCCGTGTAGAATAATGTATTATCAATCCAAGAGTATTGAAAGCTCTTTTCCACCAACAAATTTTTTTCCTTTGGAGAGAAATGTTCAGGCATCTTGTTGGTTGCAAGATAATTTGCTACATCAACATACCATGGAATTTTAATACCAATGTGAAACAGATGTTCATGAGATATTTTATTGCAGCATGGTCAGTATGAACAAATATGGGGTATCTTGTTACATAGTGCCTAAACTTATTTAGAGCATATATTACTACTAATAGTGCTTTTTCTATTACTATGTAGACTTTTACTAATGTAGTAAATAACATGTTCAAGGTTTCCAAACTTTTGACCTAAGATAGCTCCTAGTGCATAATTAGATGCATCTATATGTACATGAAATGGAAAATTCCAATCAGGGCCTTTTAATACTGGTCCTTTTGTAAGAAGGTTCTTAAGTTGCAGTAATAACTCTTCACAAGTTGGGGTCCATATGAATTCGGCCTCTTTTGTAAGCAAAGTGTACAATGGACTTGCTATTTGGCTAAAGTTTTGAATAAAATGTCTATAGTATCCAACATGTTCTAGAAATGATCTAACCTCATTTTTCTTAGTAGGAGTGGGCAATGTTTGAATTACCTCTATCTTTGCTGGATCCACTTGTATGCCGGCTTCTGAAATGAAATGTCCCAAAATGACTCCCTCCTACATCATCATAAAACACTTCTCACTGTTAAGTGACAAGTTATACTCTTTACACCTAATTATTGTATGCACCCTAAAATGGTCGCCTAGACTTTGGGCCCCATTTATTTGATTTATCAATCCTGAATCATTTTGATCATTAATCAATATTTTCAACATTATCAATCTCTTGATCAAATCCTAATTTCGATCATATATTGGATTTTTATCCTATGGGCTAACCATTTATCCTAAGTCTTTATTTGATTAAAAGGAATATTTCCTCCCCTTTCAATTAAATAAAAAGCCCCACTTTCCTCTTATCCTAAGTTGCACAAATAAAGTATTATTCATATTTTATAAAAAGGAAAAAAGCACTTTTTGTCTCACATGAGGCTCAAAAGTCAACACTTCACTCTCATTGGAGGATATTTGTGCACATGGATTACTCCTCTTTCAAGCTCCACCGCTGATTAAGATCTTTTGCCTCTTAATCTCCATGGTCCATTCCTTTGCATTTCTTATAAAAGGAGAGCTCTCTCCTTCATTTGCATATCCTTTTTTTATGCTATTGTTATGCTGCAGGTTTTGGAGCTCTCTTTGAAGACACTCAAGCTTTGAAGCCTTGACATTCTTAGTTGCATTTCATAATAGTTTTGTTTTCATAGTTGCATTCATGGCATTCTTAGTGTAGATTTCCTTTTATGCAATCTCACATAGTCTAAATAGGAAGGATTTGTAATCCATTGCTATTTCCTTTTATAGATTAGTTGCATTGTACTTCCATTTTCATAGCATAGCTTGCACATTTGCATCTTCATCTTAGTTGCATTGCATTGCATTTCATATTGGATTCTTGGAGATATTGGCATTGTTGCCCTTGTCTTCATTGTGAATCTCTCATTGTATGGTTGACTAGCAAGGTCACTTTCTTATAGCTCTAGCTGAGAGCAAAACTCATAGTCCCTTGCAACTCCATGCATAGAGAGCTATGAGCCGCTTTGTCAGGCCTCACTCTTGAGTAACCTTGCATGTAATGGTTCATAGAAGTGCATATTTTAGTGTGTACATTTCTGGCGCCCACCGTGGGGCTGAGTAGATTAGCTTTGTCCCTTTAATTCTGCATTTTCTGTCAATATTTTCGTCAATTTTTAGCTTCATTTTCAGTCTCTGGTTTTTTTTCTCAGAGTATCGCACGATACTTCTCAGAAATATCGCGCGATATATCTCTGTATAGCGGTGCGATACTTCGCGCTTGCTAGAAATATCGCCTTCTTTGAAGAGAAATATCGCGCGATAGTTCACCCCTGACAAACTATCGCTCGGCCTGCCTGGAGTATATCGCCCACTAGTACTGAGGTATATCGCCTGGCATAAGGCGAAATATCGCGCGGACTAAGAAGTATCGCCTGGTGTCGGGCGAAGTATCGCGCGATACTGTGTCTGTACCTGGCAGTGACCTATTTTTGAGTTATTTTATCTATCTTGCAAGTTTCGGGTTTTTAGCTATCTTTTTGAAATTTCTAGCGTTTTCAAATCCGTGCCACTCTGGAAAATGGGTGCCCATTTTTTTTGAAATTTTGCAAATGGTATCAAAAGTTTAAGTGTGATATATCGTTGGAAAGGTCTTTCCGAGCCCAATCCAACCATGATGGTTTCATTTTCAGATTTTATCATTTGATTAGATATTTTTGCAGATTATCTAATTTTTCATGTACTAATCATTGGTAGATTTTGGATTTTGCTTCTCCTAACTCTTGTTGGTCTAACAAGTTGTGGTTGTAGGTGCTCTCATTACTTGAAATTTGTCAAAAGAATGCATGTCAAAGAGGGCTACTAATGGTTTTTGTAGGGCTGCCCAAGCATAAAAATAAAAAAAAAGTTCTTGCTTATTTATTTGCTTTCCTTTCAAGTGTGGCATTCACTAATTGTATTAGGCATCTTAATACCTTGTTGTAGGAATTTTGAGGTGGTAGGAGAGTATGCTCTTCACCCTTGTGGTGAAACAGAAATCTTGACCCATCTTAGAATTTTGAAAGCAAGGGGGTAATTGAATATTTGCTTGGTGTGTTTGGGAGAGATTCTTGAGATAGGGAAGTATGCTCTTCACCCTTGTGGTGAACCAAAAACCTTGAACCTCAAGAGTTAATCCACTTTTTGTTTAGTATAAAAATCCTTTAGCGGGCCTGCTCTTGAGCAATCAAGAGGAACGACCCAAGTGGGGACAACTTTGTCATCATTTTCCTTGGTGGCAAGTGATTCCAACTCACTATAATCTCAAGGCTATCAAGGACACAAAACCTTGGTAGACATAACACTTGTCTTCGCTTGATGTAAGTACTTGTGGGATTGTGACCATGAGAAAAACATTGAGCAAGAATGCTTAAGGTACTCTTGAGGCCGCGAGGTCCTAGTCCTTTACGAGGAGCAAGAGGGGTGTTGTGAACGGAAACCCTTATTAAGAACCATAGATTAGAAACCACCTTTTTCAGCTGCTTATCTTCTTAGTGCAAGGATTGATCCAAGTGGAATAACCCGGATCACCCCAAGATACTCACCATATGTGTCCCTTTGGTTGTGTCGTTTGACACTTCCACGACAAAGCCAATATCTCTTGTGGGCAACCACTTGGTGTGAGGCAAGGGGGCATCAAGTTGTGGGCTAAGTTGATGAGTAATGAGCCTTGTCTTGTAGGTAGATATTGCTTGAAGTGTCTTCGATTGTGTGATACCAGTGTAAATGATCTTGACATACAAACAATCGGTAGCATTCATAGGGTGCTTTTTCAATTTTGATATCACAAGTGCTTGTCTTGGCAAGGTTGCTTTTGCCCTTGTTTCAAGTTTTTGGAGACATGTTTGATCCCCTACTGTTTGCAAACCTATCCAAATACTATTAAAATTGTGATTGAAATCAGACATTTTCACCCTTAGATTCAAAATTTGCACAAATTGGTCAAAATCAACATCAGTATCGCATTTGTCCATTCTTGGTGAGAAAGATTATCTCTAGAATTGTTAGTCACATTCTTGGAGAATTTTAGTACTCTTGTTGTCCAAATAATTTTTATTTAATCTCAATTTCAATTATATTTTGGCCTAGCCCAACCTCCTGGTTCAAAAGTGCAAGGGTAGTCACCCTTTGATTTGAAGCACCTCTTTGACAGTGTTGGTAAAGCCCCTTCTTCTATCTTTTCATTTCTCTTTGGACAATAGAGAACTTTGATTATCCTAGTTTGCTGTTGACATTTTGTGAGGTCATCCTATTATCAAGGGTCTTCTATTTTCAGTCTTCCTTGGTCAGTCCAGATCTTAGATCTTAGGTGTTGTCATGTTGCTCAACATCTCAATGAACGTTATGGTATCAATTGCACAAGATGGCTCTTAGTCTTCTTCTTTCTTCTCCATTTCTCATGTTCTTCTGAAGTCTTCTATTCCCATGGGAAATTATTCTTCTTCTTCTTGATTCTTTTCCTCTTATTATCTAGTCTACTTTCTTCTATTCATCTATTCATTTCTTCCATGCTCGATTCTTCCTCTTCTATAACCATGAATCTTGACTATCTGGTTTTGGAACCTTTATTAAGAATAGACGATCTTGAGCTCATTGACATATTCGAAAAGTGTTGTTCTTCCAAAATTCTCATGAGTGATGAATTTATAGCAAAAATAAAAGAAAAGATGTTTAAATCAGATGCCTTTGCTAGAATCATAAACATGATCATATCACGATCTTCTTCTTCCAAATATTCTTCATCTTCTAAATCTTCTCATCATTCCTCATCTTCTAAGTCTTATCATGATTCTTCTAAACACTATTCACATTCTTCATCTTCCAAATCTTATCATGACTCTTCTAAACATCATTCAAATTCCTCATTATCCAAGTATTCTTCTTCCACTAGGTCTTCACCTTCCCCTTCTTCACGATCTCATTCTTCTTCTACTTCTCCTAAGAGTCTTACTTCTCTTCAGAAGACATACCATAAAGAGCAACGTGATAGTCCTTGTGATGTCTCTTCCACAAAGAGTGACACACCTACCTTTGATGACTATGATGACTATGATGATGGACAATGTAGCAATACTTATGACAACTCTATTCCTAAGAGTCCTCCTCGTCGTGTGCTTAGGCTTACTAAAGGGTCATCCTATTGGATAGATTGTGATGGTGATCCATATGATTCTGATTTTGAGAGAAATTATGATATTTGTTGTGAACAATATGATACATCTACTTCTATTGAGGAAGAGAAAGCTTTCCGTGCTGATTATAAACGAAGATACTATGAGCATGTCTTGTCTAAAAACTCTCATGCTGAAAATAAAGATCTCACTCTCAAGCAAAATCATGTTAATGTTGAACCTTTGTCTTGTGATGGTTCCCTTCCATCCTCTACTTCCTCCAACATCCACACATCTCCTAAAGCTGCTAAGTCTTCCAAATCTTTCACAAAGCCTTCAAGGAGCCTTAAGAGCACAAATCCTTCATCCAACAAAGATCCTAATGCTTTCCATGCGGTTCCATATAGTTATCCTCAAGGGACACCTCTTAAAGATACTCAAGATAACCTTCACTTGACTGCAAATACTTTCAATAATGCTAAACCTAAAGAGCCTAAGCCTTCATGCGCTATAATGCCTATTTCAGCTAGTCTTTCACCACCTCTTCTAAAGTCTTCCATACAATCCCAACATGCTTCCTTGTCCTTAGAAGTGGTTTTATGTCAAGAGGATTTTAAAGATGATAAAGAAAAGAACATAAAGAAAGATCAAGATCAAGGACCCTCCATATCATCCAATTCTCTTCATGATGTATCTTCTCCATTGCATGGTTCTTTTGATCCTCTACGCTCTTCCGCATTCATTCCACCATCTCCTAAGCAAGATCAAGCTACTACTTACACCGTTGAGCTTATTGATAATCAAAATAACCTTACCACACTTGCACTTTCCAAAGATGATACTTCCATTAAGGTTATTAAAAATGGTGTTATTACTTATGATGTAAAACCTATTGAAGATCAAAAGAAAAATGATATGCTTACGCTATCCAAAGATCCTTGTCAAGATCAAAGTCTTTCATCTTCTTGTTCTACCACTCCATGTTCATTTCCACTTTCTTCTCTTCCTAAATCTTTGCAAGCTTTGAATGATCCTATCAAAGAAGATGCTCCTATTCAAGATGTCCAGGATCCTGTTGAAAATTTTAATGCTCACTCTAAAGATGCTGATGTCCTTGGTTGTCATATAGATGCTAATGAACTTATTGATTATCCTTTTGCATCTTCCATTTCCATCCTTGGACCTCCTCCACCAATACTAAGGGCTTCACGTCTTCCTTCCATTTTGGGTCCTTATGTCCCTTCACTTTCCCCTCCTAACTCTCCTAATTCATCATCCATTTTGGGTCCTTACGTCCCTCCATCTCCTATCTTTCCTCAAGATCAACATAGATGCATACCCTTGAATCCTTTTCACCCACTCACCCATCTAAACCAGTCATATCCTCCTTCTTCCACAAGTCCCCAGTCTTTTGGAAGTAACTTGAATGCTCAATACAAGAAAAAGAAGCAATATAAGAATCCATCAAAAAAAGAAGATCACCATGTCCCCTCTAATCGACATGGATATATAAAGTCAAAAGAGATATCTAAAAAGAAAACTACAAGACAAGTATGGGTTCCAAAATCCATTATTGAAGATATTCTCTCTAAATCATCAAAAATAAATGAAAAGCCTAAGGTTATATGGATTCCAAAGTCTCTCTTGAAAGAGTCTAATATTGAACAAAAAGTGAAGTTGACATTCAAGCTTCCAAAGGCTTCCACTTCATCTTCTTCCAAAAATATTCTTTCATTCTATGCGCCTGAACCACAACCTCTGCTAAACATTTTCCATATTCCTTCTCATATTCCTTCATTCACATTTGAGAATTATAACAAGCACACCAATCCTCTCTTTGAGGAGTCAAATAGCAATAATGAACCAGAATATGGTTCACATTTGGACTAGAATATGGTTTACGTTTCCTCCATTTTTCCCGTCACCCTTCAAGGTGTGTATTGACGTTGATCTTACCTTTCTTTCCATCTACCTTTTCACAATCTTTCCATTCATTATCCTTCTACCTTCTATCATTTTTCCTCATTTGCCTATTCCTCGTGCGTCTTCCTTTCCCCTTCAGCATCTTTGAGCATATCATTTTGAATCCTTGACATATCGTGGTTTATCCTTTCAAGGAGCATTATCCTAAAAGCTTGCTTTCTTCCAAAAAATTATAAAATTCAAAAAAATGGAAAAATTTTAAAAATAGCAAAAAATTAAAAAAATAAAATTGAAAATGTGCCATGGTGAAAACCTGGAAACAGGCACCTTGGTAGCAAAAGTAAAGAGAAATAAATCTGTCCTATGGTGAAAACCACTCCCTTGTGGTGCCTTGGATAAGTACCATGATGAAAACCTGGCAATCAGGCATCATGCGTAGTTCTTCTACATATTTCACCCATTCCATCTTCTCTCTTTGATCTTGACAATGTTGATCTATACACGAACATTTGGCTATTTTGTGAGCTATCTTACAATGATCTTGCTTTCACTCCTTTCATGTTTCGCTTTCGTATTTTCCTTCATTCATTCTAGCCTTTCGCTATCCTTTTCCCCCTTGGTCTTGATCTAAAAATAAAAATAAAAGTAAAACATGATGCTATGAAGCCTCTTGACATGTCTACTCCTTTGGACTGCATCCTTTCCTTCTTTTTCATTACACTTTTGATGCTTATCCTATGCTAGCCTTTCATTGCTTGTCCAAATGCGCTTTACATGACAACAATTTTTCCCTAGCTTGGGTACTCTTGAGGAGTTTGACCTTGAGGATTTCTTCCCTTCACTCTCCTTCATTCTCATGTCTTCCATCTCATTCACCAGCTTGCTTATCCATCTTGTCCCTCACCTTCCTGGATATTGGGACTGCATGATGTGATCTTGCTTAAAGAGTTTGATGCCTATTCTGTCTGGGGGCATCTTTTGTACATATTTATGGATCCTGAAAAAATTCCAAAAAAATTGATATATGATGCTGAAAAAATCCTAAAAAGCATAAAATGTCCTGAAAAAATACAAAAAAATAAAAAAATTCAAAAAATAAAAAAAAATAGAAAAAGTGCCTTGGTGAAAACCTAGCAATAGGCGCCTTGGTAGCAAAAATACAAAAAAATGAAAAAATGAAAAATGATTCCAAGTGGTGAAAACCTGGAAACAGGCGCTACTTGAGGCCTTTGCACCCCTATTTGTTAGCATGCGTACTTGACAGTTAGCCACTTTCCATCCTTTGGCCTAGTCTGGAATTGGTCTTTGTCTTTGTCTAGGGGGCATAACTGTTTGCATAGGTCCTTTAGGTGCGTTTGTCTCTTGGGGCATTTCACAATAGGTGTTTTTCAACACCACCCCAAACAGTGTTTTTCAACACTACCCTTGCGTCGAGTGTTTCTTAACACTTATTAGATGTCTTGCCTATAGTCTAAGTATAATGCGATAGTGCTCATGTGCAGATGCGATACTCAGAGTCTGACTCTATGACCAACACACACACACTTAAACAATTAACTCGATGACGATATGATGACTTTATTTTTTCTTTGTGTGCTGTCTATGAGGATTTCTTTGATGAGTGGTCTCTCCCTGAGAAGTTTTCGATGATGCATAGCTAGAAGACTGAGGGAATGAGAACATGTTTTCTTTCTTTATCTGCTTGTGGGTATATTTTGTTGGTCCTACCTGTCATGAGCATTTATGCTAGTCTTACTTGACACTATGGATCGACAAGGTATTATCCTTGACTGTTTTGTGAGTACATGCTTTTAGCTATCCTGACTTTCACGTGTCTTGATACAAGCATAATCTCGCCATATCCAATTTAGGTAATCTCACTGCATTAGTCATCTTGACCTATATGTCTTTGATGCCTAGGTGAGATCCCCACATCTCTATCTGATAAAGATCATATTCATATCCACATAGTTACGCTAGTGTGCATTGTATGATCTTACGACGCTACCAATAACGCTCGATGATGATAATTAGATGTCTATAAGCGTTGTGACCTTGCAAATCAACCACTTTCATAGTAGCTTGCATTTTTAGGGTCATGTTAGATTAGTTTTGCACTTTGCATATGGAGAGAGCTCTCCTTTTTAGCATTTATGGACTAGTTGGTCAACTGTGCCCATTTTCTGATTCTTCTTGATCATATCTTTCATTTCTGGTCTTTCATATCACATCATTTTCTATCCATTTTCGGACTCGAAATCGAAATCTGAGTCGCGTTTCCAAATTTTTCCCTTCTTCTCTGCAGTTGACTGATCTTTTGAGGCCTAATCCTCTAATCTTTGCTGGGGCATCGTCATTCCTTCCTTTTCATGTCTTCCAAACTTCTAGTCTTTCATTCATATCCATTTCATTCCCTCATTTCTCGCGTTGACTACATCTTTCCAGTCAGGCTGGGGCATGTTCTATTGCCTAATGGTTTACCTCTTTGACCCTTACATTCGATTATGATTTGACCAACCTTATCAAATTTGCTGTCTCTCCTCTACCTGATTTCGATTTTGATTCCGAGGGGGCAGTATTTGTGGGATTCTCATCCCTAATTCTCTTGATTTTCCTGATTCAGACATCTTTTGTGAGCTTTTGCTCAAAACTTGAGATTCTTATCTCTCATTTTTTAGACATTGATTATTGCCTAGCAGCGACGGTGATAAGTTTTGTCTAAAGCTTGATTTGCACCTAGCAGCGACGGTGTTGGTCTAAGCTTTTGTTTATGTTTGTCCAGATGTGATTCCGAATCGACCTCATATCTGAGTTGTTTTGTGATCCTAGATCGATCTCACATTTCAACTTCATTCTTTGACTACATGTGTTCCCAAATCGATCACACATTAGTCAAAGAGGGGCAAATGTATGCACCCTAAAATGGTCGCCTAGACTTTGGGCCCCATTTATTTGATTTATCAATCCTGAATCATTTTGATCATTAATCAATATTTTCAACATTATCAATCTCTTGATCAAATCCTAATTTCGATCATATATTGGATTTTTATCCTATGGGCTAACCATTTATCCTAAGTCTTTATTTGATTAAAAGGAATATTTCCTCCCCTTTCAATTAAATAAAAAGCCCCACTTTCCTCTTATCCTAAGTTGCACAAATAAAGTATTATTCATATTTTATAAAAAGGAAAAAAGCACTTTTTGTCTCACATGAGGCTCAAAAGTCAACACTTCACTCTCATTGGAGGATATTTGTGCACATGGATTACTCCTCTTTCAAGCTCCACCGCTGATTAAGATCTTTTGCCTCTTAATATCCATGGTCCATTCCTTTGCATTTCTTATAAAAGGAGAGCTCTCTCCTTCATTTGCATATCCTTTTTTTATGCTATTGTTATGCTGCAGGTTTTGGAGCTCTCTTTGAAGACACTCAAGCTTTGAAGCCTTGACATTCTTAGTTGCATTTCATAATAGTTTTGTTTTCATAGTTGCATTCATGGCATTCTTAGTGTAGATTTCCTTTTATGCAATCTCACATAGTCTAAATAGGAAGGATTTGTAATCCATTGCTATTTCCTTTTATAGATTAGTTGCATTGTACTTCCATTTTCATAGCATAGCTTGCACATTTGCATCTTCATCTTAGTTGCATTGCATTGCATTTCATATTGGATTCTTGGAGATATTGGCATTGTTGCCCTTGTCTTCATTGTGAATCTCTCATTGTATGGTTGACTAGCAAGGTCACTTTCTTATAGCTCTAGCTGAGAGCAAAACTCATAGTCCCTTGCAACTCCATGCATAGAGAGCTATGAGCCGCTTTGTCAGGCCTCACTCTTGAGTAACCTTGCATGTAATGGTTCATAGAAGTGCATATTTTAGTGTGTACAATTATAACTTTCTCCAAATTCTTCAATGCTTCTTCAAATGTGACTCCAAATGTAGTGAAGTCATCCATATAAATCTCCATGCAATAATGTGAGATGTCAGCAAAAATATTGATCACTGCTCTTTGAAAGGTTGCAGGAGCATTACATAACCCAAATGGCAGAACAAAGTAGGCATAAGTTCCCAAAGGACATGTGAATGTTGTCTTTTCTTGGTCCTCAAGTGCAATGCTAATTTGATTATAGCCACTATAACCATCAAGAAAGGAGAAGTACTTTTTGCCTACTAATGTATCTAGTACTTGATCAATGAATGGTAGTGGAAAATGGTCCCTTTTTGTTGCATTATTAAGCTCTTTGTAATCTACACATATTCTCCACTTTCCCCCTTTCTTAGGTACTATCACAAGAGGTGAACCCCACTTACTATCTGAGATTGGATATATGAAACCAACATTTAGTAGTTTCTGCAGTTCTATCTTCACAATCTCTCTAAGGGCTAGGTTGATCCTTCTTTGTGGATTTCGTAGAAGTAGACTTCCTTCATTGATGTATATTCTATGAGTGCATAGTTTTGGACTTAATCTTTTCATGTCCCCATATTCCCAAGAAAAATCCTTTCCATGTTTTCATGAGAGTTGTGTTAACAATTTTAATTGATGTTGAGATAATTTATTGTTAACATGAAGGCTATGGTTAGGTGATATTTTCATAGTAGTGGTTAGTTCTAACATGGAGGCTTTAGACATAGGGCTGGTTGATATTTCATAAGGTAACAATTGTTGTATAATTTCAAGCTCAATCGGCAAGACATAGTTTTTATAAGTAGTCATTTGCAATATTGAGCTTTGAGAAATGTCTCTTGATGTAACATAATCATTTGTGAGGATACTTTGGAGTATATCATCATCCTCTTGTAACTTAAGGATATATTTTCTGTGCAGCATCATTAGCTGAGCAACATAGTTTATTTCCTCTTCCTCATCTCCCAAGTTTGGCCATATAGGATTGTTTAGATATGCTTGTGGTTGTGTTGGAGGATACAGTGCTAATTTCTTTACAGTTTGGCCATAAGAGATGGTCATATTTCCTAATCTATAGTTGATATTAGCATCTGTTGTTGCTAACCAAGGCCTTCCAAGGATTACTGGATAACCAACAAGGGTTACTTTAGGTGACAAAATCATAAAATTGGCAGGGTATTCCCAAGAATCCAAGGTGACTACTATATCTTCAATCATACCATTTGGAGTAACTATAGAACTATTTTCAAGTTGTAAAATTGTTGGAGTTGTCCTTATTCCCTTTATACTCAACCTATGCATAGTGTCCTTGGTCATGACATTTATAGCAGCACCTAGGTCTATCAGAGTATTCTTTACTAACTAGCCATTAATTATTATGTCTACAACTAGATTTTCTAGATCAGAGTACTTAGGAACCATGATTTTTCCCAACATTATATTATCCAATTGACCTATTACATGCACTATTTGGGGATCCTTTTTCTTCCTTCCAAGTTTCTTAAGGCATGCTTCTTTGATGGCTTTTCCATAAAGTGGAACATCTTTGATAGCCTGAAATAGTGGAATTTGGATGTGCATGTTCTTTAACTGGTCTAGGATGTTAAATGGTGCTTCCTCTTGGAGTGTAGGTTTATCCATTTTAAGCCTCTGAGGGAATGGAGGTCTATTTTGAATTTTAGGATCATCCTGGTTGAGCATCTTAGTTGGTAGGGTTGGATTTAGAAAGGTAATGTCATGTTGTTGTGTTGATGCTGCAGGAGTATCTAGTACTTCAGTTATAACAAGTGGTTCTAGTGTTGGCAGAGTAGTACCAGATCTTAGGTGGATATCAGTGATGTCTAATGCATAAGCAGGGTATTGCTGGGCTTCAGTGTTGTAGACTAGTTGTTGTTGCTTATTATTTGGATTTGTTTGTGGCTGAGCTAGCAATTGTGTTGGTCATGGAGGAGAATTTGTGGCTGTAGGAGGTTGCATAAGTGTTGGTTGTGGTACGGGAGGTGGTAATTGTTGATAGCCAACATTTTGATTAGGCCACTGCTGAGGTCCCCTCCATTGGCTATATGGTTGCCAATTTACCTATGTTGTTTGCCATTGATTTTGAGGTTGTGACTGTGGCCATTTGGGGTTGTTGGGAGCTATACCATTATTTCGGTTGGGTATTTTTCCATGCATTATTCTACATAGGCTGGAAAGACTATGAAGGATATTGGGAATTCTAGGTCTGCCATTGACTATTATAATTATTGAAAGATTGTAGTGGGTCCTGAGGCATACCTTGTTGTGGAGCCCGTGGAAGATGTTGAGAAAAAAAGAAGACTTGCTCATCCTCCCCTTCAATCTGCCTAAATTCAGTTGGAATATGATGTGTCTCCAAATTGGCTACCAGCTTGCATCTACAGTCTTTCTTTTATTGTTGACAATGTGAGGAGTATTCTGCTAACTTCAACTTAGCTTCTTCATGCTTCTTTTTGTCTTGCATTGTATCCAAGTGGGTTGCAATGTCATTGATTATGTCCTGCTTGAAATCTTAAGCAAGTTTGAGATTTCCATCTTTGATATGCCAGAGCTACTTCCTTTTGCAAGTGTTGGATGGTATCCTCTGCCCTTCTTTACTATTGATCTTGAATAGTTCAAATTTTTTTTATGGAGATCATCCCAAGAAGACTGGGATACATCTCCTCCAGCCATAAGGTCCAATGCTTCCAGACAGTTATCATTCACTCCTCTCAAAAATATGAGTTTTTGTGAATCCTCCTGCAATGCATGTTGAGGATTCTTCTGCAAATTTTATAAGAAACATGAGATGTAGTCTTCTAGAGTTTCATCTTCTTTTTGTGACATACGTAAGATATCATCTCCTCCCAAATCAACTCCTTTGTAGTATTCTTTATATTTCTGTAGAAATAAATCTCTCATCCCATCCCAAACATTTGCTGCATTTTCTCCTAGTCCCATAAACCATCTTAATGCTAACCCCTTTAATGTAGCTGGAAACAATTTGAGTTTATGACTGTTTATGTTATAGTCAAAGCTTCAGAAAAGAATGTCAAACTCAAATAAGAAAGTATCAATGTCTTCAATTATCAGGCCATAAAAATTTGGTAATGCAGCAGTGGGGATATTTTTAAGATTAGCATTGTTGATAAGGCTAGGAAGTGGAAATGGAAATGTAGGCTGAGCCATTACTACTGGTGCTTGTACTTGAATTTTTTGTTGTGGAATATTTACACTTAGTGGTGTACTATTAGCATTTGGTACACTCAAAGTGGTGTGTGCAATAAAACTGGCCAAGATTTCAACAAAAGGCTAAAGGTCAGATGGATCAAATGGGTCCTCTACTAATGAAGTGAATGGAAGAAATTATGGACTTGCATCAACAAAAGGTAATTTGGTTTCTGAAGATTCTTCATTCAGATTTGGTGGTTCTCTTGGGAGAAATATGCCATTAGCATCTCTTCTTCTTCCCCTTCGATGCATACAAGTGATTTGATGAACTTGTGAAGCAAGTTCAGATTTTTACAAACTACTAGAAAATAAGAAACTATCAAGAATGACTCAATGTGATTCTTAGCTTGACACCATCCTTGACAATAGCGCAAAAAATGAACAACCTCATAATAGGTACTAATAACTACACCAAAGCCTTCCATAGGAATGATATATTTAAACTAGGTATTATTTTTCCTATCACAAAGTGCATTTAGAATGTCAACCCAGGGATGTATACTTGAAATGGGACAACATAGTTTGTGCACTAAGTTTCACATAGAATCATCTTACTTAGGTTGCTGCAGGAAAGGAAAATGCATTTAAAGAACTAAACTATTGCTATAAGAAAGGTAAAACACACAACTGAACAAATGAACTAGTATAATCAACCATAAATCTAACTCCAGCTCATTCTACCATTATAATGCATGAACTATGACTTTCTCTGCATATGCTGCAGGAACTAACAAAATTATAATGTTGCAGGAATGAACATTGAATACTACCTTAAGTACTGAAAACAATTAAGCTACTCCTCTCTACTCTAATCTACTCCACCTCCTAAGTGGGCCCTCCTTGGTTGGTTTCAAATAACTAATAACACAAAAGATACCTCAAATTATTCCTTCATTTCATATATTCAGAAACATGGGTTATAATCAGAACATAGACTTGAAGAACAACTTGCTTCAATATAATAGTAACATCATTATTCATCTAACTATATTTCCATCGAACATCTCCCTATATATAGAGAGTTACATTCAAAACATTCAGATACACTTGACTAATTCAACCATAAAAGAAGGACAACACATCAATCAATAACAAAAGATCATAAAATTTAAACAACCATCTTAATAGAACATTAATCAATGGAGAAGATCTAGGATGATCATGCTCCCCTATATTCCCTAAAGCATTCATGTATTCCTTCGATTCTGTAGGTTATTTCACGATTGTCTTGATGGATCTCCTGATCATGACCGAAACATCTCCACTCCTTCATTGTTGTAACCGATTTGTTCTCCAGCTACTCCTTCATTCTTGGCAGGTTAGTAGCATATGCATGCACATTCAATGATGGAATCATAGGTATGACCTCAATGTCTACCACTATCAAGCCTAAGGAGCCAGTCTTCAACCTATCCACTGGTATCCAAGCTGTGAAAGCTAATAAGAGAAACCAAATAGGCTCTAAAAATGAGGCAGCTAACAAAGATAGGCCATGGATCCCTAGGACTAAAAGATAATTTACTCATCTTGGAGAATCACTTGAGAATGCCTTGAAGACACTTTTAACTAACAAGATCATCACTTTGCCTAACAACTCTAAACCATACCATACGATCTTGCGATAAATCCTAAGTGGTGGAATGACAACCACTATTGCGATTACCATCGCAACAAAGGCCACAAGACCAATTATTGCATGAAGCTTAAACATCTCATCTAGGATTTGATCAATAATGAGATAATTGTGATTGATCCCCCACAAATGGACAATGATCATAAGGATTTCAAAGATCCTTTTCCTAAATACGAGAAAGGGGAGTCATGTAAGGAAAAAGACAAAAAATTTGGTTATGCATACCCTAATAATGACAATGTGATCCACATGCTTGATTCTTCTGACCATACATCAATGTTATCAAGATCAAAGGAAAATCTTAGGCTGAGTCATCTAACGCGATAACCTATTGTCAATGCAAAGTCTCTCTACGAGGGCCTGGCTAGTCCTCCTCCTCATCTTCTAAACAAACAAAAACTCAAGCATTGAAACCAACTACCTCATCTACAACACATGATTACAATCTGGTTGATCAGCTCTAGTGTACATCAGCCCATATTTCAATCCTTGAATTGCTTAAAATCTCTCCTTCTCATAGGGAGATTCTAGATCAAGCCCTTCTCATGACCAATGTACCTAAGGACATAGACATAGATAAGTTTCAGTCCATGGTCGGTCATCCCTCTTCTCCTCATTACTTGACTTTTTTAGAAGAAGATGAAAAATATGTCAGCCATCCACATAACCAACCCCTTCACATCGAAGTCCTCATAGATAAGCATAGGGGAATGTGCATTTTGATATATGGAGGTGTAGGTTTGAATATCTACACTTTTAATTTGGTTAAAACTCTTGGTTTCTCAGAACATGTTATTGATCCTCGATGAAAAATAACAATCAAAGCATATGATGAAGAGGAACACTCTTCAAAATGCATGGTGGTCTTTCCCATTTGGGTAGGCCCTATTCAAAGGGACACCATTTGTTAGGTTTTGGACCTTCCCCTAGCATACAACATACTTTTGGGTTGCCCATGGATCTATGAAATGCAGGTTCTACCTTCCACATATCACTAATGCATTAAATTATCTTACAATGGACTTGAGGTTACCATTCCCGCAGACTCAGCATACACTTGTAATAATCTTAAAAATATTGAAAGCATGATTCCCCATAACAAGGAAGCCCTACATAACCAAGAAACTGAAAATTCTAGACAAGCAATGATGGATGCTTTTCAACAGAAGCTGAGTATAAAAGAGAGTGGAATGGGAGAGTATCGATTGGATGCCTCATGCTCAATGGTCAACTTTCCCATATCATCTAGATCCTATGGAAATCCATATTCATCTTTTCAACCAATTAGCACTTATGCCCTGACAATTCATGAAGGCATTGGCATGGTTAAAGCAAAAGTACCTCTTAAATAATAAAATGAGGAAAAAGATGTTTTACAATGGCTATACAAAGGTGAATAAGTTGAACAAGAGGTGGAATATGTTGATATTTCTCTTGATAAATATGGTGTAGGCTACCAACTAATGCAAAATATTGTATATGATGGGAAAATTTCTCTTGGAAAAGGTAAAGGCCTTCTTGAACCCCTACATGCTGAATTTTGCAATCCTAGAGACAAAATTGGAGTGGGATATTATGAACAAAAATTTGCACCATCATCTGCAAATGTTTTTATGTTTGATAGAGTTGGAGATTCTGATGATGAGGATGAGGATGTCATCCCTCAAACTTATGAAAGATTTATACATATCCCTACAGATCAAGAAGAGGTACCTAAAGAATAGCTTAGTAGACATGAGAC
This sequence comes from Chamaecyparis obtusa, assembly GCA_027943335.1. NCBI lineage: Eukaryota > Viridiplantae > Streptophyta > Pinopsida > Cupressales > Cupressaceae > Chamaecyparis > Chamaecyparis obtusa. The sequence continues at coordinate 226,720 of BSBK01003559.1, read as the reverse complement.
AAATACCTCACCAAGAGATGAACTAAATCATGAACACTCTAATGATGAATGACACCCTAATTGGGGGAATCTTGTCAAAATTGCTCATATCCCCCATCTACCTCAATCCATTGAGTCATCCAAGGAGTCTAGAGAGCTCATACTTCCTTGCTTATCTCTGTTAGATTATGGAGATTTCTCTCAGGATACAAATACCCAAGCACTTATTCAAGTGGTGGACATCCAAGATAACAAATCTGACACAACTAACCTCAATCTAGATGAGATTGAAGAGAAAAATATTAATCTAGAGAATCATGATGAAGAATCTTCTATGACCCTAGCTCAGTATTTGGGGAGATCTTCTAGTAGTAGCACCGACTCACACAAATATGAATGGGATCATTTGTCTGATGCTATAATTGACATAAAGGTTGATGTGATCCATAAGTATGCTCCTATTTCCACTTTTTAGGTTGGTGGAAGCTTTAACACACAACATGATTCAGAAATTGATCCAGAACATGCATCTATTGAACCTGTTATGGTTCCTCCTACTCAAGTTATCTCTGAAGAAGAGGAGTCTCCTCCTAGAAGCCCTCATATAGCTCTTCCTCCTTAGAATCTTAACTAGAAATTTGGTTCACACTCTCCGATTATGATGGTTCCTTTGCAAAGAGTCCTAAATCATAGAGAGGAAGTGGAATGACATATTGATCGTCATTTTGGACCACAATGGATTAATTCATAGAACACCTCTCGTAACTCCTCTATAAATCCCTCACCGAATCACACTCGAGATAATTCTAGAGAAGATAGCTTTGTTGACCTATCCTCAACAACTATGAAAAATGAAAATGATATCGGGGTCTTTTCTCTTGAACCCGTTGGTTCCCTACTTCTCGTTCACCCTAAGATAATTGAATGGAATACTTTTGAGATAGTAAACTTAATATCCTTTTCCAATGACCAAACCTTATCATGTTACCTTAATGATGTTGCTCCTTTCCACTCTTCTACTAGTGCAACGAATGGCAGAATGTCAGCAGAAGATATCAAGTATCGATATCAAGTATCTTAGTCATAGAAATAAAAACAAAAAGAAAAGGTGGTCCGATGGTGAAAACCACTATGTGGCAGTATCAGGCCCTAAAATAGTAAAAACAAATGTTCATCCAATGGTGAAAACCTCTCTGAGGCACCTACGGATGAGATACTTATTATTCTCCCTCAACATTTCGAGGAGTGATTGTCAATACTTATAGAGCCTATGCAACAGGTAAATTTATGCACAATAGAAAATCCTCAAATCATACACTGGCAGAATCTTTATCTAAAGAAGAGAAGCATAAATTCATCCAGTTCTTCACTAAAAATAAGATTAACTTTGCATGGTCTTATTTTGATATGCTAGACTTGGATACAAACCTTACCATGCATCATTTATCCATTTCTCTAGGCATTAAACTAGTGAAACAAAATCTAACAAATATGCATCCACATATCGCATTACTAGTTAAAGTTGAGCTCGAAAAACTACTCAAAGCCATATTTATTCAAGCCATAGATTATACTGACTAGATATCCAACATTGTGCCTATGTCCAAAGATGACAAGTCAATACACATCAATACAGACTTTAGAGATCTAAACAAGGCTTTCCCTAAGGATGATTCTATTTCCCAACATTGACAAGATTGTGGATCTCACTACTATATTCTAAATGTATTCCTTAATGGATAGATTCTTGGGATACAATCAAATCTGCATTGCACCTAAAGATCAGGAAAAGATAGCATTCGCTTGGGCATGGGGAACCTTTTATTGGAATTTTATGTGCTTCAATCTAAATAATGTTGGTCTAACATATCAACATTTCATGATAACCATATTTCATAATATGATTCATAAAAACATGGAGGAATATGCGGATGATACATTGGCAAAATCTGCTACTAGAGATATGCATCTCTCTGATTTAGAAAGAATCTTCACTAGAATGGAGCAATTCAAATTAAGGCTTAATCCAAAGAAGTGCGCTTTTGGGGTCACTTTTGGAAAATTTTTTGGCTACATTGTTTTAGCACGATGAATTGAAGTAGATTCAACAAAGGTTAAGACAATAATGGAGATGCAACCCCCACACAATATCAATCAAATGAGGACATTTCAAGGAAAGCTACAATTCATCAAGAGATCTATCTCACAACTAGATGATAAGGCACAACCCTTTACTAAGACCTTTCACAAAGGAATCACATTCAAGTGGAATGAGGATTATCAAAATAATTTTCAACAGATCAAAGAGTACCTGGCTAATCCTCCTATGTTAATGGATCCTACTCCAAGTAAACCCTTATTGCTCTACATATCAGCTAGTGATTCTTCTTTAGGATCATTTCTTGCACAACATGATGAAAAACAATGAGAATGAGAAATTTATTATATCAACAGAACTTTGGTGTCTTATGAGCTAAACTACAGAGTGATTGCAAAAGCTTGTTTAGCAATAGTGTTTTCTTCTTAAAAGTTTAGGTAATATATGTTAGCTTATTCTACATAGCTAATTGATAAAATTGATCTTGTCAAATACTTACTGAGAAAGGAAACATTAAATGGATGGTTAGCTAAATGGGTCATGATTCTTGGTGAATTTGATATCACATATGTTGATCGAAAGGCAATCAAGGGGAAAGCATTGGCCAATCAACTAGCAGAGGCACCATTACAAGACATACGACCTATTGTGGTGGATTTTCTTGATGAATCTATTGTACAATTAACTCAACATCCTTGGAAAATATAGTTTGATGGTTCATTCACACAACAGGGCGCAGGTGCTAGAGTTTTTTTCATCTCCTCGCAAGGTTACAAAATTCCTAAGACATACAAAATAATCTTCCCATGCACTAACAATATGGAAGAATATGAAGGATTAGCTAATGGACTTAAACTAGCTATCAAATGGAATATTGAAGAGCTTCATGTCTATGGTGACTCTCAGCTAGTAATCAACCAAGTCACTAATGAATATCAAACTTTAGATGAAAATCTCTTGCCATACAAATGCCTAGTTGATGACTTAATGAAATAATTTGTGTTCATCACTTTCCAACATTTACCACATACAACAAACAAAGAAGAAGATGCCATGGATACCTTAGCCTCAATGCTACTTCTAGAAGAGTATCAATTCTGCTATGACTTCCTAGTGGAAGAGCTCCCATTTCTTTCTCATGACACGCTTGATTCCTAAATTGTCTACTCCATCATTTCTTCTAATACTTCCCACTATAGCCATATCTATACTTACCTAAAAGATCAAACCATACCCAACTCTCTATCCTGGAATGAAAAATGGAACCTCATCTAAAACACCTCCTGGTATCTCATCATCACAAATGACTTATTTAGGAGAAGTCTCGACTGTACACTGATTAGGTGTTTAGAGCGTGAGGAGTTTGAGAGAGTGCTTAGGGAAGTTCACAAGAGTATCTATGGATTTCACTCGAACAGTTTATCCTTAGCGAAAAAGATCCTTAGAGAAGGTTATTACTGGCTAACCATGGAAAAGGATGTTGTCCAATTAACTAAAACCTACCAAAAATGTCAGCTTCATGGGATCCTGATTCATGCTCCTGTTTAGGATTTGCTACCTTTCATTACTCACTGGCCTTTTCAACAATGGGCTTTTGATCTTGTGGGATAGATTTAACCTTCATCTTCCAATGGACATAAATTCATCATAACAAAAACTAAATATTTTACTAAGTGGGTTGAAGCAGTACCCCTTATCAAAGAAACAAGAAAATAGGTAGCTATGTTTATCCTCAACTATATCATCTGCAGATACAAAATCCCTTCCTCAATTTTTATAGACAATGGAGGTCGGTTCAAGAATAGTGACATTGATGAGCTCTACACAAAATTTCACATTAAAAATCATTCCTCCTCTATCTACTATCCTTAGGGGAATGGACAAGAAGATGCCTCGAACAAAACAATCCTAAAAATCCTACATCGAACAGTTAACAATCATGAACAGATTGGCATTTGTAGATCAATCCAGCTTTATGGGCCTACAAAATGAGCATTAGAATGCCTACAGGGGCTACACCATTTTCATTGGTCTATGGTTTTGAAGTAATCCTACCAACTGAAGTCGAGATACCTTCACTTAGGGTATCACTACATGGGCTTGTCACAGATGATGATTACAAAATTTCCTAACTTCAAGAGCTAGAACTACTAGATGAAGGCAAAAAAACAACATTTGACCATTTGAGGGTCTATCAAAAGTGAATATCTAAAGGATACAATAGGAAAGTTCATCATCACATATTTCAGGTCGGTGATTTGATTTTGCAAGAGAACACAAAGAATCAACAACATTGAGAGTAGAAAGGCAAATTTGAACCTAACTAGCTAGGTCCTTTTATCATAACTGCTGCATTTGGTTTTGAAGCTTATCATCTGGCTACTCCAGAAGGTGATGTTCTCAAAGAGCCTCTCAACACTCTTCACCTAAAATGATTCTATAGCTAGACATTCTTCATCCTATGGAAGAATTTATGATCCTAAAAAAAGTCCTAAAAATCATATAAAGTCCTAAAAAAATGATCATCTTGGTGAAAACCTAGAAACGAGCATCTTGATGTATCCCAAAAAAATTAAATTATAAAAAAAAAAGAAAAAAGAAAAAAAAAGAACAAAAAAATAAAAAAAATAGAAAAAGTGTCTCGGTTAAAACCTAGAATCAGGCATCTTGGTAGAAAAAATAAAAGTGGTGAAAACCTGGGAAACAAGTATCATTTGTAATCAGTGCTCCATATATCAATGCATGGATAATCTCTCATGCTTCCATTAGCTTCTCTCCATCCATCTCGCTCTTTGTTTTCTTATGACATCATGGGTTGGAACTGGTCTTAGTCTTGTACTCAGTTCTCATCTACCACCTGGGGGAAATTGTATGACTATCTGAGATATTTATCACTTGATCGATCTCTTGAGCTTAACCCGAGTCAATTTATCACTCCTTCCTAATGGGAAATTTTACCACTGACACTACTTGGTGTTTCTCAACACCCCGATCCTACAATGTTTCTTAACACTACCAATCTGGACATCATTGTGTTTTTCAACACATATCAGATCTTGCACTATCTTTCACACACTTTCACTTTAACATAAGCATGAAGGTGTTCCTTAGCACCCAACACAAACTACATCCTAGAAAACTAAAAATCACTGAGATATATTGAACTATTTTCTTGTGTGATGTCTGTTATCATTGATTTTTTCTTAGTATGTCTTCTAAGGTCGCTCGATGATGTCTACTTGACTAGTGATTCATGATTGGGGGCATAGCAATATTTTCTTTGATTTCTTCTTGTGGTGTGATTTCAATGATCCTAAGTTGTCTAATGAAATGGGTGTCTATGGTAAGATCCTCCATCATGATTAGAATGTCATACATACCTCGACCCTCTTTATTTGGAAACTTAGGTGATGTTGGAATTATCTCCTTGTATGTTTCTTGTGTGTAGCATGCACGACAACACTCCTGGTTATCTTGGAAGCTTGTGCCTTGATATGGGTGTTATCTTTCAACATCAAATTGGAAACCATGTTTAGGTCATCTCGGTGCTCACACCTTCATGCTTACGTGTGTTTCCTATATTTTATCTGATAAGGTCATATTTATATATCCATGGTCACTCTCGTAGCAGTGAAGGTTGTACTAACTTGCAATGTCCCAAATGCTCAAATGATGATAAATGAATGGATACAGGATTAGTGACTTGACTCGTTCCTTAGGCTGCATTTCATTCTAGGGTTGCATTTTAGTTGTGCATTTTTTGGTTCCCTTGAGCCATCATTACTTCTCTCCATTGAAGTGATTAACTACAATATCTTTTGTTGACTTTAACTAATATCTGCACAAACCAAGGTTAATATCATCATACAAGGGACCTAGAGTGCTAAGTTTTTATCATTACATGCATGACTATATATAAGAGAAGAACTAACAGTGATACATCCAAAATGGACATGATACAAAAGAAAAAGAAACATTACTATTTATATCTACACTATGTAGTATCAGTGGCCACATATAACATAAAGACATGTGGATCAACATCATAGTCATAGCATGAGATATATACATCAATGACATAAAAGGAAAGAGAAATTAAATCATACATGAGCATAAATATGAGTATACACATAAGCATTAATAGATAACACACACACACACACACACGCATATATATATATATATATATATATATATATATATATATATATATATATATATATATCTTAAAAAGGTATATGTCCCGAATACAAAAATGGTGCATCCTCGATGTAGATATGTCAAATGGAGTACAATAAAAAATGTCTAAAGAAGTGGTAAGACAAGAAGGGGTATCAGGACTGATTGCCTCCCTCCGCTTGATCTCAAGATGGAGGAGGAGGGGCATCTACTTTGGTTAGCGATGACATCAATATAGCTCCATCAGACTGGGAAAAAAACTATGAATATGAGGGTGCTCTCACTCCAGCTAGCATCACCCCAATATATAATGCATAATAGTAAGCAACTCGAGAGACCCGATATGTGGTTGTCTTCTAAAGTTGATCCTACATACTCTAGAGCTCACTAATCTAACAATCTTTGTCCCACTACGCCAACAATAGTTGTGCCTTGAAAAGTTCTCTTTGTGTCTTGGCCTCTTCCAAGTCTTCTTTGAGCTATGCTATCACCTCTCTAGCACTACCCTCTGCTCCCTTAGCCCTTGATGCCTCTACAAGTGGATCCTATGTTGTGGTCTCCTCCTCTCTAACCCTAGAATCATCCCCTACTAACCTACCCTTCCTATCTCTCTGAAGGATGTTTCCTCTATCTATCTTCCCCCTGACCAGTCTCTCCCCCTCATCCTCCTCCATATCCTCCTCCATTGCCACTTATACCCCCACAACCCCCAAAGACCCTCCCTCTCCCATAGGCCTCTACTAACCTAATAATGGTGTCTGACTGTCACTAGCCCCTACACATTTTGTGGCCTCCCACCCTATCCCCTAGCAGCACCTCCCCTCTACGGCTCATCGACATGATCATCCTCATCAAGGAGGGGTGATCACTCCACCAGATCTGTAAAGATATCTGAATACTGATATCACCCCTACATTTGAAATGGCTAGGAGGTAATCCCAGTCTACCCTGACTAAATCATGCAACTCTTGAACTGTGACAACATTTACGAGTCATGACACCCAATCAGCCTCCTCATCTATAGAACAAGTGTACACCATGAACTCAGTGGGTGTGTCCTAACACTACCAAAACTGGTGCTAGATACAACTGATGCAAAATTGCTCCACGATGGGAACACTCCTGTAAGACAAATAGTACATGTCAACTTTTAGAACAAAAAAGGATATATCAAGCTAACAAGAACAAAATGAACAATTCATCAAAAATCACAAGGGACTTATCTGCCAATCAATGGCCTGCTACTGAACATACATGAATACTCATGGGCAAAGCCCGACCACCTCTTATAGCCTAGGTATGGCTGTCATACTACTGCAGTCATATCATCAAACTAACTCCGCCAAAATGAGGTTTTTCCCTCAGTGTACCTAAAAATATATGGCATACCTGCTCCTCAGGAAGCTTGTGCAATAGGGCATGTAATGGGAATTCCCATGCCTAGATTTGAAGAACAATAACTCTGGCTGTCATTTTCCTCCTGTGCCAATAAATAATCTCATGCAAATCATAGTACATATGGAAAAGTAAGAAGGCTCCCCAACTGAACCTATGTGGCCTCATCAACATATCATATAGGATGTGGCCCCATCCACACTGGAAGCCCTGCTAGATCTGATCAGGGACCACCACACAACCTATCAATCCTACTAGAATACACACCAAGGGGTACTCCTCCCTGTACTATCAGATCATGTAATCCCAAGTGATGTTTTATTCCATGATCATATCATCGGTGAAGATCCTCCTCATGGCTACGATACCCTTTGATGGATCCTGATCATAATATACCAACTCACCAACAATGGGCAGGTGTAGGATACGGTACACATCCTCAAGTGTCACTGTGATCTCACCCATCAGAAGATGGAATGTGTTATGCTCTGAATGGACACGCTCTACCAGTTTTGTCAGTAATTTGTGGTTCACATGAATATCAAGTATAATTAAGAGCTTACCTATCCCACACTGATCAAGCATAGCCAGGTCATCAGGAGAAAGGAATTGAGCCATCTGAAGTGCCTTTGGATATGCACATCCAAAGATGGGATAAGGAAGATGAATCGGCAACATAGAAAACAAGGAAAAGCATCAATAATTGGTCTAAATCAAATATCAAGCTATTGAAAATCAACCACTAAGCATCTCTAAAAAGCTACAAAGTTACAAAAAAAGATAGAAAATTTACTACAAAGGACAAAAATTGATTTTTAGCCCCTACGATGAAAGAGTTGACCCATAAATATCATACGATGAAACTCAACAAAGGAAACAATATGATTTTACAATACGATACAGTTCCTCATATCATACGATACGAGGGTACCTCTTGTATGATACAAGGGTACCTCTTGTACGATACGAGGGTACCTCTCGTACAATAAAAGTATTAACTGGAGATGATACACATTTAATAACTAGTTTATTATATGGTAAACCTCAAAGAGGTATGCGATACAATTCTTGTATCATACGATACATCACATGCAAAAATTAAAAAATGTGCCTAAAATGCTAAAAAATGGCTAAAATTTGACAAATCACGAGATGGGATTGATTACTTACCGCTGCACCGTATGCTCGAGGTTGGTTGTGGTGTCTCTGGAGATTGAATCAATGATTTTGGATAGGAATCAACATCACAATCTCTCTAGAAGTCTTTGTGCTCTCAAACTCAACTATAGAAAATGGTTTGAAAATGACCCCTTTAGGCCCCTTTTATAGATTTTGACCTAATTTTCAAAGTGCTCAAAATCTCACAAAAATTGCACCCCTAGCTAATTTTGAAATTCTGAATCCATTTTCATGATCGAAATTGCAATCTAAGATTGTTTTCCTAGTCAAATTACAAAGTCAGCCCTTCTTGGTCAAACATAGTTGATCGTTGATGCTATCGCTTCTCACTTGCTTTCGCCTTCATTTCTCGAACCTCTAAGGTAAATCTTATGCAAATCTATCAAATCCAAGTGATTTCATAATGGTCAACCTTGGTCAAAATTGGTTAAAATTTCATCAAATCTAGTCAACATGACCTCTAAATAGCTTTGAATGCACTTCATTTTTTTTATAATATACTAGCAACATAATCTTATCAATTTTAATGCTTTCAATCAAATCGGGATTTAACCTCTCTGCTTCATTTTGATTTCGATCCTGAGGGGGCATGACAATATAGAAAATCTTCTTTCTACAAATCAATCTTAATCGACAAACCATTTCAAGCTTCATGGCTTGGGGAATCTCAACTTCATCAGGAACCATATCAAGTTGAGATTCTCCGCATCTCTCTTTGAAAGAGTGACGTAGAGCTCTCCCCTATTTAGGAACCTCGGTAAGTGGTGAGACCTTCGGTGTTTCTCTAAACTCAAAGTGGGCTTAGGAGAGTGCTCTACACATTTAGAAGATCCTATAATAAACACAAATCCACTATCTTCACTGGAGGATTCAGTGTCTCGTAGTAGCTTTTACTCCCCCCAGCTCAGTTGTTACTCGGTTCCTTCCTTAACCGAGTGAGCTCGGTTGATGCTCGGTACTTATGTTAACCGAGTGGGCTCAGTGGCTTTACCAAGTAGTTTCTTGATGCTTGGTAATCCCTACTGTGAAGCACCCTTACTGGTTCAACTTGAAATAGGAACCTTCATATTAGGAAGGGGATGGAAAGGTTCCATGCTCACTAAATGTCTATTATGGGAGTGATTTCCACACCTTACAGGTTTTGGACAACAAGTTCTTAGTTTTAGGCCTTGTCGGGTTTGTAGCCTTTTGAGCGAGGTTCTAAGGGCTTGGTTCCATATTCTTACAAGGAACTTATAAAAAAACATAGTATAGTCAAACACCCTTTATAGACTTGTACCAAACCTCAAGATTGCAAGATCTCAAACAATAAGGACAATACCTAACAATTCCTGATCCACTAGTCCTAATAGGGCTAATTGACTCCGTTACTTAAGAAAATTTTCACTAGCTAATTGTCCAAGGCAAAAAACCAATTGAAATGGTTTTAGGGATCCCAAAGAGACAACAATCTATCATCAGATTATCCACCCCCGAAGTACTACTATTACTTTACTCTTCCATATTTTGTACCAAACACAGAGATGCTTGGCCTAGAGCCTACAAGAAGACTTCTCAAAACAATCCCCTTTCTCATTCTCTCTTGAGGATCTAGAATACATTGACCCTACTTTCATTTCCCACTTCGAATGGGAATCCCATGAAGGAAAAGCAAGTTAGGGCATTATTTGTTTAAAACCCTGGTTCAGGAGGGTTTCCTGAAAACTTGGTAAACAGATTCTTCTATCTCTTGACTGCGATCTCCAAACTAACTGATCAAATCAAAATAATTGGAGTCCTAATTCATGACAAAGGTTGGATCAAACAATTTTCTTCTTCGCACTTTCGTACCAATCCTTACACATATTGTTTACAGTCTAGAACGTAGAGAAAAATAGGGATTTTTATTGATTGAATGCAAAAATTACATAGAGTTTCATCATCCTTGTCTTCCACCCACCTAAAAGGGCTATATGAAGACATTCCCCAATAGATACAACTATTTTTCAAAGGTTGTGACCATTGGGTGGTTGTTTTACAAGTCGGTAGCAACTTTTCAAAGAAGTTGTCGAGAAACATTTCTTGCATTTTGTAACTTTTGCAAAATATTGCATTCTTGCTCCTAATGAGCCTATAGGCATAGGCCTTGGATCCTAATGATCCCAAAATTTATTGAAACAACTTAACAGACCCCTAGGAAAATATAAACTCCTAAATGTGTCTTTGGACCATAGTAAAAAACCCATGGTTTATAACCACATCGAGGGTGACTAGGTCTTACAAGTTGGCTTATTAAAAGACCCTAGAAGTATAGGTGTTGTGAAGAGTGGAGCGGGTTATCTTGCACCAAAGAGTGATCTCATCACTTCATATTAGGTCACTCTGATAGACATCTATTTTTTTCTCTTGGGGCATGTCAGGTTCATCAGGACCCATATCAATCTAACATCGTTCCCAAGGCATATCAAGTTCATGAAGACTTATATCAATCTAGTATTGTCTCTTAATTAGGTGATTAGATTCCTCAGAATCCTTTTTAAGGTATTTGCCTCAAAATATTTGATAGATGTTCAGTCTCATCACACCATATCAGGCTGGATACTCTAGTCTCGCTCGTTAGTCTTTTCTCAATCATGTCCATAATTGACATCTCTTTATCGATCTGTTGGTTGTTCTTTTTCCCCAAAGGTCAGCTTGGCATTAGGATTGACAGGGCTAGTGTCACATTCACTCAACACTCCAAATTTGATAGGAAAAAGGGCCAACTGACAAGGATCAAAGAGAGATCCTTCTACACTTTGAGCTCCACATCACTCAGGCGGGTATACCTCATCTACACACACATATTAACTTGTGTCACACTACAGGCCTATAGGTAACTGACTATGGAATGATTCTCAAACTCTTCTAGGTATCCTGTACCTCAATGAAACCAAGATCTCATGCAATAGCCCTACTTGCATGGAATGAGTATGAAAACTAGAGACCTACACTAACAACATGAAAGGGAAAGGGTGGAACTAAAAGAAAATGATTTTAAAGATGGGTTGAAGGGACCCCTGAGATACCCTAAGTCTCTCATAGACCAGTGCCTTATCCAATGGGCCATAGAGTCAAATACCCTATTGCAAATGACAGCTATGAAATAAGAAAATAATATACCCAATGTGTTGATGCCTTACATCAATCACACACCATGACCAAACCTCAACTTAACACCCACCTGTGCATTCAAGCATGTTATTATCCATTCAAAGGATTTTAACCCTCCCCTTAGAAGAGACCTATGAATCAGAAAATACATTTACCAGCATCCATTGGAAGACAAGCATGACATATCTTTGATATTTCAGCCCATACATACATGAACACTAACCCTGAACCAGTTATCTCTGCGAAGACAACTCCACTTGCAAACACATAGGCAATACAAGCAGACAAATCAAACACCCCTAATGTATGATCAATGAATTCAAAGCTCAAATGGAGATAGCTTGGTAATAGTAAGAATATATTAACTTCTCACACATAAGACAAATCGCTTACAATATGTATTATGTTCTTGAAACCAGCAAGGAAAGAAGAACACTCTATATGCAGAGAGAAGGAGAAAATCTACAGGAAAAGGACCCTTCTTGGAACCAGAAAGGAACTCTAAGCTGGAACCCCTACACTATCAGAAAACTTGCAATATATACCACTAGTCACCTTGGGAATCTCGAAGAGAATGCAATAAGCTTAGGGTGACTAGGGTTAGGGTTACAATAGCTAAACCACAACAAAATTCCAAAAAAACATGCTGGAGGGAAAACCAGCACCAATCTGTCAGAAATAAGGCATGATCCTCACAGCAAGAAAATTTGCAAATTTGTACCTAGGATCACAAATTCATCATGAAAATCAGTCTGACTAGACCATCAAAACATCTTGAGCCAATAAACTACCCTCCCCACACGACAAAACATCCCTGCAAACACTCATGGCACCCTGGACCACACTGCAACAACAAGCGCCACCAAACCAATCAAATCTGGCCATGAAAGCAATGAATTCTGGTACTTCTTATCGCTGGAAAACCCTTTGTAGATTTGAAATTGAAATCCAACGGTCATATCTTGGCACCTGCAGGGAAATGGTGGTCTAAATTTGAATCCGATCCAACTTAAAATGCTACCGTCAGACCACACATCTTCTCTGGCTCTAAAAATTTAACCGCAACAAGAACCCTGATTATATTTGTGCTTGGTCGCATGATCACAAGGCACCATACTAACCTTTGCGATCATGCGACCACGGTCTCTCAACTGCGTAATGCGATCACAAACCCCTCTGAGAAGTCCTCGGACCCGTTAGCAGTCAACAACCATTCAAAATCAAACACATCAGCATCGCAGGCCCCATGGACCCACCTTTAACAACAGTGATACTCACAATGCTTGTCGCATGATCGCATAGCCAGGAGACGGGCTATGCGAACATGTGACAACCTACCAACACTGCAACTGCTGCCTGCCCTTAAGTATCAGACCCACCAAGCATATCCACTTTGTCACCTTGCCGACCAATCAAAAACCTTACACGCTAGCACTGAGCAAGTGGCCCCACCAAGAAACTACTACATCACCACCACATTGACTAATCGGGAAAGCCCACGCCACCACCTGCTGTCGGGCCCCAACACAATGTGGCATCCTTGTCGCATGATCGCATAGTCAGGAAGTGGCCCTTGCAAACATGCGACAAGGCCAAAAGACTGCCACCTCAGCCTCCAAGTCAAACAGTGGGACCACAGCACTCCAACACCAAAGAGACAAGTGTCACCCGGTCGCATGATCACATGTAAGAAATCTATGACATGCGATCATGTGACAGCCAACCACAAGCCGCCACATAACCACTAGCAGGACCATCGCTAAAGAGGCCTTACCTTTAAAATCATGAAGACCCAAGCCCACCATTACGTGATCGCATGACCAAGGCAAAGTAAACCGCTAGCCAGGTCGCCAGATGTTAAGGGCCTAACCGCCAAGAATCAACGAGCAAGAGATAACTACGAGTCACCAGATTGCGAAATGAAAAACTTAACCACCAGACAGCTGAACATCACTAAGAACTAGGACCCATGCGGATAGGTGGCAAGCGGTCACATGATCGTATGTCAAAAAAGTTTGACATGCGGCCATGCGACAACCAATCAAGAAGAGCCTGCAGACCTAGACCCACTTCACACCCACATAAGAAAATCTAATGGCTGTCACAAAAGCGTAAAGGATAAACATCATGCATCTTCACCATGAAAACATGCGACAACCACCGATTCTGTCTGAACTTTAACCACACTAGGCAACTGAGAAGAACTGGGTCCCACCAACCGATCACACTTGCGCAGTTAAGACCAAGGTCGAAAACACACAAAGTTTTCGACACAATGAAAGATTGAAAACACATAGAGTTTTCAATGCCAAAAGATAAGTGCACAAAAGCAGGAAGGCACAAGGTCGAAAACAATGAAGGTTTTCACACAGACCGAAAACATCATGGATTTTCAAAAACATTGTGGGTTTTCGACACTGTGGAAAATTCTAAAATTTATTTCCTACAGACCTTAGAACTTGAATAACTCTCTAGGTTTTATGAATTAGCTTATGCGATTTGGACTAGAGCTAGGTGATAACATGAAGAACATAGGGCAGGACACTTTAAGAAAACTTGCAAGGAAATGGGCCATTTTCAAAAGATTTTGCATTGACAGGAAAATGGACCAACACGATCTTCATTTGATCAAGTTCAGAGTCAGTTCTCCTTATTAGAAATAGTTGCATCACCTCACATTAGGTTATTCTCTGATCTGGCTACTATTAATTCTTTGAATCAACACACCGCTTGCACATCGATTCAAAGAGGGGCAAATGTAATCACCTAAAATTTGTCTAGTAAAACCTAAGCCCCCAAGTTTGATTAAATTTCTGTAAAACAAATTCTAAATCTCAAAGGCATAATTTACTAGACATAATTATGTAAGCAACTTGATTCATTCCCCTTGCATAATTAAATTATTTCTTAAAATCAAGCACAAATCATTTTTAAAATTGAAAAATTATTTAATTGTCAAAAACTTACTTTTAATATAAAGTCTTAGAACTTTTATTAAAAAGAGCACTTTGTGCAAACTTAATCTTTATGAAATGACAATTAAAAGGTGATTTTCTATTTTGTCTTATTCTCCTATCAAGCTTGAGCAATCAAAATGATGCAGTCAAGGATGGTGGATCCAATTAAGGACAGTCAAAACCTTGCAGCCAACAATCAACATAGCAGAATACTCAACAACACAACAACAAAATAATTGTTTAACTCTGATTTACACCAACAACAACTCTCATGATCTCGGTGACCCTGTCATTCTTCACCAATTCCATCTCAGATCTGAAATCTGATTTCACCTTCTCTGTAATCCTAGATTCAATAGTATCACAAAGGTTTGCAAGTACTCTAGGGTCCAATCTTCTCAGAGGCATCCTTAAAGATAAGAGAAACCCTTTGCAAAAAACCCTACATGGACCACCTTATGGCAATCTCCAAGTTGTATGCAAGTCATATATCAACTTACCACCTTGAACAAATAACTAGGGCAAGATCCACAAGTTCAGTGCTACAGATCTGCAATCCAGATCATACGATCTCTTCACAAACAAGATCAACTTCGCAAGATCAGCCTTGCTAGGTCAACCTTCGCTCCACAAGATCAACTCTCACTCTGATACCACCTGATGCAGTCAAGGATGGTGGATCCAATTAAGGATAGTCCAAACCTTGCATCCAACAATCAACATAGCAGAATACTCAACAACACAACAAAAAAATAATTGTTTAACTCTGATTTTCATTAACATGCCCGACTATAAGGCCTTCCGGGTTAGGGCCAATTACAATCAGAAACAATTCTACAAGATCCAAACTGATCCAATATAATCTCAACTAGTTCAGCTCTGAAAATAATCAACAATTGATGGAAACCCTAAGGCAGATCTAAACTTGAGTTCACAAGCCTCCAAGAAATCTCCTTGTCTCCAAGGGTGCAAACCACTAGCTCTGCAACTACAAACTATCAGATAACCATCTGATCCGCAAGATCATGCAAGATCTTTTCCACAACTTCACCAACTCTAGCTTTCAGAACCTTAGATCTAATTCTCTAAGTCTTCCAAGTCATGAACTCCCATCGATCTACTATTGATCCCCTGATGATCCCCTAAACATCTACCCAAACATCCTATAAATACTAATCATCAACCACAAGTCAGCTGGATGAAACCATTAACTCCCCCCAACAATTATTAAATTCAATACAAGTTGGCATAAAAATAGCCTTACAAGCATTTAATTCAACATGTCGGCCTGTAACAACAACTACCAACAATAAATGCACCAAGTCAACCCAACAAATCACACAGAACTCTAGTCGGTAAACCAAAACTACCAAGCAATAGTGAAATAACCAAGCATGCCAGGCATCACCGAGCACCGATGTTGACCAAGCACCATAGACATCACCAAGTAACACTTTCATCGAGCGCTAGAGATTACCGAGTTCCTTCAGTGACGAAGCTTCCTTCAATGACTGAGACCATCAGTCATGTCTAGAATCGAGTAACCCCTGCCAAACATACACCTCCCATGCAGATTCACCGAGTACACTAGAATGCCCCTACATCAGACACTCCAGGTTCAAAAATATGTTCATATGTGAGAAGAACATCTTCCGGGATTCAGTACATAAACCCTGAACTGGTTCTTCACATACAAGTCCTCCACCTTTTCAGCTTGCATACTTTTCCACCTTAGCTTACTTTTTCTATTCAAGTTTTTCCTCGACAACACATAGGTCAATTCTCCATATTGATCATTTATTTTCTCTGGATCTATGAGCTCAACCCGGCTACCAATACTTAGGCTTCTCCTACCGAGTGTTGTATCCAGCAAAGGCATCAGGGAAAACTTCCTGTCATCCTTCTCAATAGTAAACACATTTCTTACATAGTCATACATAGCTTTGCAATCATATTGCCAAGGCCTACCGAGCAATATATCACAACTATCCATCTTCACAATGTCACATAACACAAGATCCTTATATTGGCCAATATGAACATCAATAAAGCATTGTTCCCTTACTTCTAGAGCATGAACATCTTGTAATCAGTCAATCCTATAGGGACAAGGATGCTTCATTCTATTCAACCCAAGTTTTTGAACCATGTCCTCAGCAACAAGGTTATCAGTACTACCACTATCAACAATAACATCATAGAGTTTACCTCCAGACTTGCATCGGGTCCTAAACAAGTTACTCCTCTGACAAGGTTCCTCCTTTGTACCGGGCAATGTTCGCCGAAGCAGCAAGTTCTCAGATTTAGGTTCATTCTCATTCACCATAGCTGTTTGTCAGTCACCAAGATTCTTTTGTGTACACTCAAAAGAATGGTATCCTTCCTCTCCACAGTTATAGCAAGTACCCTTAAAGATAAGTCTACCTATCTTCTTCTTCAATTCCACATGTTTTTGTTCATCTTCTGCATCAGTTAGTTTATCCTTTACCAAGTGATCAATCTTTTCCTTCCCTCGGGGATTACTATGTTGTTTCCTCTTCAACTTATCTTCTGCCTTCAGAGCATACTGATAAGCATCTTCAATAGAATCAATCTTCAACATACCAAGCTCATCCTAAATATTGAATCTCAAACCATTCACATACCGAGCTACCTTTTCCTTAACAAGCTTTCGGTGTCCAGACCGAATAGTAATTTTGTAGAACTCCTTGGTATAATCTTCAATAGATAGATCCTTCTATTTCAGATTCTACAACTTCTTAAACAAGTCAAGCTCATAGTCAGAAGGTATGAACTTATCTTTCAACTTAGTCACCATCAACCTCTATAGATTGATCTTCATTTCACCTTCATCTTCTCTATGTCTTTGTAATTCTTTCCACCAAAGAGCAACATGTCCTTTCAAATTTTTCTATACTAATCTCACACAAAGAGGATCTTCAATTTCTTCTAGCTCAAAGAAATCTTCAAGTTCACCAATCCAATCAATCAAGTTCTCGGGCTTCAAAGTACTAGAGAAAGTAGAAACTTCCATTCGATAACTGCTACTTAACCGCTCTCCAGATCTAGGCAACCAAGCAGTTCTATCTTCACTAGATCTATCCCTCTAGTCATCACCACTAGATCTAGTAGGTTCAAATTCTTCAACAGGTTCCTCATAACCATCTTCAGTACCAACATTCTGAGGTACACTAACAATAGCTCTCATGATCTTGATGACCATGTCATTCTTCATTATCTCCATCTCAGATCTGAAATATGATTTCACCTTCTCTTTAATCCTAGATTCTACAGTATCATAGAGGTCTGCAAGTAATCTAGGGTCCAATCTTCTGAGAGGTATCCTTAAAGATAAGAGAAACCTTCTACAAAAAACCCTACACCGACCACCTTGTGGCAATCTCCAAGTTGTATGCAAGTCAGATCTCAACCTACCACCTTGAACAAACAACTAGGGCAAGATCCACAAGTTCAGTGCTACGAATCTACAATCCAGATCATACGATCTCTTCACAAATAAGATCAACCTCACAAGATCAGCCTTGCTAGGTCAACGTTCACTCCACAAGATCAAATGTCACTCTGATACCACCTGATATAGTCAAGGATGGTGGATCTAATTAAGGACAGTCCAAACCTTGCAACCAACAATAAACATAGCGGAATACTCAACAACACAACAAAAAAATAATTGTTTAACTCTGATTTTCATTAACATGCCAGGCTATAAGGCCTTCTGGGTTAGGGCTAATTACAATTAGAAACAATTTTGCAAGATCCAAACCGATCCAATACAATCTTAGCTAGTTCAGCTCTGAAAATAATCAGCAACTGATAGAAACCATAAGGAAGATCTAAACTTGAGTTCACAAGCCTGCAAGCAATCTCTTTGTCTCCAAGTGTGCAAACCACTAGCTCTGCAACTACAAACTGTCATATAACCATCTGATTTGCAAGATTATGCAAGATCTTTTCCACAACTTCACCAACTCCAAATTTTAGAACCTCAGATCTGATTTGCTAAGTCTTCCAAGTCATGAAATCCCATCGATCTCCTGTTGATCCCCTGATGATCCCCTAAACATCTACCCAAACATCCTATAAATACTAATCATCAGCCACAAGTCAGCTGGATGAAACCATTAACTCCCCTGAACAATTATTAAATTCAATACAAGTTGGCATCAAAATAGCCTTACAAGCATTTAATTCAACATGTCAGCCTATAACAATAGCTACCAACAATAAATGCACCAAGTTGGCCCAATACATCACACAAAACTCCAATCAGTAAACCAAAACTACCGAGCAATAGTGAAATAACTGAGCATGCTAGGCATCGCCAAGCACCAGTGTCAATAAAGCACCATAGAAATCACTAAGTAACACTTTCACCAAGCACCAGAGATTACCAAGTTTCTTCAGTGACCAAGCTTCCTTCAATGACCGAGACCGTCAGTCAAGGTTGCAACCGAGTAACACTGACCAAACATACACCTCCCATGCAGATTCATTGAGTACCCTAGAATGCCCCTGCATCACAAAATTATTGAATCCTATCACATGGATTGATCTTTCTCACCACTTATCTCTACCTAACATATTTTTCCTCTTAATCCTCACCCTTCATTCTTGAGGCAATTTCTTTAATAGGAATCTCTTCCTTGGCTCAAGGGTTCCATCTTGGTCATCTTGGTTATTGGCATTCTTGCATTATTTTATTCTTGAGCATTCTTAGAAATTCTAGCTTACTTTCTTGCATAGTTCCTTGCATAATCATCCTAGAATGCTAGTTGTTTGCATCCATACTAGCTTAAATTCTCTCATTCTAGCATTGCTAATCTTGCATTATAGTTCTGCATTGCATTAGAATCTCCCATTTTAAAGTATTCAAGTCACTATTCCTTCATGCCAATATGATGAGCATCATAAAAGAAATAAACTCGCTTCAACTAGGAAGCAATAAGCCACTTTTGAGGATTTAGTTGGTTCACTTGATATGGACTCTATAAGTAAATTCTTGAGTTAATGGTTTATTGAGTGTTGGTTGCATCACTATTTGATACTAATATTTAACCACACACTAAAGACCCGTTGAGTCCTCAAGATGTCAACATATCCAATCACATGAAGATGCCATCTCCTACTAGTGAACCAACAAATGTGAAATTCCCTTCTACAACAATAGGATCTAAGGCATCCTCCAGCATCTGCAACACTAAAGAATATCATCAACCATCTAATGATAGATACACATCACTTCCAACAACTCCCATTGAACCATGGTACCAAGTCACACATGGCATCATGATAACCATCTCCTACATGAAGATCCTCCAAGTCTACATGCAAACAATTGATATGTCAATAAAATCGAGTGATACCAAGATCCCAAAATAAAGAAGATACAAACAACCACCAATATGAATTAGTCCTACACCACCAACACATCACTGTCATAAGCTTCCATTGAAAGTGTAATCAATATATAACCAAGCTATCATGACATCATGATAAACAACATGCTACAAGTCCCAACATCAACTATCCAAGTACTATAAACATCATCCATCCTCTCATCCCAAAGAAAAACATACCAATGCACAAATGACCACAAACAAGGCCAACTAACAAAGTTTTCATAATCATTGAATTAAACTTGGTGGATATAGACAGTCCACATTTGAGTCATCTCACTGTAATCAATAGGTTGCACATACCTACCAATCACATAACTCATATATCCAAATATTGAACATGCAGACTCATCATCACATTAGGAAACTAAAAAATAAGATATCACAGAGAATAATCCTATAGAACAAATGAGTTAAACAAGAAATTAACATATGATTTAATTTTCCAAACATGTCTACAATCATGTACAATAAATAATGAACCAAATAAGCATCAAGGAGATAAATGACAACCTCCTAATATCAAACCAAATCATCACCAACATGATCATGTCATATCAAAGAAAAACATGTACCTACATACCCATGATAGCATAATCATTACCATCACTATACATACACTCAACTATCACCCACATGAGACTCCAAGTCTCAAACCATATCCAACCATGTCCTCATATTGAATACAACCTATATACATGTCACCATCAAAGCCCAAACTCTAAAAAAAATTATAACCCTATATCAAGAAATACTAAATCTAATAATTTTTCGTAGCATCATAAATATCTCAAAAAAACATGTACTCCTGCAAGGTATTGTCCCTTGACTCGGCCAAATGTACTCACACTCATACCCTGAATCTTAGGTACCAACAAGTGAACAAACATGTTAACAACTCTCCATAACCATCAAATTGATCAAATAAAAATGCCAAATTAATGTACACTAAACATGTTCTCCAATGCCTATTCAAAATAAAAAAAATGATTTCATATGCAAAAAATATGACCAGAACTGTGTACAAGGAGAACATTTGGCTTCCATGCTCAAAAAACATGTCAAAATGATAAAATCATTGAGCCAAACCTATACCAAACTTAAGTGCTCATAATCAACTTTGCAACGAGTATAAGAAGTCCAAAACCCAACATTGTGGTAAAAAGTTATGCCTACTGGAAGCAAAATAGCCTCCTAGGCAATATGCAAGTCAACTAGTAACCATGGACCTCAAAAAGTTTTCCAATTTGCCACAAAGTCCAAATTTCAATTTTTCTCCCATATGCCCAAAAATTTTATTTTCCCTTTTTAATCACATCATCATATAAAAATGGTGGTAATTAAATAAGGCTAAATATAATCCATGAGATTAAAATATTTCAAATTTTTTTATTACAAAAAGCTTCATAAAAGTCGGGCAGTTTTTATTACAAACAATTCATAAATTTTAAATACTGGTGATTTATTTAACCAAACTGAGATTTTACCCACCGAATAGGGCCCGAAAGGGTTACCCACTATTAGGGTACTACTGCAGTGGTACCCATTATCAACATTACTTGACGGTGGTACACATTATCGAGGGTACCTAATAGTGGTACCCCTATCAGGTACATGGTCATGGGCTTCAACCCTCAAATAATTTTATTATATATATATTTCTTAAAAAAAAAATTCAAATGTTTTTACAAAGGTGATCCCCCACATGTGCATCATGATTTTTTATTATTTTTCATTTTCGTAGGCGTACTAGGATAATTTTTATTTTTTATTTCTACAGACTACGATGAAAATTTTGATGATCGTCACGGTCATCTTGCTAAAATTTTATGCATCTGATTCAACTTTTACCAAACTGTTGGAATTATGGAAAGGTGTGTACTGAGAGGGGAGGGGTGAATCAATACCCTTACAAACTTTTCAATCAAATCCTTGTAAACATGTCAATCAATAACCGACTGTATCATTTGCATTTACCGTACATCCAAAAACATAACTGAAATGTAAATGCATGTAATATAATCAATTATGCAAACATGAAACTTCATACACATAACACATGTATTTTGGTATTGTAGAAACCCTTTTTAGAAGGTAAAAATTGTGGTGGGGATGACACCCACAAAGCTCCACTATTGCAGTAATAAAGTTGTCGGTTAAGGCTACAAATATTTAATTACTTATGGTGATCTTACCCTATTAGGAGTAAAAAAAAGATCAGGTAGATCTACCTGGTTAGAGGATTTTAGCAACATAATTAAGTGTGCACTCAGTTAAGAGATTTTACAAAAATATTGTTAAGTCAACTCTATTAAGAGATTTAAGGTCTGCTACAATGGTTAAAAAGTAATAGTAAGATTTATTTGTACATAGAAACTAATTTTGTCTGATATCAGATCTATTATGTACTTATCTGTTATCACCTCAATGTGATTAATCTCTTCTCTGAATACTTCTCAGTAGCCTTTTGTTTTTGATAAACTGTATACTCTGCCAATGCTTCAAACTTAACCCTATCCGATCTTCAGATGTCTTCCCAAAATGGTAGCTACTTCATGTGTGATTCATGTCAAAATGATATCTAAACAATATTTATATCAAAGTGATTTGACCTAATTAGGGTTTAGACACTATCTTAGAAAACCTAAGATCAACGGTTCAAATGAATAACCTAGATCATCTTTACATTGGAATCATCAATAATTAAATGATTACACCCACATTTAATTTCATCTCGATCTTGGTAAACAATTTTCTAATTGGTGTAACCATTTTCCTTGTAGTTTGTATCATTCCATACTGCTATGTCATTTCTTGTTTTTCTTGGTGTACACTACATTCATCACTTGGTATTTAACTAGTGCTCAATTCATATGAATGCTCGGTGACTACTGTGCTCGGTACTCGGTAATCATATGGCTCAATAAGAGTACTCGGTCAAAACTATATTCGGCTAATGTAGTGACCTTCCTTGTATTTTTCTCGGTGTTTAGGCTCTATGTAGTGACCAACTGACCTGTCTTGTCTCCTTTACCGACTGTATGATTGAATGATACTAATGACAACCATTAATGCTCTTAGGAGTAACATTCTCCCCCTTTGTCATTAGTATCAAAAACATTATGTATATGTATACTGACTACAAAATTTGAACTTAACCAAAACTGTGTGAACTCCCCCTTTGTACATGCTCTCGGTGTGAAGTACATACAAGAATATATATATATACATATATTTTCCCCCTTTTTTGAAATTAATGCCAAAAAAAATATACTTGCAACTTGTCAAATATGTTCTGATGGGTTTTTTGTAGAGTAGCCAAGAGGTTTTCCCATTCCTCTGTGATTCTCTAGAGAAATCTTCTCTCAATCGACTTGTGCATGCATATCAAAAATGTTCTCTATAACGAATATCTCAAGGGTGGAAACTAATTCTTTTTCCTTATTCACATGTTTTTGCATCACCTTTAGGTATGGGAGTAACTTTGCCTATAGCTCGGTTACTTGTTCTCTGATTGTATCCTCTTCCTTACTGAGTTCTAGTCTTAACCACTAGATTTGTTTAACTTTAACATAATACTCATAAAATGCATTGGGCTCGGTTAACAGACTATTTGCGCTATTCTTTAACTCTTCATCTAGTTTCTTTATCTTTTCACTAAACTCAGTAGTGAAATGGTCTATAGAGAATAGCTTGTGCAAAACTATAATAAATTTTTGAATAATAACATCTAGCTCGGTTATTACCTCAGATAGTTTCACCTTATTTACTACCACTTCGTGGCTGATTCTTTCTCCTAGCTTTAGTTGTATTTTTTCCTCTTCTCTCTCTTCTATTCTCTTCTCAACATCTATATTTGGAGAGTTTATGTGGCCGATTAGAGTTGCAAGTTGATCAATGATGGGAGTTTCCTCATCAACATTGATATCAGGGACTACTAGCATCAAAATTTATCTAATATCCTCTAAGACTTTCTTATGCTTACTTTCTTGTCTTAGTTTTTCTTGTGCACCCTTCCATGTACACAGTTTTCCATATCTTCTCAGTGCTTCTAGGTCTAGGGTTCTTGGGTCACTTGTAGGAATTTCAATAATATCATCTAAAGTGACTAGACCCCTACCTTGTTTCTTCTTTTTCTTCTTCTCCTAAGTGCTTAATGTGGGAGATTTCCCATAAGGTACTAGAGCTTTAGTCTCTGGATTAGACTTTTCTTGCTTGGTTGACACACTTTCTTCCTTATCCTTCCCTTTGACTGTTCCCTCAGTCTGATGTCCTTGGGATTCTTTCTTTGTGTCAGTTGTAGATACATCTACTGTAATCACCTAAAAATGGACAAAGATCAAATCAAAGCAAATCAAGTTAAATCAAAGAAAATCAAGGACAAAATTGAAGTAATTGAATCACAATGCATAATTAGCCAATCAAAATGAAAATCAAGTCTTAATTCAAGATCAATCAAAATTGAGAACATTTTAATCAAGTGCAATCAAATCAAAATACAATTAATTCAATTAATTGTATAGTATTGGATTAAATTAAATTCAACCCATTCAAGGGGTACATGGCTAAGAAAATTTATTTAAATCAATTAATAAATCTTAATTACTCTCAACAACCACAAAGAGAGGAAAATCAATCAACCAATGAGAATAAAGGAAAAACATTCACATGGATCAAGCCAAATTCAATGTCATTCACTCAAAGTGAAAAGGAATATTGACCATTGATCTTGTCTACTTGTCCCAAGCTTTGAGGACACAAACTTTGCTTTGTCTTTAAAGGGTGGAACCAAGGACTCAACCAAGGTTTAACCATGATCAAATACAACTAAACCCCCTACCATTGGAAAATCTATAAAAGGAAGGCCTAATTCCTTCATTATGATCATCCACACATCTGAGAATTGCATTGAACCTCTTGCAATTTGAGCTTAGAAAGACATTTGAGAAGCATTTTAGCATTTACTTTGATCTAATTTTTAGCAATAGCATTGTTATCTTTATCATTCTCATTCTAGGACTGTCATTAATGGAAGCTTGCTGAGAGCTATTCATTAACAATCTTAGTTAGAGAGCCATAGGATGCTCAATTAGTCATTATTTTGCTAAATAGTTACTCTATTGCTTTGTGGTTGTATTTAGTTACTATTTTCAATTATTGATTAACCTTAATTCTATGAAGGCACTTTCCCTAGTGTACAAAATGGCACCCACCGTGGGGCTGAATGCTCTACTTTATTAATCATACGAAAATTTATCATTATTTCCAAATTTGCATGTCATTAACCCTCGACTTTTTTAGGAAGTAGTGCTTTTACCAGTTTAAGCAACACTTTTGGGAGAAGAAACAACACTTTCAATCACTGTTTTGGCACTTCTGTGGCAAAGTTGTGCACCTTTGCATCGATCTGCAGTGCCTTTGCAAGTCATGTCTTCGGTCTCCTTATCTTTCAGTGCTTTTGCATCGTAAAAGAGCGCTTTGCTCCTGACTACTAGGCACTTTCACTGGTTTTCTTAGCACTTTTGCATAAATTTTACCACCTTTTCTTATTCCAGTAGCGCTTTTAAGAGTTATTTGTGCACTTTTGCACTTTACTGACAGAATCAAATAGCGCTTTCAATCAAATTAGTTGCGCTTTTGAGCAATAAAATAGCACTTTCAATTAATTCTAGTGTGCTTTTGTAGAATTTTATGAATTAATTAATCTGACTGTGGCAAAATGACTTTTATTCTACAGGATGATAGGGCATAAAAAGGTGAGAAAGCTAGAGACAAAATTCAATCAAGAGGGAAAAGCTTTAGCCAAAAAGATCAAGAAGGAGAACATAGCTCATATCAAAGTGGTTCTTGAAACAACACAAGAAGAAGACAATCAGGTATATCAAAAATATCTTGCTGTTATTGAAGCATACAAATCAAAATTTGTATCTTTAAATTGGATTTTTAGTCCTTAAGTTCAAGTTTTCCTTAAAACTTTACAATGAAGGTGCTTAAAATTTCAATACATTTTTAGTTTCTTCATTCATTTTTCTTTGATTTTTCCTCATTTTGATTGTTGGTGTTGACTAACTTGTTGGAGGACAAGCACATTAGGAGGAAGCTATTGCCAAGGTGAGTTGAAAAACAATGACAAAAACCTTTCAAAAATACCCCTAGCTTAGGCTAGCTACAAGGACAGTTATTTCTCTATTCAAGCTTGCACTTGATCAAATTGCAACATTCTTTTGACATAGCTTAAGATAAAATAGGAAATGAATTACACACTTCAATTTTAAGAATCTCCTTGTTAAGAGATTGGGAAAGAACAAACGTGTGTTTAAGTGTGTGGAACAAAGAAAGACAATAGGGATATGCTCTTCACTCTTTGAGTGAATCAAATTCCCAAACTTGTCAGCCTAAGTTCATTTCTTGTTTTCCATATACATGCTAGAGCAATAGTGGGCTCGCCTCCCAATTTTCCTTAACGAGGCCGGTGTGAGGGACAACCCAAAGTGGGATACGCTCACTTTTTGCCATGGGAGTCCAACCCACTCTAAAACGAAACACATGCATCCTTAATGGGGTGTGTGACAAACAGATTTTAATTTTTCAACCTTCCTCTAGTAGTCCTCACAGATTGCGCAAAATCGTACCTCAATGCTTGTGGGAAGCCCCTTAACATACTTAGGGGATGAGAGATTAAAGTCTATTTGAACGGAATCAATACTAAATCCTTGTAAAATAGCAAGACCACCTTCTAGAGCCATGTATACGAACCAAATCTTGTGCTAGGTAGGTGCTTGAAGTGCATTCTTGTGAAAAACCTATGATAACGTTCTTCAAGTCAAACATTTTGTGTTTAAAAGGGTAAAAAGAGACAAGTGAATGTGTGATTTTTGTGTTTGCAATACATAAACAAGTGAGAGATATCAATTGAAAATCATCTTATATTTTTAAATCTCTTCAATATAAATCAACAATTTTTGAATCAAGGATCATTCCAAATCAAACCCTTGTTAGATGTCAGTTTCCACGCTATCCCAAACACATAGGGTATCATTACTAGGAGATAACACTATTTTTGCAAACCCAAGGCAAGAAGTTGAGTACCAAAGTGTTTTCAAAGATCCTAATCAAGAGGAAATTTTCACAAACCTGTTTTAATCAAGACTTGAAGAGATGGGTGATAGAAATTCAGCCTATCATAATCACAATATCAACAATGCCAACTATAATCCTAAGGAGACACTTGAATAAAGGGTTGAGAAAGCTGCCCAAGACAATGATTTCCTAGAAGTTATGGAGAAATTAATAGACAAAGATAGGGAGAACTTCTTCCTAAACCTAGCACAAAAGGGGGTAAAGCTACCCTATGAATTTGATATTGACCAACTCAAGAAAGACCAACACCAAGATGATCCTATGAATGTTATGACTAGGCAAATAAAGGCCTTCCAAGAGAAAATTGATACCATGAAGAAGGTAGTCTAACCTAAGGCCTTTTCCATATAAGCTTTGTGTCCTTTTCCTTTCGATAAAAGTTTAGCAATGGTATCTTTTCCTTTCAATACCATCTTTCCTAAATACGATAAGTACATGGGTAAAATAGACCCACAGGACCATTTAAGGGATTTTTGCACCCTAAGCATAGAGTTCATGCACAATGATACTTATCTAATGACACTCTTTCCTAGAAGCTTAGGAGGACCTGCAATGGAGTGGTTTTCAAAACTAACCCCCAAAATAAAGTCCTTTGAGGAGTTAGCCTCCAAGTTCATAACCCATTACTCTTATAAAATTGAACACGAAATTACTATCCTCAAGTTGTGTGATACCAAACAGAAAGATGGGGAGTCCTTTTTAGGATTCCTACAAAGGTGGAGAACCATTTTCGCAAGGTATCCACAAAGTATCCCAAAGAAAGAGAAGATGGAAATCTTCACCAACAATTTGACCTTGGAAATGAATTATAGATTACAACTTCAATGTCCCCCAACATTTGAGAAACTCATCGAAAATGGGATAAAGATTGAAGATGTCTTGGTCAAAAGAGGTGAAGTTAAATTATTTAAGGATAACAAATCCAATAACAACAACAATAACAATAATAACAACAACAACAATAATTATGTGCCTAAGTATTTCAATAATCAAGGGTCCAACAATAACAATGATAAATCTAAATCTTGGACAAAGAATAACAATAAAAACCTTGTAAATGATGGAGTTGTGGAAGCAAACAACTTAAAGTCTACCCCTTTTATACTACCATATGGAGCTAATTCTTCAAATAATGTTAATCAATCAAGTAAAGCTCCATTTAATTCCAATAATTCCAACAACAATCCCAACACTTACAACAATAAGACTTGGGATAAGTCAAAATCAAACTCCAATTATAACAAAATTAAATTCACCTACTTAGGTGAACCTTTGGAGAATGTACTAAGAATCTTGTTGGCCAATCAAGTTATCACGTTACCCGACATATCAAGTTATGAACCCGAAGTCAAACCTTATTGGTGGAATGCATCTCATCATTGTGAATACCATCGAAAAAGAGGTCATCCAACCAACAAGTGCATGAGATTGAAGCACTTAGTGCAAGATCTAATTGATAATAACACCATCAAAATTGAAGGGCCTCAAAACAATGAGGATCACACGGCCTACAAGAATCCCTTTTTGAATCATGAAAAGGGTGAGTCATCTAATCAAAATCAAAAGAAGGGTAATGAGAAAGTGAACTTTTCTCACACATATGATAACACGATAAACACCCTACAAGAGGATCAAACCATAAACGTTATCATAGTGAAAGATAAGTCAAGGGAAGTATCATCAAATGTTGTCACTAGGGGGCAACCATAAAAAATTATCCTACCTACTAATGCTCCAAAAGTGGTGATATCAAACCAAGATTCAACATCATCACCAAAGCAATACAACTTGGTAGATCAATTTCAAAGAACTCCCACTCAAATTTCTATTCTTGAGCTGCTCAAACTATCACCAATTCATAAGGATATCTTGGAAAAAGCCTTGTTGGAAACAAATGTGCCTCTAAATTTGGAGGTAGACAAATTCCAAAATATGGTAGGGCACCTAATCACACCTCATTGCCTATCATTTTCCAAACAAGATGACATGTCTCTTAATCATCCCCAAAATCTGCCCTTACACATAGAAGTGTTGATCCACAAGCATAGGGTGAAAAGAGTCCTTATAGATGGAGGTGCTAGCCTAAATATTTGTACCCTTAGCTTGGTAAAAGCCCTACAATTTTCTAAGTAGGCTATTGACCCAAAGAAGAAAATAACAATAAAAGCCTACGATGATGAAGAAAGAGCATCAAGAGGAGTTATAGTCTTACCCATAAGAGTTGGTCCCATGCAAAAAGAGACCATATGCCAAGTGTTAGACTTAAAGTTGACTTACAATATTTTTTTAGGAAGGCCATGGATCCACAAAATGCAAGCCGTTCCTTCAAATTATCATCAATGCTTAAAATTCCCATATCTAGGTCAAGAGATAATGGTAAGTGGAGATCTAAATCCATTCCAATATTGTAATAATGTCGAGCCTATCAATGATTCATTGGTTCCACACAATGCTGAAGGGTCCATACCTGAGCAAGTAGAGCAAGGTCAAAATTCTAAGAACACTTCTTGGTTGAAGGGAAAGGCAAAGATGGAAGAAGAAGTTATTATTGAAGACAAACCAAAACTCATTAACCCAACTACCTCAACTAAAGGAAAAGAGAGGGTTAACAAGGATAAAATTATTGAAGAAATAAAAGAAGATCATATACAAGCTACTCAAGTATTCACCAAAGAGGCCCATTATCAAAAGATGGACCAAATGATGCAAATTTTTGATAAACAATGTAAGATTAAGCAAAAGAGAGTAGGTGAATACTCCTTATCTATGATGGATCTACCTTTATCACCCAAGTCCTTTGGGAAACCCTCAAATTTGCCTCATAGATATAATGATAACTTTGTGAGGGAAAGTACATCATCCGCCATGGATGAAGAGGACAATGAAATTTTGAACTGGTTGTACAAGGATGAAGAATCAAGTGCCCATGTCAAACATATCCAAAATATAACCATTCCCATACATCAATATGGGAAAGGGTTTAAAATCATGCAAAAGATGGGATACAAAGGTCAAGGACCTCTACGTACAAAGAATGAAGGGATCATTGAACCCTTAGAAAGTACATGGCGAGATTCTAAGGAGAAAGTAGGAATAGGGTATCTTGAAGAAGGATACACTCAAAAACATCATCCCCAACTTTATAGCCAAATATTACAATTAGAGTCTCATAGTGATGAGGATTCTAATGAATGGGAATGGGAGACCCTATCAGATGAGTCATGCCAAGACAAGGGTATTGATGTTATTCATACCTATGCTTCTACCAAAAATAAAGGACCCATGACAGAATCAACTTTAAATCAAGCATTTAGTTCTAGCCAAATGATTCTAAATGATGTACCAAGTATAGAGATATAAATCAATCAGTGGGTAGGCGAACCATACGTTCCTTCATGGAGACCTACTATGGAAGAATCAAATGCTAGGTTTAATCCACATGAGTTCTATCCCACAGAAACCTGAGAGGACTCTAGTGAGGGGGACTTTGATCCTTCTTCTTTAGAACATTTAGACGAAGCCCATGTCTGAGATTTTCAAGATACAATGTATGAACCTTCCAATAATGAGATCTACACCTTAAACCCAATTGAGACAAACCCAAGTGTTGACCCATTAACTCTCATTTGCCCGGACTTAATTGAATGAGATGCCATTGAACCAACTACCTTGCCAATTTTCTTGAATGACAACATCGTGTCCCAATACCTCAATGCGGTTGAACCTTCTGCTATCAGAGAATATCAGGAAGAAATGATCAAAGGGAGCATCCAAACTTCTAATCTGAGAAAAAATGAAAAAATAAAAAAAAATAGAAAAGGAAAAGAATCAAGTGTTGAAAACCACTTTGTGACAACATTAGATCAAGAAAAAAACAAAGAAATAAAGAATGTTTCCAAAGGTGAAAACCCAACTGAGGCACCTGTGGAAGGGATTTTGGATGTTCTACCAGAAAACTATGAAGAAAGATCTTTGATCTTAATCAAGCTAACAGAAAAGATAAACATTGGATCAGAAACAAAGCCAAAGTTCATCCACTTAGCAGCATCCCTATCTAGTGAAGAAAGGATAAAATTCATTAAGTTCTTTAAAGAAAGACAAGTTAACTTCACATGGTCTTATGATGATATGTCAGGTTTAGACCCAAATTTGATAACGCATCATCTCAATATCAAGGAAGGAGCAAAACCCGTTAAGCAAAAATTAAGGAAAATGCATCCTCATATAGCCCTACTTGTCAAAGTGGAGTTAGAAAAACTATTGAAAGTGGGATTTATAAGGGCCATTGATTATGCACAATGGATCTCAAATATAGTGCCAGTATCAAAAGTAGACAAATCCATCAGAATCTGCATGGACTTTAGAGACTTAAACTTGGCATGTCCTAAGGATGATTTTCCACTTTTGAGTATTGATGTCATTGTAGATTTAACAGCAGGGCACTCTATGTTCTCACTCATGGATGGGTTTAGTGGGTATAATCAGATAAAGATACCACTAGAAGACCAAGATAAGACTGATTTTACATGTGCATGGGGTACATTTTGCTGGAATGTTATGCCATTTGGGTTAAAGAATGTAGGAGCAACCTATCAAAGAGCAATGACCATAATATTTCATGATATGAGGCATAAATTCATGGAGGATTATTTGGATGACATATTAGGCAAATCTCATTCAAGAAAAGAACATCTTCCAATTTTGGCAAAATTTTTTGAAAGGCTAGAAGAATTCAAAGTGAGACTCAACCCAAAGAAATGTGCATTCGGAGTTCAATCCGGCAAACTCTTAGGCTATATTGTATCTACCAAAGGGATAGAGGTTGATCCCACTAAAGTAAAGGCTATAATGGAAATGGAAGCACCCAAGAACATTAGTCAGATGCAATCTTTACAAGGAAGAATCCAATCCATTAGGAGATTTATCTCCCAATTAGTAGAAAAATGCCACAATTTCAATCAACTCTTGCACAAAGATACAATATTCAAATGGGATGAAAAGTGTGAAGAAGCCTTTATAATATATTAAAGAAATATCTTATGAATCCACCAATCTTGATGCCACCTATTAGAGGCAAGCCCTTGATCTTATACATTTCAACAATGGAAAATTCATTGGGGGCACTTTTAGCACAAGAGGATGAAACAGGAAAAGAGAAGGCAATTTACTACATTAGTAGAACCTTAGTCAAATATGAGCTAAACTATACATTTATGGAAAGGGCATGCTTGGCTGTAGTTTTTGCTTCACAAAAATTATGCCATTATATGCTAGCCCACAAGATAAGGCTCATTGCCAAAATTGACCCTTTGAAGTATCTGTTAAGCAAAACAACATTGAATGGAAGACTAGCCAAGTGGGTGATGATATTGAGTGAATTCGACATAGAATATGTTGATAGAAAATCAATCAAAGGATAAGTCATTGCGGACCAATTAGCAAAAGCACCACTTCATGATGATCACCCTATACAAATTGAATTCCCATATTCAAAGATTGTGAATGTTGAGGCAAAAACATGGCAACTTTATTTTGATGGTTCTTACACTCATCATGGATCAGGAGCGGGCATACTTCTCATCACTCCTCAAGGCTCTACTATCCCAAAATCCTAAATTTTTTTATTTCAATGCACAAACAATATAGCAGAATATGAAGCATTGGCTATTGGAATGAAGCTGGCATTAGAGTGGAAAGTGACAGAATTAAAATTCTATGGAGATTCACAATTGATCATAAATCAAGTTAATGAAGAATATCAAAAAAAGGATGACAAATTGGTACCATACAAAACCATGGTGGACAATCTCAAGAAGTATTTCATACTCATTACATTTGAGCAAGTGCCAAGAGAAAAGAACAAAGCAGCAGATGCTATGGAAACTTTGGCCTCACTTTTGCAGACACCTGATTAGAATGCTAGATACGAGTTCTTGGTAGAAGAAGTAATTCAACCCATGTATGACCCAACCCACCCTCACACCATTTGTTTTCTAACTACAAATGAATCACCCTGGTATGGCCCAATTTATACTTACTTAAAGGATCAAATCCTTCCCTTAAACCAAACCAAAAACCAAAAGAAAAGCTTCATTCGATAAGCCGCCAAATATACTATAGTTTCTAAAACATTGTATCGAAAAAGTCTTGACGGAATGCTCCTTAGGTGTTTAGAAGAGGAAGAATCAAATTTAGCCTTACGAGAAATCCATGAAGGAATTTGTGGATCACACTCAAACGGATTATCCCTAGCCAAGAAACTTCTAAGGATAGGATATTTTTGGCCTACCATGGAAAAAGATTCATGTGACTTTGCAAAAACTTGTAAGAAATGTCAATTCCACGAGAATTTGATACATGCACCTGCATAAGAACTTCATCCTATGACAAAACCATGGCCATTTTATCAGTGGGGGATAGACCTAATAGGGATAATTTATCCACCATCTTTGAATGGTCATAAATTTATCATCACATCAGTTGAATATTTTACTAAGTAGGTGGAAGCTGTACCCCTATCAACTGCAATAGGCAAACAAATTTCTTTGTTTATCCTTAATCACATAATTTGTAGATATGGCATACCTCATGCCATCTTAACGGATAATGCAAGGCATTTCAAGAACAAAGACTTAACGGAATTATGCACTAAGTTTCATATGATTCATCATTCCTCTTCAATCTATTACCCTCAAGGTAATGGGCAAGCCGAATCAACAAATAAAAATATCTTGAAAATTTTGAAAAGAACAATGGATAATTCAGGAAGGGATTGGCACATCAAGATAAACCCAACCTTGTGGGCTTATAGAACTATTATCAAAATGCCAACAGGAGCTACACCTTTCTCCTTAGTCTTTGACACAGAAGCAGTATTTCCTTTAGAGGTGGAACTTCCATCTTTGAGAATATCTATGCATGGGTTGATCAATGAAGAAGACTATAGGGTTACAAGGCTACAAGAGCTAGAAATTTTAGATGAAAAACAAAAGCAAGCATTTGATCACTTAAAGGTTTACCAAAATAGGATGTCAAGATCTTACAATAAACACATCAAGCCAAGGACATTTCAAATAGGGGATTTAGTTTTGAGAGAAAATCCTAAGAACCAAGTAGAGTGAGAAAAGAAAGGAAAATGGGAAGCAAACTGGTTAGGACCATTTCTCATTGTTGAAAATTTTGGGACCGACACATACAAACTAGCAGATTGTGATGGTGAAGAACTACAAGAGCCAATCAATAGCATACATCTCAAGAAGTTCTACACATGAGGAAGACAAAAGAGGATAAAGAGTATCAGATGGAGTAGCATCATATGTATTATACATAGTGAAAAGAGATCCTGAAAAATACCAAAACATTTGAAAAGCAGAAAAGATCAAAAACAGTGAAAAATTGAGCATGAAGAAAGCAAAAACATTCATATATGATCCTAAGAAAAGAAAAGAAAAAAATTGAAAAAGAGAAAAATTCAAAAAAATTAGAAAAAGAAAAAAGTGCCTTGTTGAAAACCTAGCAAATAGGCACCTTGGTAGCAAAAAAAGAGAAAAGCTTTAAAAATAGAAAAAAAGAGCTAGATCCATTCAATCGGTGAAAACCTGGTAAACAGGCGCCATTGAAAGTCCAAGTCAGTTGCATACCTAGAAGGTCATCTTTTAATTATTGCATTCGCCATCATTTATACATATTGCATAATAAAACCCCACGGTTGCATTTGCAAATACCTCAAAGATTTTGGTCACCTAATTGAAAGGATGATATTTTCTTGATGATGAAAGGATGATATTTTCTTGATTTCTGAATGACTATCTTAAAATCAAAGTTTTGAATCATGTATTATTTGTCTAAGGATGTGATCATCAAAGAATCATCGAGGACTTGTATATACGATAAAATTGAGATTTCTGCTTGTTTACGCAAATAGATACCTTGGCTATTCTGATCTTCAATATCATAATACCAAAATCCACTTGCAACATAGAATCTGACAAAATCGGTATTCGCACTCTCATGATTGGCTTCAATTAGTGATAGTCATACCGAAGAGACTGATGGGAAAGAAAACAAAGAGGTGAAAAGTATTCATATCATCATAGTTAAACTAGTGATGGTTGTACTAAAACAGGATTCCAAAAGCGCTCAATGATGAAAATAAGCTCCAAATTTTGAATAATGACAGTTAGCTGCATTCATTTTAGATTAAGTGCATTGTATATATTGTTTTTCCTTACTTAGTTTAATGTGCAAGAGGGGAAATTAAATAAAAAAGGGGGTGTATGCAAATCAAACAATTAAAAGATCATCAAAAACCAATTATATAAGATCGAGTGTGTTGGAAATCAAAAACAAAGTGCATTGCATTAGGTTACTTGCATTAATTAAATCATTATCATTTAAGTCTTGCATTAATTTAGATGTGTCTGACATTTGAATTATTAGGATCATACATTATTAAGTTCATCATTATCTTTAAAGTTCACGCATGAGAAAGGTCATTAGCAACATCAAACTGCATCCATAACATTGCATTAAGGAAAAACCATTACATTCATTAAAATCATTCATTACAAACATCTCATTTATAATAGTACCATTCATACATATATCATTGAAAGACCATCATTGCATCACATCTACATATCAAAAGCAATAGATTCATTATCTATCTAATATCCATCAATAACATAAAGTAAGTAAAACCATTACATAGCATTTATCTATTCTATGTCATATATAAGACAACCATTTCACCATCATTAGGACATATGCATACATGAGAAAATTCCATTCTGCAAAAATAAAACAAAATCATATAGAATCATAGAGCTACATATCATACGAAACATCTGGAAAGAAATCCAACACATGATGACATCATATATAGTCAAATCAATCAAAGTATCAGAGTCCATGGTACCATCATCATAAATGAGCAAGAAATCAAAGTCTATAACATGATCATCAAGAAAGCAATATCTAGAGATCATTGTCCAAATCACATATCAAAGTATCAACAAATAAACATCAACTGATAAAAAATGATACAACATAAATCCAATGTGTCGATAATAACAAGGAAAGGAAAGCTCATAAATATATGAGACCACTCAGGCAGGAGAATCATCACCATCATCGACATTTTGAGGACCAGGTGCACTATCTGGTGGATGGCTCGAACTAGCCTATAATTCATGCTGACTCATAGCTTCCATCAATGATTGCATCATAGAACTCATCTGTGAAACCTGCTACTAAATAGAAGATATCTGAGTCTTCAAGGAAGCAACATCCGATGCTGAGGTGGGGGAAAAACCCTGAGCTATAGCAGACTGTGGAAGTGGAGTATAAGAAGAGGGAGCAGAGGAAGATGGATCACCCAATAGGGGAACAAACTAAGAAGAAGAAGGATGTGATGAAGATGAAGGCATCAAAGTAGTACCATGTGCCTGAATGGTAGGAACAACAGAAGGAATAACAAGAGGAACCAAAGGAGGAATGACCTACTGAGCAGGAGCACCTTGTGCCTGATCAAGCAACACCTGTGCAATCTCTACATCAACATCTCTCTCTCATCTAACAGGAGGCCTCTGTATAGAAACTCTAGCCACTTGATGTAAAAGTCTATCCACCCATCCACCTCCACCCTGATCTCCAGCTCTAGGAGGAATAGGAGCAGTAGCTAACACTGGTATTTGTATACGACCTACTCTAGCTCTGTGACAACCCCGTCTTCCATGTCACCCCTTGATCCTACCATGACCGCCACCTCCATCACCATCTCCATCATCGTCATCATCACCCCCATCCTCATCAGCTCCATCATCTCCATCAGATAACTCCTCAATGCTAGGAATCCTCTCAGTAGGATCAGTAAATCTAGGAAAAGGATGCCTATGTAGCCATGCACCATACTCATCTCTAATGCCAGCATCCATCACCTATGACCTAGGGTTCCAAGGACGATACCCCAGATCCCAAATCTCTCAAACAGTTGTGCCATAATCAACACAAGGGCCCCATAATGATCTCTCAGCCTAAACATGAGCATACATCGCTACACCCTGAGGCATATCTTGAATGCGCCCATACTGACGAAACACACAGTGGAAGAAGAATCTCTCAATCATAAAAGTGGACCGACCAATCATCCAACAAGGACAAAACATATATGAAAGCTCACTATCATCCTCTGGCCAAGTCTCACATCCAAGATAGGGCCTCCAAATGATAATATCCATGTCATCTATATGACATCACTAGTAATCAAGCTTACCCATATGGGTCTGCCTGATAATACCACTGTACATCCATGCAAATGGCCAACCAGTCAGATGATCTTGAGCAGTCATAGGACGTGTCACTGAGAGGTGCTCCCAAGTCCACAACTGCAATAAAATGGCTCCAGTAGTCAAAGTAGTGGAACATTTGTACATGACAATATGCAGCTCATGATATAATTATGCTAATAAATAGGAACCCCAATCAAAATGATGAGGATCTGCCATCAAATCCTCTAAGATCAGACCCCAACCAATAGCAAATCCATGACCACGCTGATTTGGAAGTAGGAAGCCACCAATAATAGTACCAAGAACAACAAGTAACACAGGGAATGAAATGAACTGAGCCCACTAAATATGCTGATCACCAATGGAAGCATCACCAAATACTCGGCGATAGGTTGAACCATCATACATAGTATCATAGTACACAAGCTCTCCTCGGGTAGGCAACCGGAGAAGACAATACACATCCTCAGGGGTGATGGTCATCTCACCCATAGGAAGATGGAATGTGTTATGGTCTGAGTGCCAACGCTCAGCCATAGCAGTAATAAGGCCCTAATTCACACAAAATTGAGGAAGATAGAGAAGGAACAATAGACCACACCGGGCAATATGTCAATAGTCGGCAGCACTCAAAGTAGGATTCATGTCCCAAGACAATGGATAAGATCTGCGAATGTGTAAAGAACCAAGCTCCAACTACAAAAAGAAAGTTTAAACACATCAGAAAGGAAATCAAAAATTATTGGGATTATTCTAAGTCAATCAAAAATTCATCAACACTTATCAAAACCACAATCAAATTTCATGTTTCTACACAGATAGAATAGAAATTTTATCTTCACCCATCATCTGGATCTAGATTGACAACGAATATCCTAACTATAACTAAACCCTAACTGACACCTTACAACTTGTTACAAAATCTCAAAAATTGGGAACATAAACCTGACAATCGATTAACAACGTCGACAAAATTATAACTTGGTCAAAAATCTAAAAATCTAAAATTTTGTAGAGCAAAAGTGCTAATTTATTAAGAAAAAGTGGCAAACATCGAAAGCCCTGCCTAAAGGAGTAAAAGTGCACAACTATATTGCAAAAGTGGAGAAAAATTCAAAAGCGCCCAAATGCACATCAAAAGCGCTCTTAAAAGATGTAAAAGTGTGAAAATTAAGCAAAAGCACAGGTTAAAGTTGTGGAAGTGCTAAACCTAGGCAAAAGCGCCCAAAGAAATTATAAAAGCACAAAAGGGCTTAAATTTGGTGAGCGAAAGTGCCATAGTGATTCGCGAAAGTGCAGTGGAAAAGTGCGGAAGTGCACATTGAGAGGCGAAAGCACCCTTAAAAGTGGCAAAAGCACCCATTCATGGAAAAAAAGGGCAAAAAGGGTTGTTTATCTGGAAAAAATTGGAAAATTTTGAAAAAAAGAAATAAATGGAAAAAAATGGAAAGGTACAAGTACTCACCGGAGGTCCTGAGCCAGGCAGCCGATGATATCGCTGGCATTTCTCGAACTGATGCTCGCGGATAGGGACAAACATCATGGAAAGTGGAAAAGGCAAATGAGAGTAAAATTCAAAAGTAAATGGTAAATGAATAGTAAAAAGGGATTTTCACCCCTTTATATAGGTTTTTGACCTATGCAAGTACATTGTTACCCCATTTGACCTAATAAAATAATGTGATCATCATAATAATTGACACCGGGGCATTTAAAATTAAACGAATTCAACATCGATATCGGAAATACAAATAAAATTCATCAAAGACTTGAACTTTATTAAAATCAAATGAACAACATCATCCCAAGTCAATCAACGATTAAATCAAGTATGAATTTTATTTCATTTCTGAGGGGGTATACCATCGGATAATCAGATCTACATCAATAGTAACATCATCAAAAAATTGAGGGACTGATCATCAAATCAAAGCGAAAGCTTTTATCAATTTTTCATCATCAAACAAATGGGGCATCGCATTGAAATCAATCATCAAAATAGTTATCATATCGAGATCAATCATTGAATCAAACATCATATCGAGAACCATCATCAAATCAACCATCATATCAGGAACGATCATCAAAGAACCACATCAATCAAGAGATTTTCATATCAATCATATCTAAAACAATCTCGTATCACAAATCAAAGGATCGACCATCAAAGACATCAAACGAACATCAATGAATCAGGACTTGTCATCAGCAAGATTAGAGTATTCTTTGAATCGACATGCTTCACACGTCAACTCAAAAAGGGGCATTTGTAATCACCTGAAAATGGACAAAGATAAAATCAAAGAAAATCAAGTTAAATCAAGGAAAATCAAGGACAAAATTGAAGTAATTGAATCACAATGCATAATTAGCCAATCAAAATGAAAATCAAGTCTTAATTCGAGATCAATCAAAATTGAGAACATTTTAATCAAGTGCAATCAAATCAAAATACAATTAATTCAATTAATTGTATAGTATTGGATTAAATTAAATTCAACCCATTCAAGGGGTACATGGCTAAAAAAATTCATTTAAATCAATTAATAAATCTTAATTACTCTCAACAACCACAAAAAGAGGAAAATCAATCAACCAATGAGAATAAAGGAAAGGCATTCACATGGATCAAGCCAAATTCAATCTCATTCACTCAAAGTGAAAAGGAATCTTGACCATTGATCTTGTCTACTTGTCCCAAACTTTGAGGACACAAACTTTGCTTTGTCTTCAAAGGGTGGAACCAAGGACTCAACCAAGGTTTAACCATGATCAAATACAACTACACCCCCTACTATTGGAATTCTTGCTTGGTTGACACACTTTCTTCCTTATCCTTCCCTTTGACTGTTCCCTCAGTCTGATGTCCTTGGGATTCTTGCTTTGTGTCAGTTGTAGATACATCTACATTTGTATCAATTTCAGGTTCTTTATTTTTTTCCTCTTTTCTTTCAAGCTCATTAGTCTCCTACGGTCCTTCTT
Source organism: Chamaecyparis obtusa (assembly GCA_027943335.1). Taxonomy (NCBI): domain Eukaryota; kingdom Viridiplantae; phylum Streptophyta; class Pinopsida; order Cupressales; family Cupressaceae; genus Chamaecyparis; species Chamaecyparis obtusa. The sequence goes on along the minus strand of BSBK01003559.1, from coordinate 185,973 downwards.
CACCTTATCCTTCGGTGGTGTCTGTACACACTAAATTGTGCACTTCTCTAAGTCATTACTTCCAATGGAATCCATGAATGGGAAACCTTGAGAAAGCAACCTAGAGCTCCCTAGATATGGAGTCACAAGGATGTTGATAATGCTCTCAACTAGAGCTATTGAAGCATGCAACCTTGCTAGTAAACCACACAATGGGAGATTCAAAGAGACAAGGGCAAGAATGTCAATATCTTCAAGAATCAAGAATGGAAATGCAATGCAACTATACTAAGTGTGAAGGTTCAAGCTAAGCTATGGAAAGGAAAGTATTACAAATCCTTACTAATTAAGCTATGTGAGCTAATCTAAAGCATAAAGGAAACTAAGCTAGATGCCATGAAAGTTTAAGCTAAGAATGCAAGAATGGAAGCTAAATGCATGAAGATCTCCAAAGCTCCAAAGTCTCCAATAAATCCTGCAGCATAAGATTAGTATTCAAAGTTGGGATCCTAGAATGATAAAAGAGCTCTCCTTTTAAAGGAATTGAAAAGGAATGGACCATGGAGATTAAGAGGCAAAAGATTTAATCAAGGGTGGAGCTTGAAAGAGCAGCAATCCATGTGCACAAATCTCCTCCAATGAGAAAATAAGAGTTGACTTTTGTGTCCATATGAGACAAAAAGGCCTTTTCTTCTTTTTATAAAATAAGAATAATGCTTTATTTGTGCAACTTAGGATAAGAGGAAAAGGTGGGGGCTTTTTATTTAATAAAAGGGGAGGGAATTTCTTTTAAATAAATAAAGACTTAGGATAAAATGGTTAGCCCATAGAAAATAATTGAATAAATTAAAGAACTAGGATTTGATCAAGGAAAATTGATATAATTGAAAAATATTGATTCAGGGATTTGATAAATTGTTGAATGCGAGCCCAAAGTCTAGGTGACCATTTTAGGGTGCATACATTTGCCCCTCTTTGACTAATGTGAGATCAATTTGGGATCACAAAACAACCTAGATGTGTGTTCGACAGATGGGAACACATCAGGACAAAGATAAGCATAAGATGACAAAGATAAGCTGATAGACAAGACCAACACACCTGTAAATAGAATATTGTCAAGTCTCAAATAAGAGATAAGAAACTCAAGCAAGGTTGATTGATAAAGCTGAATCAAGGATTGAAGCTGATAGGTACTGCCCCCTCAGAATCAGAATTGAAATCAGGTAGAGGAGAAACAGTAAATTGATGAAATCTGATCAAATCACTAGAAATCATAATCAAAGGTGAAGGACGATAGGATAACCATCAAGTAGGAAAGACATGCCCCAGTTTGACTAGGTTTGACTGAGAAAGATATAGGATAAAAATGAAGTCAAACCTTAGAGAGGTGAAATGAAAATGAATGAAAGACTAGAAGGTTGAAAGAGATGGGGATGAAGAAATGAAGATGCCCCAGCGAAGATCGAAGGATCGGGCCTCAAATGGTCAGCCAACTGCGTAGAAGAAAGGGAAAGTTTTGAAATGCAATTTTTACTATCAAGATGAACTCAAATTTTGATTTCGATCTTGAAAATGGATCCAAGACGTCGAAACTAGCTAGGGGTGCAATTTTTGCGCAATTCTGAGATGTTTTGAAAATTGGTCAAAAAGTCAAAATGCTATAAAAGGGGGTAAAAAGGTCATTTTCAAATTCATTTGTCTTATTGTGATTTGAGAACTTTTAGAGCTCAGAGAGAAAATGGCCCAGCAAGTAGCGATTCCGGTACACAAACATCAATTTGAGCGCACCCGGTTGCACAACCGGTCTCCTCAATATGGTGCCCCGATAAGTTTTCAAAAAAAATCACCCTTTTGAGTCATTAATGAGCTATTTGTCATTTAAACATGTTTTTAATTATTTTGAAATATTTCAAATTTCACTCATGCGAAAGTTCATACGATACTAAAAAAGTATCGCACAACTTTGATATTATTTGGTGTGCAATAGTTTGCGGGTCCAAAAAGTATTGCACAGGTGTTTAATCTAGTATCGCACAATACTAGATGAAACATCATGTGATCCTATACAAACTATTGCAGAGAAAAATAGTATTGCACTGCCATGTATCGCATGATACTTTATCAAAAAAATAGTATCGCAGAAGTATAAGAAATATGACATGTTTTAAATTTTGGGCAATATGACATGGGTCTAGACAATGTTTGCATTTAAGGTTATTTATACTGATTTTAGACATCCATCATGATATGTTCTGACATCTGGCTTGGGGTTATGGCTTGCAAGAGAACTTCCTAGTGCTCCTCATTAGAGCACCGAGGGTGATCGGGCTACGGTGCATCAGAGATCTTGATACACCTGGACGAGATGATTTGATCGCTATGGGATTTGGCTTCTTACTAGATATGCCCCATATTCGAGTAGATCATGGGCTACTGATAGCGTTAGCTGAGAGGTGGCACAGTGAGCATAACACCTTTCACCCACCTACTAGAGAGGCGACTATCACCTGAGAGGACGTCTATCGGATCCTTCGAGTATCCAGCCATGGCGATCCAGTGAGTATAATCATGTTTATAGATGTTCATAGATGTAAAGTTTCCATATGATAGAAACTAACATGATTGTTTGTTGGCACAAGTATACTATGATCAGGATCTGACCGAGGGACAGCAGGCCATCCAGGACATGTTCCAGGACATTACATTTATTGATAGACACCTCAGTTGGGACTGACTTATGGAGGAGTTTGGCAGAGATTTCCTAGTTTCATGCATAGTATGTTCTATAGATGCATAGGCACTAATCACAGACAGGAGCCAGAGAGGGTTCCCAATGGGCTGGGGCAGGTTGGTTGCTAACTTGATAGCACACCCACGATAGATGGCATGGGGCCCAGCCATCCTAGCAGACATGTACCATGAGCTCCATGAGATTGTCTATAGGGAGAGCAAGACATGGGCATGTGGTGTTGTTTTAGCATAGATATGGGCATGGGAGCACATCGTCGTTGTGCACCCACATGTGCAGCCTAGGGAGTGGAGATACCTCTATATCTATAGGTACATAGGTTTCATTTCACAGCCATAGTGGAGATGTGACATATTACCAGAGGCTTCTGGATGAGCTCACATCATTTCAGTGGAGACCATACAGGGCCTGTGAGCTGTGGAGTGATCGAGAGTGGGAGATGGGATACATGCTATGCAGTCGGTCACTAGTAGGTTGGCACTCTAAGATAGTTGAGTGCTTCATGATCAATCAGGTCTAGAGATAGTTTGAGCGGCAACAAAGGGTGCCCACAAAGACCACTACATATACCCAGGTCAAGGATGAGGAGGAACAGGGATGGCTGCCGATGCTGGACTACCAACAGGCAGTATAGGATACCACAGGTATACGTAGGGAGCCATGGGACTATCTCTCAGATATGGCGGATGCAGGTGCAGATGCAGCCTACAGGGTAGAGTGGCGGAGGCATCCATTCCCATGGTTTACTGTACCTAATGCACAGTCAACGACACAAGGTGGTGACAGGGATGAAGGAGATGGGGGAGACGAGGGAGATAGGGGAGATGGAGGGAGGGTGAGAGAGAGAGGACAGGGGTCTCGATCTAGTGGCCAGAAATGGTCACGGAGATAGGCTTTTGATGATGAGGGGAATGATATGGTGAGATTAGTTCACCGATGGGTGGATGTTGGGCAGGATCAGCCTGTAGGGGGAGGAGGAGAGGATCTCAGGGCTAGGATCCATTCTTTGGAGACTGAGATGCAGTAGCTGAGGATTACTATTGCTATGAGAGATCAACAGTTGACAGATCTGTGAGCTAAGATAGATCAGCGGGAGAGGGAAGCATAGGCTGATGTAGTAGAGATATAGAGGGAGGAAGCACAAGCTTCTTATTATCATGGTCTCTACATACAGGTTGTACCTGAGGGACTGAGAGTGCCACTCTACTCTGAGAGGGATGAGAGATTTGACATGGTACCAGACAGAGTAGCAACAAAACCTCCACCACCACCACGTGATGGGGAGAGTCAGACTTAGGTCTAGGGTGTAGATGTATAGAGACATATCCTAGGACATTATCCAGATTTTGGATCCCACATTGTATTTTGTATCATGACATTCATATATATGAGATTTACTAGATTTGTGATATATCTTGTATATTTGTCCCACTTGTGATGGATGTTTCAATTTTATATTGTCTTGTCATATTGCTCAAAATGTATGATGTATATGCTCATGTATAATATCTCTCATAGATGTATGTTTAGTTCTCATGTTTATGATATAGACTCATGTTTCTAAAAATGATCTTTTTAGGATATAGATATGATGATAAGATTAACCCCTTGTGATGACAAGAAAAGGATGTGATGAAAAAGACAAGGAGTGAAAGACATGATCAAGGAGTGAAAGGTGAGTGCAGTTGACCAACAAGTCCACGAAGGGTGAAAGGAGAGCTCTCTCCATATGCAAGATGCAAAACTAAACTAATATGAACCTAAAAATGCAAGCTACTATGAAAAGTGGTTTACTTGCAAGTTCACAAAGCTTATTAAACTCTAATATTCATCATCGAGCGTTATTGGTAGTGTCACAAGATCATACAATGCACACTAGTATGACTATGTGAATCTGAATATGATCTATATCAGATAGAATGTGGGAATCCCACCTAGGCACCAAAGACATGTAGGTCAAGATGACTAGTGCAGTGAGGTTCCCTAAGTTTAATATGGCAATATTATACTCGCATTGAGACACAAGGAAAGTCAAGATGACTATAAGCATGCACTTGTGAAAAATAGTCAAGGATAATAACTTGTAGACCCTAATGTCAAGTGGGACAAGCATAAATGCTAATGACAATTAGGACCAACAAAATATACCCACAAGTAGAAAAAGAAATAAAAAATCTCCTCATGCCTCCAGTCTTCTAGCTCGGCATCATCAAAAACTATTAGGGAGAGAACACTCAGCAAAGAAATCCTCATAGATAGCACACAAAGAAATAAAGTCAAAAAAGTCTCAGTGATTCGAGTGTTTAAGTGCGCGTGTGTAGGTCATAGAGTCAAACTTTGAGTATCACATCTACCATTGAGAGATATCATATCATGCTAGACTATGGGTAAGATATCTAACAAGTGTTGGATCTTCAAGGGGGCTCTAAAGAGATTGAAACCTTCAATGGCTAACAATGGATCTCCTTGATGAATACTTGAATGCTTGAATGGATGCTTAGGCTTGAGGATGAATGAATGATTATTTTCTTTCCTTCTCCCTCTTGCTTGCTTGATTGCACTTGAAAGCTTGAGATATGAGATGTGAATAATGGATGCTTGATTGCAAAAAGTGATGGAGAAAATGAGAGAGGAAGGCTTCCTTTTATAGTGAACTAGGGCACAAACCTCTAGAGAAGGTTTACATTGGGGAATTAAATCCCAATTAACCTTAACCCCTAGAAATAGACCTATATTAAATGCAATTTAAGGATTTACCATTCTAAAACCCAAAATGGCCGACCTGGAAGTGGGAAAACAAATATTTCTGAAACCCGACATCTGAAAATCATGGGATCCTGAAATTTGAACCCTGGGTCAAAGATGAGGTAGACCCCACCCTAGGTCAGGGTCGAGGTCATCCCTAACCTAGGTCAGGGTCTAGGTTGTCATTGACCCTCAAGGTCATCTTTGACCTTGAGGTCAAAAAACCTAGGACCTCAATCTAGAATGCTAGGAAATGTAGAAAAATAGGTGAAAATAGGAGCAGAGAACAACAGAATAGGGGGGAAAGCTAGGTCCATGAAAAGACCCAATCAAGGTGCTTAACATGACTCCAGACCACTCACTCGAAGGGCTAAATTCTCTTAATATGGAAGTGCTTCCATTTTAAGATGATACATTAAGCCCCCACTTTAGCAAGAGTATGGACTCGATGCAAACTCTTGGTAAAGTAGATCATAATGAAAAGATAATCTTAGCATAATCAAATGGATAAAGAGAAATCTCAAGCCCCTAGGGACTCAATTCTTCATCAACTCCAAGATCACAATAAGAGAGACATCTCTAGAGAGAGAGAGTGAGTGATTATCTCGCCCAATGAGAACTTATGTCCCATTGTGAACCACACAAGGAAATGACACAATTGGAAAGATGGAATTGAACCACCTAGTGAATGTGGTTACTCACTAGTCAACCCATCAAGGATTCACCCTTAGGAATATTCTATTCCGTAAGAGCAGAACCAAAAGAAAAAGAGATTCATTCTTAAGGACACCTTTGACCTTAAGGGATCAAAAATAAAATTTGAAACTGGCAGGATCCAGAGACCCTAATATATAAATCCATGCTTTAAGGATTAGTCACTAATCCAAAAAGGGAGAAAATCATCTTGAAAAACAATATATGTGTATCAAGAAGTGCGTGTGTGCAACAAGTGAGTAGAGTGTATACCCCTATGTTAAAGTTATTGCTAACACTTTAACATGAGCAATGGCTTTAATGGAAACATAAACAACTCCACTGATTATGTTTCCACTATGAGATGCCCCTCAAGGTCAGGATCTAGGTCGTCATTGACCCTCAAGGTCATCTTTTACCTTGAGGTCAAAAAACCCAGGACTTCAATCCAGAATGCTAGGAAATGTAGAAAAATAGGTGAAAATAGGAGCAGAGAACAACAGAATAGGGGGGAAAGCTAGGTCCATGCAAAGACCCAATCAAGGCACTTAACATGACCCTAGATCACTCACTCAGAGGGCTAAATGCTCTTAATATGGAAGTGATTCCATTTTAAGATGATACATTAAGCCCCCACTTTAGCAAGAGTATGGACTCAATGCAAACTCTTGGTAAAGTAGATCATGATGAAAAGATAATCTTAGCGTAATCAAATGGACAAAGAGAAATCTCAAGCCCCCAAGGACTCAAGTCTTCATCAAATCCAAGATCATAATAAGAGAGACATCTCTAGAGAGAGAGAGAGTGATTATCTCACCCAATGAGAACTTATGTCCCATTGTGAACCACACAAGGAAACGGCGTAACTGGAAAGATGGAATTGAACCACCTAGTGAATGTGGTTACTCACTAGTCAACCCATCAAGGATTCACCCTTAGGAATATTCTATTTCGTAAGAGTAGAACCAAAAGAAAAAGAGATCCAGTCTTAAGGACACCTTCGACCTTAAGGCATCAAAAATAAAATTTGAAAGTAGCGGGATCAAGAGATCCTAATATATAAATCTATGCTTTAAGGATTAGTCACTAATCCAAAAAGGGAGAAAATCATCTTGAAAAACATTATATGTGTATCAAGAAGTGCGTGTGTGCAACAGGTGAGTAGAGCGTATACCCCTACATTAAAGTTATTGCTAACACTTTAACATGAGCAATGGTTTTAATAGAAACATAAACAACTCCACTAATTACGTTTCCACTACGAGATGCCCCCAGACGAAGACAAATCAAGGGAAATACCACATAAACATACAAAGAACATAGAAGGGATCTACCTACCGTGGGGTCAGTATGATCATAAGATAATAGATATATGATATTATTGCAAATGAATTGACATCATTCCCCAAAGAAAGTAGAACTAAAATCACAAAGGAGGAAAGATCACATAAGATATACAAAGAAGAATCTTTTCGGACCATGACATGGAGACCAAAAAGAATCAGTGCTACCATGTCACGGATCCAAGCAAATTACACAAGGAAACATGTGTGAACAATAGCACATTTATGGCATAACATGAAAGAACATATAGAAGAATAGAGATACATATAGAGGAATTGTACAACAGGTTTGATTCCTTTATCACCTTGCCCCAACAGAGTACCAAGGGTCGTATAAAATAATCTAACAACATTTAGCAAACACATTACAGGAGAAGCACAGTACAGCAGGAAAACACACAACAAAGCTACCACAAAGGAAAAGCCAATAAAGCATGCTGCCTACTCTCCCCATCTTGTTGTATATCATTTAGGGAAGGTGGGTAACTTGCAAGAGGGACTATATCCAACACAGTAGGAAGGATAGCCAGTTCCAAACAAGGATCCTCTTGAGAATCATCATGTTCAATACTAGGTTTAAGCATTAATTGTGATGAAAGCATATTAGGTAAATCAATGTCAATGTCAATAGTCTCATATTCATCATTAACATCATCAGTATCATCAAGAGTATCTTCTTCATCCAAATTAATCAAAATAGGATCTAAGATACGAATAGAATCATCATTAGTAACAACATCATGCATAGTTTTATCCGAAGAAGGTAGAGATCTTTGAAGAATAGAATTACAAGCTTTAGCATGAGCACGACACTTCTTACGATGTTCATTAGCATATTGATTCCATTTTTTTTTACTTGAAATAGGTTGAGAACTAGGGGGAACAACCACAAGATCCTTCACAAGTTCTTTAGGAATATTAATAGGATTATCAACAATAGTAGGAACTTGATTAACATAACTAGAAGCCATAGTTAAAGGAGGTATAGAAGGTGTAGGCAAAAGACCATGATTAAGATCAATAGGAGGTACACTTAATTTGAGAATCTTATGATGTTTATAAGCTTGATATGAATGGAAAATATTATCAGGTCGAGGAGGACATGAATTAGGTAATGAAGGCCAAAAGAAATCAAGAGAAACACAATCTCTAGGCCTAGAAGGTTGATATAAAGTATGGTTAATCATCTTCACTTCATCATCATGATCAAATTTAAGACATTTATGGATAGGTTAAGCAACAGTATGCATGGTATTTAACCACGGAAAACCAAGCTTAACTTGAAATTGATCAGAAGTAGGAACAACAACAAAGGTAGTGTTCACAATTTTTCCACAAAGTTCAATCGGAAAGTTAATAGAACCAAATGATGGATAAAGAAAACCATTACAAGTTTGAATCCACACATCTGATGTATCATAAGAATCGTGTTGCAAATTTTTCATAAAAAGATTTTCTTCAGTAATAACATTGACTAAAGATGTAGGATCAACAAGATAACCAAGAGTAGGTATCTGGGAAATCCTAGCATAAATGTAAAGGGGACCATTGGGAGCTTTAATAGTCTCAGAATCATCAAAGGTAATCAAAAGTTCCCGAGGTCTTTTATGCTTAAGTTGTTTTTGAGGTTTAGGTTGAGTTTTCACTTTAGTCTTAGGTTTTGGTTGAGGTTGAGATTGAACTTGAGGTTGAGGTTGAGGTGGAGATACAGTTTGACCAACATGCTCCACTTGATTAACAACATGATTGAAATCATCCATCTTTGAATCATGATACACAATTTCCATAGAAGATGGTTGAGCAATGGTATTAGTATCATGTGTAGGTAAAGGATTCATATAGATTTTAAGGTTTTGATTAGGAGGAGAGATAGATTTGTTCCCACTACCATCAAGATTATCCACAGATAAGGCATTAGAATCAATTAAGTCTTGAACCTTATGTTTTAAAGAATAACACTTCTCAGTATCATGACCATTCTGATGGTGATATTGACAAAAAGCTTTAGGATCAAAATATTTAGATGCAATCATAGTAGGTAAAAGAGGTCGAATAGGAGGTAAAGTAATCATATTAGCAGTTAACAACCTATTCATAATAGTATGTAAAGATTCAGAGAGAGGTGTAAACATACAATTTAATCGAAAAGTAGTGGATGCAGAAGTGGCATTGTGAGATGCAACAACAACTTGATCAGCAACTACATTCGCTTGTTTGTTTATCTTAACATAGTTGTTGAATTTTTGAAATTTGTTTGGATTAGGAGAAGCATCACTTTTATCAACTGGAACATGAGCCATTGGAGTGGTACTCTCAAATTGACTCATTTGTAATTGATAATGATGAAGCACTGCACAAAGTTGTTGAAAAGAGGTAAATTCAGCAAGTAGAATCTTATCTCTAATATCCTTTTGCAAATTTGAAATAAACATACATTGAATGTCAATATCAGGAATAGGATAGGAAATTTGAGCATGCAAATGCTTAAATCTACCAATAAATTCAATCAATGTTTCCTTAGTACTTTGTTTACAATGCATCAAATCAGTCAAAGACACTTCCAGGCCAATGTTGTTTTGAAATTGGTGAATAAAGGCATTAGTAAGTTTAGGAAAGGAATCAATAGAATAAGGAGGCAAGGAACAATACCATTGTAAGGCCTTGTCATGGAAAGTTCTAGCAAACAGTTTGGCTAAAATCCTATGGTCATGAGCATAATCACTACAAAGGATTTGAAATGTTTTAAAATGATGAATGGGGTCTCCTTTTCCGTTGTAATTCTCAAGACAAGGCATATCAACTTGTTGAGGAATAGGAGTAAGGGCTTCCCATGTCACATGTAGGAACACTAAACTTATTTTGAGTTAAGGAAGCAAGTTGTTGTTGTAGGGATGACACATTTTGAGCCAAACTAATGATTGTTAAATCATTAGAGGAAATAGGAGGACTAGCAACATTAGAAACACTAGGTAAAGTGTAAGAAGCTGCAAGAATAGAAGACACAACTAGAGGAACACTAGGAACTATAGTTGGAAGCAGATTGGAATAAGTAAAAGGAACATTATGATATGAAGGTTGTGATGTAGGAAGAGACACAGGAGGAACACTCATAGGAATAGAGGGAACCATCATAGTCACCAAAGTAGGAGTATAGGTAGGAATACTTGGTAAAGAATTAGAAGAAGGTTTGACACTAGTAACAGGAGGAATCAACCCCAAATCTTGAGCTTCTTGAGCTAAAGGTTTAACATTTGAATGCACAAGGTGAGTAATACCATGCAAGAGGTTAATACCTTGATCACTATCATGAAGGAATTTCTTAAGAGCCTCTATAGCCTAAATATAATCTTGATTATAGTTTACTTGAAGAAGCCAATTACCCATTTTATCAAGTTTTGTGGAAAGTGTTTGGACTTTCTCGGGAGCAACTCTTAAAGCATCATCCTCATCATGAGATGAGTGAGAAGAGTTATGCTCCATCATAGGATTGGAATCATGAAGAATTAAATTATCATTCGGTATCCTAAGCAAAGGAGAAGAAGATTCAGGATCAAAGGCACCCATGATTCTATGACTTCTTCTAACCAGAATGCTATAAGTAGGACTAAAGGTAGTAAAGCTCATAAACCAATGCAATGCAAATGAACTAAAATAACACAAAATATTTTGATTTTATATGAGATGCAAACACATAAAAGGAATATAATACATGCAATATCTAACACCATAAAATATAATAAAGCATCTAATTCCACAAAAGAAAGGAGATTAAGTATGTCGGGTTCACCAAAATGAATGAGGTGAACACACAAGGGAATATAAAGGAAGATCTAACACAATAGAGCATCTAAATCCACAAAAGAAAGGAGGTTAAGTGTGTCAAGTTCACCAAAATGAATGATATTAAATTGTATCACCTCATTGAAATATGTGGGAAATATGAGATCAACTACTAAATCCAAATTCCCAAAGGAGAGATCCAAATTGATCAACCAAAAGGTTAATGCACAATTGAATCAATCTATGAAGAATATGAATAAGGAAGAAGATATTATATTTTTCTATGAAGATTATATGCTTTAAATCTAAAATAATTGAAAGACAAGTACTAACCTCAAAATAGGGCAGATCTGGAAAATATTGATTTCTGGTGTCTGTGTGTAGTTTCAAGCAATTTTGCAACCTGTTTCGGACTGGAAATGTCGAGGCGAAGAAAACCCAAAAAAAATTTATCTTTCTGACAATAGGTAGTCTTTGACCCCGATAAAAGGTCAAAGACTACTTTGAGATTTTGAAGGTCAACTTTGATTTTGTTCACAGATCCCGACAGTTCACTAAAAAGGGTATCCAAATCCAAGCTCAGATCCGCAGTTTCACACCTGTACCTACAAGAAAAAGAGGGTTTTTGTTGGTTGGATGGGGGGTTTGCCTTGGTCAAACCCCAATTTGGAAACAACCTTGAAATTGAATTAAAATTGTAATATGCATAAACAAAGCAAATGGAACTTTTCACCTTGCTTATGTTGAAGTCCTTGTAGAGGATTCAAATCCTTGAATCCACAAGTATGGATGCTCCAATGAATGTAGAAGTATGTAGGATGTCTCAAGTCAATGGCATTTGATCTTCAACACCAATCTTGAATGGATCTTTGCATAGACTTGGATGAATTTGGAAGGATGGATCTTCAAGGGGGCTCCAAAGAGATTGAATCCTTCAATGGCTAACAATGGATTTCCTTGATGAATGCTTGAATGCTTGAATGGATGCTTAGGCTTGAGGATGAATGAATTCTTGCTTTCTTTCCTTCTCCTTCTTGCTTGCTTGATTTCACTTGAGAGCTTAAGAGATGAGATGTGAATAATGGATGCTTGATTGCAAAAAGTGATGGAGAAAATGAGAGAGGAAGGCTTCCTTTTATAGTGAACTAGGGCACAAACCTCTAGAGAAGGCTGACATTGGGGAATTAAATCCAAATTAACCTTAACCCCTAGAAATGGACCCATATTAAATGAAATTTAAGGATTTACCATTTAGAAACCTTAAATGGCTGACCCGGAAGTGGGAAAACAAATATTTCTGAAACCCAACATCCGAAAATCATGGGATCCTAAAATTTGAACCCTAGGTCAAAGACAAGGTAGACCCCACCCTAGGTTAGGGTTGAGGTTGTCCTTGACCTAGGTCAGGGTCTAGGTCATCTTTGACCCTCAAGGTCATCTTTGAGCTTGAGGTCAAAAAACCTAGGACCTCAATCCAGAATGCTAGGAAATGTAGAAAAATAGGTGAAAATAGGAGCAGAGAACAACATAACAGGGGGGAAAGCCAGATCCATGCAAAGACCCAATCAAGGCACTTAACATGACCCCAAACCACTCACTCAAAGGGATAAACACTCTTAACATGGAAGTGCTTACATTTTAAGACGATACACCTTGTTAGAAGGTAAAAACTACGGTGGGGATGACACCCACAAAGATCCACTACTGCAGTAATGAAGTTGTCAAGTAAGGATGCAAAGATTTGATCACTTCTAGTGATCTTACCCTATTAGGAGTAACAAAAATATCAGCTAGATCTACCTCGTTAGAGGATTTCAAAAACACAATTAAGTGTGCACTTGATTAGAGATTTTACAAAAAGATTGTTAAGTCCACTCTATTAAGAGATTTAAGGTCTGCTACAATGGTTAAAAAGTAACATTAAGATTGATTTGTAAATAGAAACTAATCTTTCCTGATATCATATATGTTATGTACTTATCTGTTATCACCTCAATGTGATTGATCTCTTCTCTGAATACTGCTTGATAGCCTTCTATTTTTTATCAACTATATACTTTGTCAATGCTTTAAACTTAAGCATGTTTGATCTTCATAGGTCTTCCCAAAATGGAAACTACTTCAAGTGTGATTCATGTCAAAATGACATCTATACAATATTTATATCAAAGTGATTTGACCTAATTAGGGTTTAAACACTATCTTAGAAAATCCAAGATCAACGGTTCAAATGAATAACCTAGATCATCTTTACATTGGAATCATCAATAATTAAATGATTACATCCACATTTAATTTCATCTCAATCTTGGTAAACCATTTTCTAATTGGTGTAAACCATTTGCCTTGTAGTTTGTGCCATTCCAAACTGCTATGTTGTTTCTTGTTTTGCTCAGTGTACACTGCATTCATCACCCGGTATTTAACTAGTGCTCAATTTATATGAATGCTTGGTGACTACTATGCTCGTTACTCGATAATCATCAGGCTCAGTAAGAGTACTCGGTCAAAACTATATTCGGTTGATGTAGTGATTTGCCTTGTATTCTGCTCGATGTCTAGGCTCTATGTGGTGATTGACTAACATGTCTTGTCTCCTTTACTGACTATATGACTGAATGATACTAATGACAACCATTAATGCTCTTAGGAGTAACATAAACATAGGAAAAATTTATATCAAAATTTATCAAAAGGCCAACCCAGATCTAATGACAAGGTCTATTTCATCACATGAGGTCTTTTCTACAAATTTACCCAAAAAAGCCTCATTTAAATGAACATCCAAAAAACCCTTTTGACCAACAATTTCTCATTCCCCAAATCTACAAATAACCCATTATAACATCGAACCCAAAACCCTCAAATCTATAATAAACAACCTAAAACATCCATATTGTTGACACCTAAAATTACTCTTAAGTGTAATGGCCTACGGGAAGCTTTAGTGAATGTGGGACTCTAATGTTTTTCATCAATCAACCTCTAGGAATTTAGAAGCTAACTCTTCATACTATGTTTTGAGGGAGAGAGTTAGAAAATGATGAAATTACAAAAGGTGATACACCAAATATTTTAGAACACTTTAAACAACTGAGTGCACATGATATTCTCAACAAGGAATCTCAAGGAAACTTATGAAACCAACCAAACTTAGAGCATAAACACACCTAGTCAAAGCTTAACACACAAACATATATCAGAGTGCATGATAATGTATATAAAATGAAAAAGCTTTAAAAGAACAGTCTACTCCAAATATGAAATACATATGCTATGGTAAAGATATAAATACCACATAAATCTGCAACTGAACAATGAACCACCAGATATACCAAATGGTGGAATGCATGATTGATTTGCATTAATGATTCAGAAAACATATACAGTTTAAGGCAAAAGAGATTTTCTTCTATAAGCATGAGGATTCAAAATTTATACCCCATTGGAATCCATTTTTAATTACAGATGAACATTATATAGAATTGGGTAGGAAGAACCCCAAATTTCAAAGAAGAAAACAACTATTGAAGAGGTGTGGAACCGCACACTTGAAGGAACTAAGAGGTTGCTTTCTATGCCATCCCTGGGAGATAGACGACTCACACTTGATCTAATCCCCAACATAAATTAGCTCACAATAATGGTGTTTGGGTAATAGAAATAAATCTAGATGGTGAAAACTTCTGAGGAACAATCATACTTTACTAAGGTAGCTCCAGAATTGTGGGTGTTCGGATGTGCATAGATATTTGGCTATAACTTTGACAAGCACATGGAAGACAGTTGAGAAACCTACAATAGCATTTGGTCAAGGAACAAAATGAGACACACTGTACAATGACATTGAGAGCTATGAAGGAGGGGATTCAGTCTTCTTAAAACATCTACAAGAAGGCCATGTTTATAGTTTTGTGAAGATCTGGGCTCGCCAACAAAAATAACTATGATTAGATAGAAAAGGGCCACATGGTGCTCGATCGGGGACTCTTGTCTTTTCTTTTCTTCCTTTGTTGGAGGACACCCATGAGGTCAACACATGTACAAGCCTTGAAAGGCTCAGGCTCACAAGAAAAAGAATGTTATGAATGACATGAAGGACACATGGCACTTGAGTAGGGAGCCTTGCTCAAAGGTATGACGATCCATTCCAAGATACATGCTGAGTTGAAAAGTGGAAGGATATGCATTTCTACTCATATAATCACTGTAAAGAATAAATAATGAAAGTATTTGAAAGGATACTTTGTGGAGATGGATAAATTAATGTTTACAACTTTTGGTGACTCTAGAGGAATATGGCATGCTAGAATGAACTTTGAATCTCTAGCTTCCCCCAAGATATCTTCCTTTACGCATCGGTGCCTAAGAGGTTGTCAATTTGTGCTTGCAACAATTATTATTCTCCCTCCAAGGGTAGTTTCCATATCTTCAGGCACTTGTACTCTTTGTCTAGGTCGATCAACTCTTGAAAATAAATGACTCCAGATTAGATCACCAAAATCAGACTTGAAGAGCACCTACGAACGTACCCCCAGGTTGAACAATCTCTTAAAGAACATCAAATCAGGATTCATGTGGAGCATTTGGTGATTAGAATTATGCAGCTAATGGTCTATTATCCCTATGTAATCCTTCAGATCCAAAAATGAATCATCCACGATGAAGGGAGAGGGAAACCCATGCTTCTCTAACTCTATAAATCTCTCTCTCATACTTATCATTGCAACCTCCAAAGTTGAGAGTGTGTCTTGCATCTGCAAGGATTCCTTATCGCAAGTGATTATTGCATTCAAAATGTAAATGGTGGACAACCAATTTGTGAATCTCACGCTGGTGAGAACTTGGTCTGATGTGACATATACCCAGCTTGTAAAATTTTGAGCATTCAAGAGCATGGGCAATGTGAACTCTAAAAATTGGTTGATTATGGACTTGACCACAACGCAGAAATAATATGCCTCCTTCAAGTATCAAAAGGAAGGCATGCTCAAAATAATGAAGTTCATTATTATATCCCACTTAGTAACAAGCATATGTTTTAAAATGGGGAACATGTCAGTGGGAGGTGGAGGGACTGGACCACTCTTTGAGAGAAGATTATTTTGGGCTTTGACTTCTACAACCCTATTTATCAGATCCTTTTCTTTATATGCTACATTGGCCAGCTGATATTGTAGGTTCCCTAATTCTATGCTCCGATAAGTGACCTTTGTTAAGCTTTGAGCTAAGTCATCTTGTTCCTTCTTTAGTGTGGCCTCCAATTCAAGCTTACACTTGTCCACCTCTGCAAGTCTATCATTGATGTTCTTCAATTTGGTAGCCTTTCTATCCTTCTATTGCACAATAAGTGCATGTGTGTTGCTCAGTTATTTCTCCATGGGTTCCTTCTCCATGGTAAGTATCTTGACTTGGTCTTGGAGACATGTCATGTCTTTCATGCTATCCTATAGATGTGCTAGCTCTAACTCCTTCTCAATGATCCTCTTCAAATATTTACTATTTTCTTCCTTATCCTACTATAGTTGGGATGTTGCATCTTGCACTTGGATTTGAAGTGCATCCTCTTTAATCTTCTCCTGGAAAACTTGGGCTCTAAGCACCTTGATTTCGGTCTCCTAGGACTTCTCTCTATCTATGAGGTGATCATTGGTTTCTTTCATTTTTCTCAGCTCCTCCTCATGCTTGCCAAAATTCCTTGCCTTCTTCATGTAATCTGAGGAGGTGAATCTATGTTCTTTTTTGGTGATCTCTACCTTATCTTCTAGTTGTGTGGATCTTAGGTCGACCCCCTAGTAGGACAGCCGATAATCATCTTTGGTCATCTCTCCTTGGGGTTTGATCACCTTATGTTGTATGTACTCAAATAATAGTTGTTGATTTTGATCGGTAAAGAAAGATTTCACCTTAGGTGTAGCGAGATTTAGTGCATCTTTTCCCCTCTTCTACTTTTCTCACTGACCTATTTCCAACCTCCTTGTCTCAATTTTTTTCTACCAATCCTCATAGGAAGCATTGTATTGACCCATGAATGGTGCTCTGGGAGGGAGCGCATACAAGGTTTTTACCAATGTGGAGGTCTATAGGGGTAACAAGATTTTGGTTGGGGATTATGGGGGAAAACTTTAGGGATTTTTCAGGGAAGGAATAGAAGAGGTGATTGCGCTTGATTGGATGAGTAGAAGGGCAGAGCTTGAAATCACCACCAGAGTGATTTCAAAAGTTAATGCTCGAGTAGCCGTGGGTGGGGTGAATGGATTTGGGCTTGAGGTGATCACTGCAAAAGGAACTCTAGCTGATGCCATGGTGGAATCATAAATTATGGCCACACTCACAAGGGTTCTAGGAATAGTGGCAGTGGTAGGGGGTATTGGTGGTGCAATCTAAGATGGAATAGTAGGTGGAGTGAAAGCGATGATGAGCACAATAATAGAAACTAAATACTGAGAGTTGATGAGAGGGGGAATGAAACTTACTTGGACCATTGTTGATGCATTCCCTAGGCTAGAGCCTATATTTTTCCTTTTGGATGGCGGGGTTGGAGGAAAATAAAAAACTATTTGTTGCGAGGAGCTAAAGTAATAATCCACTAACTTCCTTGTATTAGATCTTTGCCCCTTCAAAGTGTCAAAACTTCTTGTTACTTGGGTAGGTTGTGAAGCAGGAGGAATGATCCTTCCTCTTTGCAGAATTGTCATCATAATTATCTACCTTCATCTACACCAAATGGAGATGGGGGTTGTGCAAGCGCAGACTCCTCATCATCCGTTTGGGCTTGATCCCATAGTTAATTTAATTTTTCATCATGTTTTTTGTTACCAAGGCCCATTTGCGTTGCTTGGATCTCCTGGTAGTAAATCCAAAATGCTAATTTCTTATCTTCAGACCAACTCTCCTCATCTATCTTCTCTTTGAGTGTTTAAGGAATTCCCTTAAAGGGGTCTTCTTCAACAGAGAACCTATAGAAAGAATAGAATGGTGGATACTCTTCTTGTGGTAATTATCCCATAACAATGAATAAAGTTGGGTCCTTAACCCTTGGGATCATACGCATCTCCCAATAATCTTGGGTTGCATGCTTGATGGAGTTCCTCTAGTTCGAAAGGCAACCATCTGGGTCAAAAATTTATTTATAATTAATGAAAAGGAGGCCTATTTGTAGCAATTTAGATGTGAGTACTCCCTCAGCGTCAACCTTCTTCTCTAGTGTGATTGGCCCTAGGGTCTTCTTTCCTTGAATAACGACGGTAAATTTCTTCCTGACATCATTCCTTGCTTTGATTATATAGGCCTTCCTTAGAATCTTTAGTGCTAGAGTGTGATTTGAAATAAAGAGAGGTAGGTAGAAGGGTTCTTTCATGAATTCATGCACTTGTACTTATGTGAATTAATCTCTGAAGAACCACTCGCACCTAGGAACAAAAGTCCTTAATCAATCCATTTGATCATATATGAAGCGTGGGGGAGTCACTAGATTCTAGCCTTAGAAATCACAAGCAATAGGAGCTAGGAAACTTGCAAGAATTCATAAAAATCATGTGTGGGAGACATTAGAGGGGTCCACATAGTAACAAACAATATTTTTCCTTCAGCATCATTCGTATTCAGATCCATAAAACATTGAAAGAACTGAACATTTTGGTGCAAGAACGTGTGGATCAGATAGGAAATGTGGTGGAAGATCAAATCCTACTTGAAGAGGATGAGCTAGGATTTTATTTACAGGGAAAATTCCTCTATGAAATTTTAAAAAAATGGATCCTTCTACTTTTGGATCTTAAAACACATACCCATTTGGAAGGGTTGCACATTATAGTCATTCTTGAAGTCTTAAACTAAGGTGAGCATCAAGAATATTTCATGGATGTTCTCATGAACCAACCCCTTGATTCCCAAGGGAAACTTGGGTGGGATGGTGTTTCTTTTGTTCTTGTTAAAGAAGGAATTGTAGAAGGGCACGAGGTCCCGCCTGGTGGCCTAGTAACTCTCTATACCTTATCTATTGAATTCTTCCACATTAGGTTGTTGTGGGGGAATGCATAGCATGTCCTAGATAGCTGCAGGGATTACAACAAGCCTAAGCTATGTGCCTTGGATAGTGTTTATCTTCCCATTGAAGAATGTGGTGCACCATTGAACAAGTTCTAGATAGTGTGGTACTTTGGGCACCATGAATTGCGGGAGACCACACTTCCAAATCCTAGAAGGATGTTCAACAAGTTCTATCCTTTTTCTATCTTCCAACATCCTTCAACAAGAAGCCTCCCTTAGATAATTGGGCATCTTTTGTAGGTCAAGATCACAAACCTCTTCCAACAAATCAATTAGAACAGTTATGTTCTTTTTCATGTCTTTCTCCTTTGACTTGGTTTTTTCATAGACTATCTTGGGTGACATCACATGGCTTGTGTAAGAATTATCACAATAGATATCCACAAAGCCAAGAAAATCTCCTAAATATGAAGCTCCAGTCCCAAAAGAGGTTCTCGCGACTGCCATATTTGTTTACATTCCTTGCTTCATGAATTCCTTTGCCTAAAGCCTTGTGCTCTATGTGGTTTCTCTCTACAACAATGCTTACTTGAAGCTCAAAAAATTCTATCTCAAATGCTTCCACTCAAAACACTCAAGGCTCAAGAAAATGCAAAAAATCCTAAGGATTGCTTAGGGAAGAATCTTTGGAATAAATAAGACTATAAATCTAGGCAATAATGCCTTGAGAGATGTTGTTGGTCTTTTCGTTATGCATTGTAACCCTAATTATTAGCTAATGTCTTAACCTTCACTCATGCAACTCGACGCACATAACATTGAAATACTACCAGTTGTACCTTGAGAAACACACATTAATCTTTCACATCACCATACTCATGAAAATGAGCCTCCTCACAACTCCCACACCAAACCGTAAATATTTTTATTTAATACCAAATGCCACTAAAAAATCTTCTTTCCATCGATCTAAAATCGTGACATGTGGCCCCTGAAAATTCAACCCCATGAGAGACTGCAATCTAAAACCTATCAATAGTGGAGGTCTTAAAACCTCTTTGAAAATATTTTCCCTTTACCACTAAAAAAACTAGGAACTCAAACCGAAAAGGCCCCACTTTGCTAAAATCTTGGAGCTTTTAACTTATTGAAAACCAAAAAAAGGGAGACACTTATTTACATTAAAATACAACATGTACTATAGGATCAGTTGAATTGTTTAAGGTGGATCCCATTGACCAAGATCCCGAGAGACTCCCCATCCATTATCTCGAGCTCAAAAGAGTTGAATTGATTGCACCTTGTGCTGTGAGAAAATCATTTCCGAAGGCTATCAAAATTTGCGTGTAGATCACCTTGGTAGGTCTGACATCAATGTCGTATTCCATGGATTTTTTGATCTAGTTGGCTCTTTTCTCAATGATCTCCCCCTCCATGATGTATTTGTAGATGCTATAATTGGCCACAAATACTATTATTTTGTTGGATGCTATGAAGTGTCTAAATTTCTTCATCCCTTTGACAATGGTGAATACATTCTTTTGCATGAAGTTATATTTTATTTTATAGTCCTTAAGTTCCTTTGAGTAGAAATAAATATGGTGTTCGACATTGCTTGTTCTTATGAGCTAGCACCATAGCAATACTAAAATTTCTTGTGTACACATACATAATGAAATCCCAAGACAAGTTTGAGTTTACCAGAACAAGAGAAGACACAGTAGCTTCTTTAATCTTTTTGAAAGCCTTTGATGCTTCTAGAGTCCATTTAAACTGGAGGTCCTTCTTCAACATTAGTGTAATTGGCCTCACTAGTCCATAAAAGTCAGCTATGAACTTGCTCACACAATTAATCTTCTTGAGGAAAGATTGTAAGCTCTTCTTATTCACAGGTAATGGAAACTCTTAGATTGGTCAAATTTTTTTTGGATTAAATGCCATGCCATCTTTCGATACCATGTATCCGATGAGCTTCTCTTGAGGAACTCTAAACATACACTTCTTGGGATTGAGTGAGATGCCAAACTCTTGGCATCTTCAGAAAATGACCTCTAGATGGTCGAAATGATCCGGAATAGGCTTAGAAAACACAATAAGATCATCTAGATTAGTTAGGATAATCTTATTGATCATGTCCTTAAACACAATATCCATAGTGCGTTGAAAAGTCACACAAGCACTAGATAGACCGAAGGGCATCCTTTTGTATGCAAATATTCCCCACTTAGTGGTGAATGTTGTTTTATGTTGGTCCTCCTCTTTGACTAGCACCTAGTTTTAAGTCAATAATGTTAGAGAATAAATTTTTTTCTTATTAATTAAATCATGTTTGATTTAATTACTAAGTCACTTATTATCTCTTTCTACTTAAGCTAAACTTTAGATATATAATAATAATTAATTGCTTTATTAATTATTATTGTGCAACCTAGGTTTTACCATTTTAGGGTTTCACATCTCCTTTTATAAGGATTTATCTCCTCTTGTTTTCATAACTTTTTAATAGATTGTAACATAGATTATTATTGAATTGCAACTTTTGTTTTTCCACATCAAGGATTTCTCCTCTCTCGTGGATCCATGTGTTCAGGCCTCTCTAGCTTCTTTCTTCTCTCTCTTTCTATGATAGGTGTTTGCATGCAGGTGTTCTTGGGAGTTGTGGTTTGTTTACTCATCAACTCCAATAAATAAACCATCAAGCAAAGAAATCATCTCGGACCTGATGATTGATTGTAATATAACTTCCATAGATGGCAGTAGATAGTGATCCTTCAACAAATCTCTATGCAGCTCGTGTAAGTCAACGCAAAGGTGGATGTATCCATTATTTTTGTGGATAGGGACCAAATTGAACACCCATGTACTATTCTTGATTTGGAAGATGATCTATGAGTCCACCATCTTGGTTAGGTCTTTGGCCATCAATGACTTGATCTTTGGGTTCACCGATTTTTTCTTTTGTCAGAATAACCTTGCTCCTTCAGTCAGTTCAATGGTGTGTTGGATTACTGATGGGTCATAGCCTTTTAGGTCTTCATAAGATCAAGAAACCACACCTTCATACTTCTTGTAAAGATGAATCGGGTGGTCTTGGTTGTGCTAAGGGACATCATTCCCAACCTTTATAATTTGAGCTTTTCCAACCTCTAGATCAGTATAGTCTTTCTCGTCTATTGTGAATTTTTTCCTGTTGGTGCTAACATCATCATAGTCAAAGATGTTCTCTAGGGTGATCAAAATTCTTTAAAGCTTGTTTCTCTTGAGCTAAATTACTTGGTCTCCATAAGCTTGAACTACTATCTTTGGTTGTAGCTAGTCTTGGAATTCACCTGAATGCTATAAGAATGCGGCGATGTGCTTATCACTTTTAAATACTTGCCAGTTTTGATCAGTATTGAACATAGAAAGCCTTACATTTACTTGGAAATCATAAAATCCTTCAATGAGATCCCACACCCTATGATGATAAGAGTGCATAAACACATTTTTTACAGTTTCTATGTTCCATACTTGATGCACTACTAGCTCAAAATCTCTAAGAACCTTTAACTTCTTGATACCCATATGCTCAACAAGACTCATTCCATGGATCAACCCCTCATACTCTACTTCATTGTTGGAACATGGGACCTAAAAGCAGAAAGCTCTCAAGATATTTTCACCATTTGGGGAAGTCAGATACACACCAGGGCTAGAGTCTTTCTTGATTCTCTTGTCATCAAAGTGTAGCATCCATAGAGCAGAAATCTTGCTCTCAATCTCTTCAGCCTCAATTACAACATATTTGGTCACCTGTGGAATGGGCTAGTCTTCTTTGTATATAATATAGGTGCCAAGGCCAATAGAATGGAAACCCCACAAACTATTAGAGTAGTAATCCTTGAGAAGGGTGGACTCCTTTACTAGCTCAAATTTTTTAATATTCTCATCCCCTGAGAGCTCTTTAAGTTGTTCTGCTTTCTTAAATTTTGAATTAGTTAAAGCTTCCAAAACAACATGTTTAGAATGTAGGGTCTTACAATTTTAACTTGTCTACATGCTTGATCCTTATGATGAGGTGTGACCAATCAAAGGATAAGTATATGTTGATCCTAGTGGTAAAGTCTTGGGAGAGACAAAGACCAAAAGCAACAAGGATGTTGATAATAACCACCTCATGTGGTATAGTGGGGTGACCCCACAATAGTGGGTTACACTTTTTTAGACATGCTGATTTTTGCTGAAATCACACATTTTTAATAAAATATGATTATTTAAGCCTTGAGAGGTTCTATTTGAAGGAATTAATTACAAATGGTTAGCTCAAAGCCTCTTAAATATAAAAAACATTGATATAACATCTATACTCCTCATTCATACTTGCAATGGAATCTCCTTCGCACCTATTAAAATGCTGACACAAAATCACTTGAACTTTATCTTTTGGGAGATCAAATGAATCCATTTGAAAAACCTAACTATGTAGTATTCTACTACTGAGAATAATCTTTCCATTGATTATAATGTTAATATATATTAAGTTTATTATGACTTTGTATTTTTAGTTTTACTAAACATAGATATTTCACCGTATGTCTACCTCTATGTTTGACACTTATGGAAAAATAGTAAATGAGACAAAAAAAAATTCTAAAAAATATCCATGCCCTAGGTAGTTAAGTTATCTTTCTATCAAAAAAAATAAAAATTAAATTGGACAAATACACGACAAGTTATAAGCTATGTAGTCAAGGTATGTCAAAATTACCATTTAGTCAACTTCAAACGTTAATAAAATATGAAATAATCATGATAATGTCATCAAACCAATTGCATTCCTGCTGTATGGATGTTACAAAACTAATTTCAAAAGAATCACATTGATATCTATTTTAGAAAAAAAGTTATGCTCTATGAAAACAATGTAACTCTTTGAAAATGACGTTTTTAGCAGCATACCATTTTTCATGGGAGAAAGAAAAAAACATTCAAATAAAATAAAAAATAAAAATAAAAAATATATTTAGAATCTAGACAGAAAATCCTAAAAGACTCTAATTTACTTCATCTTCTTATTTCAAATAGCTTAACGACAATATGCATCTGAATCTGATTTTATTTTTTAAAATGTAGAGTTCAGTGTCCGTTCAGGCAAAAAAGTGTAACCCACTATTGTGGGTTCACCCAATGATGCTCAAACAAGCATATAAGGTGAGTGAGAGATTATTGATAACACCTACGATATGCACTCTATTTCCATCAAGATACATAAGTCCTCTATTCAAGGGCTCATATTCAAGATCAAGGGCCTCGATGTTTGTTTTTTGCATAACAGTGGTGCTAGCCCCACTATCAATCATAGAGTTGTATAACAGCTTCCTATTCACGATAAGTATTAAGTATAAATGGGTAGGCTTTGGACACTCTACCTTTGTGCTTAAGATCACAACTCCTTAGTTGAATAATGCAGTGTGAATGTGTTCTTGAATACAAGGCTCTATTGGTTTTCTTGGTGGTCCTTTTTATTTTGTTTGAGCGAGAGTGTTATTAAGAAATTGATTTGTCTTGTCTGTTTTAGATAATGCTTCTTTCAACAAAGACCTTTATCTCATCATGGTGAGGATATCCCAAAGGGACATATTTGAAGGAGCCTTCATCTTATCGGCCACATTAAGATCAGTTGGTATAGTGCGCTTTGTATCCCCATACTTGTATGTTGATGGCTCCTTTGGATTTAGGTAAGGAGGGGTGACAATGGGCTCAATAGTCACCTTAATCATACTGGGCTTTCTTTGTTGTACTACTGGCTCTCCAATATTCCATCTTTTTGAGTGTAGGTTGTAATCAAAGTGCACTTGTGGGGCTTTTTTAGCAAACCCAGAGGTACTATTTGGATCAAACAGGTTTTCCAACATGACCTCCTCATATTCCATCCAAGAGAACAAAGAATGTTCAAGGGTGATTTTTGCTTCTCTTTCCAATGACATACCTTGAAATTGAGAGGTCAATACTACAGTCTTTATAATGGGTTAGACACTAAGATTAGTTGAAAAGCCTTGGGCCCTTTGATCCATAATTTATTGTTGAATATTCCCTCTCAGACAATTACATGGAGTGTGACCATTTTTGCAAGGGAAACACCATGCATTATCTTATGCCAAGTTGTTTTTCCCTTGAATCAACTCCCTTCTCTGACTAAGAATATTTTCAAGGGGTTAGGCATAGTTACTAGTTGGTTATTAGCCTGGGCTGGCTAGATTTGTTACCTCCTTGATATTGGTTAGCCTGATAGCTCAACTTTCTTGAATAGTGGTTTTTATAGGGAAGTCTTCCAGAGAGATCTTGGTTCCTTTTCATATTGATAATCTCATTTGAAAATGTGCACAACATGTTTTTCATTTCACTTACCTTAGTTGCCAAGTTAGTGGGAGAGGAAGTGGCTACAGTACTAGGCGGAGCGCCTAATGTACTAGGTTGTAAACTTGGATAGTAATAATGTGATTGGGGAAAAGAGAAATGCTTGGAACATTCTCAAAATGAAGGGGAGAAGCTTGCAAGTCTGCAAATATAGGCATGATGGGTCTAGCAGGGATCTGACCAACATTAATGAGACTATTTTTTTCCCTTATGGTAGCTGCGTACGCATCTGGTAGTGTTTTTCTTCCCATGGATTGGATCATGATAGATATGAAAGGAATAAAATCTTTGATATTGAAAACATATGTCATGTCAACTGGGAACCTTGCAAAAAAAGGTATTCTATGTTAGGTTTTGTGGAACATGGTGTTGAAGTCTATGATTGCCTCTTGTTGAGCCTATTTGATAGTGATCAAATGTTGAAATAGTGACGATCTATCTCCGTTGTCAGAGAAATGCTCATAGAAAGGATAAAAAATTTAGTCCCATGTCATGATGGAGTTAGTAGGGAGTGAGTGATACCAGTATTGAGATTTTCCCTTGAAAGAGGTTGTCAAGAGCCTTAGAGCCACATCTCGCTTTGAAATGTTGTGTAGCGTGCATACCTCTACAACATCTTGCAGATGTTATCCCGGGGTCTTAGAATCCTCCCCTATAAACTTAGGAAATGCTTTGAGGGAATATGTAGGGATCTATCCCCATATAGCTTGGGGGGTAGGAGGAACTAGAGGACTACCATTGTTCCAAGCCACAAAGTTTTTGGGTTGATTTTGCATTATGGGTTGTTGATGACCTGGGTTTTTTGCTTGGTTATGCACTTGTTGGGCTTGAGCTTGTCGATTAGGGCTTCTATAAGTGCCAAATACTACTAGGGGAATAAGCAAATGACATTCTCCTTGAGACTGAGATCTAGTAATCAGTCTATGGCTCATGCACCCTCTAAGACTTCAGATAGAATGTTTTTTTGGTGTCCCACTGGGCATGCCATAAAAATGACTATTGACACCTAAAATAACTCTTAAGTGTAATGACATATGGGAAGCTTTGGTGAATGTGGGACTCTAATGCTTTTCACTGAGAAACCTCCATAAATTTAGAAGTCAAATCTTCATACTTTGTTTTGAGGGAAAGAGTTAGAAAATGATGAAATTGAAAAAGGTGATACGCCAAATCTTTTAGAAAACTTTAAACAACTAAATGCACAGGCTATTCCCAACAAGGAATCTCAAGGAAAATTATGAAACCAACCAAACCTAGAACATAAACACACCTAGTCAAAGCTCAACCTACAAACATAGGGCAGAGAACATGGTAATGTATATGAAACATAAAATCTTTAAAAGCACAATCTACTCCAAATACGCAATACAGATGCTACGCTAAAGTTCTAAACAACACATAAATCTAAAAATGAACAATGAACCACCATATATACCAAAGGGAAGAATGAAAAATTGATTTGTATTAACGATTGATAAAATATATACAGTTTAAGGAAAAAGAGATTTGCTTCTATAAGTGTGAGGATTCAAAAGTTATCCCTCATTGAAATACCTTTTTCAATACATATGAACATTATATATCACTGGGTAGGAAGAACCCCAAAATTCAAAGAAAGAAAATGACTGTTGAAGAGGTGTGACACCACACACTTGAAGGAATCGAGAGGTTGCTTTCTACGCCATCCCTAGGAGATAGGTGTCTTACACAATATGATCCCCAAGAGAAATTGGCTCACAATAGTGGTGTTTGGGAAACAGAAACAACTTCGAATGGAGATCTCTTCTGAGGAACAATCGTACTTTACTAAGGAAGTTCCAGAATTACAGATGTTTGGACACACATAGAGATTCAACTATAGCTTTGATAGGTGTGTGAAATAAAGTTGAGAAACCTATAACAACATTTGGTCGAGGAACAATTTGGGACATGAAGTACAATGACATTGAGAGATGGGAAGGAGGGGAGACGATCTTCTTAAAATGCCCAAGAGAAGGCCACGTGTACAGTTTTGTGAAGAATTGGGCTCACCAACAAAAAGAACTATGGCTGGCTAGAAAAGATTCATGTGTCGCTTGAGTAAGGACTCTTGTATTTTCTTTTCTTCCTTTTCGTGAGGACACCTACGAGATTGAGACGTGTAAATCCCTTGAAAGGCCCAATCTCACAAGCAAAATAATGTTATGAATGACACAAAGGACACATGGCACTCGAGTGGGGAGCCTTTCTCAAATGGATGGAAATCCATTCCAAGATACACGTTGAGATGATAAGTGGTAGATTGCATTTTGCTACTCACATACTCACCGCAAATAATAAATAATGCACGCAGTTGAAAGGATGCTTTGCAAAGATGGGAAAATTTTGTTTACACATATATCTTTCTATGTCTCTCATTGTTTCATGCATTCTCATGGATTCATGCCTAGGGTTATAACAACCAATACCATGGCTCTGATACCATGTGTAAGGAAACTTGGAGCCAATTTTATGATAATTTCCACATAATCCATTATAGATCTTATACAAATAAACATTTAGAATCTATATAGAAGAGAATAGACAACATAGCCACAAAAATGTGACATAAGATATATCGTAGAAAAACCCTTAATGGGGAAAAAATTCCAGCCTCCAAAAGCATCCATCATCCATGTATTAGTCAGTAATGTGTTCATTACAATACACCTTAAAAGACTTTGAAGCCCCAACCATAAGCAAACATTCCTTGTGAACAAGCATGAATCCACAAATCCCATGTCATGCTTCTACCTCCACAAATGCTAACCTGGATAATCTCATCAACTATCCTCGTGGTTTCTTTTATAGAAACAAGCTCCCACAAAACCACAAGTGGTATTATATAAACCATGTGCTAAAACCATGAGCTACTGAATCCCCTTTTGACCCACATTCAATATTGGGTACTTTATTTAATTATTTGCCCTATATTAAATAATTACATCAAATAGCATTACAATGTTACAATACAACTCAAGTGGTCCCAAATATTCCATGGGAATCTCTACATATTGCACGTCCATCTAGATGCTCCTATGTGAAACATTTATATAATTAAATAAAATATTACAATAGTATGCATTATTATGCAAGGTGTACAACACACAATTTTCCCAACAAGCTTCCCTAATACAAAAATGAAAACCTAACCCACAAAACCTTCGCAATTGTGTTGAAAGAATATTATGTCATCTTGACTTCTTGTAGAAGTTGAGCATCAATACTATTTTAAAAAATGAAAAATTTTAAAGCATATTTCTTTTGGGGGTCATTCAAACCCCTCATGTTCTATGAAAGGAACCTCATTTCTTATCTTTTCTTGTGGAATATAGATTTGTTTTTCTACCGTTGGTGATTTCCCTTGTAATCTCCCTTTGTCTTGTGATCTGTTGAGATGGGTGACCAACCTTGGTTTTTAACCCAATATCTTCCTTCTTGTTTTTGTTCTTTAGTTTTATGGGTTGTCCAACCATAATCACTCATAAGAAAACTTATTGAGGAACCTACTGATGTGGAGGTTTTAATAAAGGGTGGGGGTGTAAGTAGTCGATTAAAGGATGCTTTGGCCCCATCCTTGCCAAGGGAGGTAGGGGTTGGGGTATCACCTAGCTGGGGTAACATAAGGACATGAGTGTCACCTAGCTAAGGTAATACAATGGTAAGAGTGGGATTTATCCTTCTTCTAGAAGATTTTTTTGAGCCAAAGTGACATGTGGATCCCTCATGTTCAGATTTCTTAGGGGTTTCCAAAAGTTTCATCAATTAATCCATGAAGGGATACTCATCACTATCATAGTTATAACTTACCACCTTGGGGGAGGGGGGTTGTGACTCCCAAAGGGGAAGTAGAGATGCCCTTTCATTTTTTTGGTCCCTTATCAAGGTCTTTATAGTAAAAAATCATGTCGCCTAATTTTGAGCATTTCTGGTAGAAAATCGCAGTGTTTTCATACACTAATTCTTGCATTTACTTCCCCAATTTGGATTGCGGGGTGATAAAATTAGGGAGTCTTAGTAACAACCATATTAACATAGAAGAAAGTAAAAAATAACTTTGGTTCAATTTAGTGACCTCATCCATAGAAACATAATGACCAAAAGTGTTGTTAATCTAGCAAAAAATGTATTCATCTCAAAATTTCAGTGGTAGACCATACATATGAACCCAAACTATAGTTATTCTACTAAGATCTATTGTAGGATCAAAACCTAGCTTCCACCTGTAGAGGGAGAGAAAGTTTTTTCCAAAGTCTTGTGACCTTGATAACATGACAATCAAGTCCTCCGCAATAAACTTGAAGAGAAACAAAGCACCTAAAATTACACTAATAGTGATGTTCCCCTTGAATTTTCATTTCTATGATGCCCACATCTTGACCATATGATTGGTTGGTTTGAATGAAAAAAAATTCCCCACTAAGGTATTGTTTATTGAGGAGGTAATACAATCAACCACTAAGTCATGAATCTTAATAAACATTCCCTCCTTAGTTTGAAAACACTTTGGAACAAATTATTTCACTACCTCCTTTTGGTTTCCACCCATAGTGCCTATTTCCACCCATTAGACAAACCACCACCAAATTCTTTTCCCCATTTTGGTTTGTTGGAAACTACCTCTAGAAGTTCAATTCCATGTTTAGGATTAGAGACCCTCAATTTTTGACCTTCAATCTCTTATGTTTGAGAAATTATAGCATCATGTGTATTCTTTGATGCATTGGGGACTCTAGCTCCATTATGTAGAGATTTTTACGATGTGGAAGGCTCCCCAAGAGGGAGAATTTGTTCCCTGATCCCATCAGGAACCATGAAAATTCAAAACTTAGCAGAGCAGGAGAAACTAGTAGAAAACTGGAAGACTATTTTTTATTAAAAAAAATCTTGAACCTTAGTTGTAACATAAGCTCTACAGGAAAGAAGTATCTCTATTTCACCAAGGATCAAGATAAACAACTCTCCATTGAGAACCAGGATAGAGAGAAAAATTGTGGGGCCTTGAACCTTGGTTGTAGGCACTATAGGAAAGAATGCTTACCATTTCACCAAAGATTCAAGCCCTTACAAAATTTCTTGAACCTTCACTATAAGCTCTATGACCATGAAGCCTCATTATTTCACCAAGGATCAAGATCAAAAAGTCTCCATTGAGAACCACGATATAGAGTGACCCTATGGGGACTTGAATCTTGGTTATATAAGATATAAAAGCACCAATACCATCTTTTTTTATTTATGTATACTTTAAATTAATTGCCAACTTTTTCATAGGTACTATAAACTGAAAATCATTAGTAACTAGGTTAATCCTATCATAATAGGCTTCCATGTATTAAAAACCTAAGTGAAGGTTTGAATAATTGTAGTTTTGAATTTGATTTATCTAAGCATTGAATTTGTGGAAAATGAAACCAAGTTATTTTATTTTATTTCTCATAAATCTTGCGGTATGTTGGATCCATTGATTCTAATGTGTTTGGTTCTAAAGATGTTAATGGAAAATTGATATATTATGTTTCATTTATTGATATTTATACTTGGATGTGAGTATATTTTATATAGAGTAAATTCATAGTTTTTAGTTAATTTTAAGAAATCTAAAGAAATAGTTTACTTATAAACTAGAAAGAAAATAATTTTGTTTAAGGACTGATAATAGTGGTGAATTATTCTCTAATGGTTTTGATAGATTCTATAAATATTTTCATTTTGATATATAGAAATCTCTATATATTTTTAGAATAATAGATTTTCATAAAAATGAATAAGACACTAATGGAGAAGGTTAGCAATATATTGAGTGTTGTTAGCCTAGAACAAAATTTTCAAGGTTAATATTGTTGTCATTACTTTTTGCATGAATAAAAAGTCTCTTACATCAACTCTTGTTGATGAAATGCTTATGGAGGTATGTTTAGGTCATAAGATTTGATTGAGACATCTTAGAGTTTTTGGTTATGAGGCATATGCATATATGCCAAAGGAGAAGCACACAAAGTTGGAGAGAAATGATGTGAAATGTATCTTCATTAGGTGTAGTTATAACATGAAAGAATACAAGATTTGGGATTCTATTACACAAAAGGTAATGTATAATAGAATTTTTATTTTAAGAGAAATTAAACTTTATTTTGTTACATTGTAGCTAGACCAAACTAAACCAAAAGATGTGAGTCAACCTCCTCCTACACTTGAGAAATTTGAATCAAGGCCCCCTAGATATACAAGAGGTTGGGATGAGCTCATATAGCTTTGAATCTTGAAACTAGGATAAAGGAACTCCAAATCAACTTGTTACAATGCAAAGACAACCACCTCAAAGATATTCACTTAATGATTAAAGATGCATTATTTTCTTTGAACCTAACATGGATAAACTTATATCAATAGAAGAATAGAAAATTAGAATACTTTAGGTCAAAGGAAAAGGACAAATTAGAATACTTTACGTGAAAGGAAAAGGACCTCACTACTCCTAAGAATAACTTATAAGCTAAATTACATAACTTGAGGGAAAGATACAAAACACTTGCAAAATTGAGATGCATGATCCCAAGGAAAGATACAAATTTGTACAAGCTACCAAAAGGACTCACTATCTTCTAGTAAGTAGAGGAAAATGATGAATTTAAAGGACAAAGGATATCCTTATCAATCACTATAACAAAATCTATCAATCTCAGATACTCACACATCTAATCTTTCACATTCACATCACTTTGACATCACATTCAATCCACACTCAATCTGTGTCCAAATCATACAACTATGCACCAATATATATCAACTTGATCACCAAAATTATAAAAAGGTAGACTATGGTAGATATAAGCATTATTTAAACATATTTGGCCACCATGAACACTTGTACTCAATGTGGTCCACCCTAAGATAAAGGGGATGCAAATACATCATATCATGCATCCTACAAATAATTTGAATGAAGCACATGTAACACAACATCCTCCAAAGCTAGCATCAAATGTAACGTGTAGAAAGACATTAGAACAAATTAACTAGCTAACCCAAAAACATTCTCTAATGCACATAACTCAATTTGGATCTATCCACGACATGGAAAGATCCATAAAAACCTCTCAACTCTTCCTCCAAAGCATATCCAGACCAAAGGGTCATAAATCAAGTCAACATAATCCATTGAGTTGACTAGAGAACAACATAGACAACGATGTGAAACATAAAAAAATGTATTTTCACTTGCAAAGAAAACCAACATGATATATTTGAACTAAAACACTACACGAACCTTTTGAACATGTCCACCAAATTGTACACCTTCAAAAATCAATGCTAATCATTCTTTGATATAGGTCTTGACATCTAGCCTCACTGTCAACAAACAACCAAATACAACCTCAACCTCTAAACTTTTGTAGACCTAAAAAATAGATAGTGCAATATTCACATACCATACTCATTAACTCTAGAAGTGAAAGCCACTAACATCTTATGTGGATCAATATAGATCATTCTCCCATAAGGACATCAAATACTCTTTCCCACGTATTATAGCTTCCTATACTTCTACCTTCCAGAAACATCACATACTGACTCACTATTATCACTAAACATGAGAACAACATTTGAATACTCAATAAAAAACCTCTATTAGACTTCAACTACGCTTTCTTTTATATTTCATCTTCTCATACAATAGACATTACAAATCTTCATTAGATTAACATCAATGCAAACAACTAGTTGACTTTGATGACAACATTAAACACACATTACTAACAAATTCCCACTTTCATAATTTATGGCAATATAATGAGGAACACTAGTTAATATTGTTCTCACAGTCATCAACATCAATAATTTGACATCAATGACAACACAAAGTCACCTACCAACAATCTTCCCCTTTGTCATTTATGGCAACACTTATACTACATCTCCCTCAATTTTATCTATCTATACCGTCTTAAAAAGTAAGCACTTACTTTTATGCACTTTTTCAAACTATTTTAGCCCTCCTTAGTGTGTTTCTTACATTAG
Organism: Chamaecyparis obtusa; assembly: GCA_027943335.1. Lineage (NCBI taxonomy): Eukaryota > Viridiplantae > Streptophyta > Pinopsida > Cupressales > Cupressaceae > Chamaecyparis > Chamaecyparis obtusa. The sequence continues at coordinate 152,253 of BSBK01003559.1, read as the reverse complement.
GGCCTCATATTACATTCAATTATATACATAATTTAAATCAAGGTCCTCTTTCTTCCTCTAATATTGCATAAAACTCTAAGTTGTCTCTAATTTTTATGCACCATTTCTCATTTATCCACCTATTTCACATTAAAATCACATTTTCTCATGTATCTATATGTTTCCCTCCTAAAAAATTTCACACCCAATATCTCCAAGATTTTCTTGTTAAGTGAACCTTGTCGGGTATAGGTCCCACAAGTAAACCTATACCCAATATAGGTCGAGATCGAACTATACCTGAGGTTTTTAACTTGCGATATTTTGGGGCCCATTTCAAGTTTTTTCACTTTTTCCCAACCAATGTAGTTGGACCTCTCAATTTTGAAGCCCAAAATCATTTTAAAAGGAGGCCTTCTCACTTCATTTGACAAGTCATCAATTTCAAGACAAAATCCACTCAATCCATCAATTGCAAGCTATCTCATATCAAGTAATCACTCTCAAGGGTTCAAGAAAGAAAGAAAACATTCATTGGCATCCATTCATTCATCCATCCATCCATTCAATCAAGCATTTATGCATTTACTTCTATAGATCTAGCATCTTTCTTCATTGGAGACAAAGAAGTGGATCATCAAAGGAGGAGATCTACATAACATTCAAGTCATCTTCCTCTTTTTCTTCAATCCTACATTGAGGTGAATTATAAGCATCTACTACATAAGGTTTTGTCTTACATGATTTCCTTTTGTTTTTTGTGTTGAGTCAAAGATATTGCATCAACATATTTGATCACATTCTAAGAATGACTGCATTTACAGTGTATGATATACTACATTGTTGTTTAATTGTTACTACATGATAGCACTTATTTCATTTCATTTATCATTTCAAGGTTAATTCCTAAACGGGGGCTTGACCAAGGCAATCCCCCTCCCCCAAAAATTTCTCCTTCTCTCTTGTGTGCGGACGCATGTTTGAAAGAGAGATACAAATATAGATTCAGGGACCCATTTGGAAGAACTTCCTAGATCTACTTTATTTTTTGGATTCTGACAATCTCAAGTATAGGTCAAAGTCAACCTATACCCTACAATTCAAAAGTACATTTTTAGTTGCAGATTTGGAAAGCCCAGTAGAAGATCTACCATATCCTAAAACTATTTTTGTTTCTAGTATAGTCAAGTACCAAGTCGACCTATACCCCATAAGTCAACCTATACCAGGGACGTTGACCTATTCGAGGGACCTTCAAATTTTCACAGTTTGTAGCTTCGGCTTCCTGGGTTCTAGATCTAGCTTTCTTTTAGTTTTTAGTGTTGTTTGACAATTCATTTTCAAATCTGAACTTGCATCCTCTACTAGCCCTCAAGGTTATTATATTTCCCTCTTTGTCATTTCATAACACTTACTTTCATAGATAATTTTCCTCTCTTACATATCATTTACAACTCCTTCTCTTAGGGAAAGGAAGACCGCAATCTAAGACCCTACATTGTGAAGACCATGAATTGGCACCTTACCTTAGGCTAATTGGATTTCCTTTGTTTCAAGGTCTTGGTTCTTCCTAAATATAACATATACTTTGGTGAGTGATCTATCCTAGCATTTCTTGCCATTTTGTATGTTACACTCTCCATCTGTAACTCTATCCCTCTTTGACATCAAGGAAAAAGGGTGCACTACAAGTATATCTCCCCCTTTCAAGTACATCTCTAATAGCTACAATACTTCCCCTCATAGGGATAAATCATCTCTACAACACTTTTTCTGCTACCAAGAAACTGCCACCTTTGTTGCTCCCCTATGTAAGGAAGTTAAGTAGTGAAACAACTTCCTACACTAACCCTAAGGGGAGAATAATGTAAAAAAAATTCTTATGTCTTTTTCACATTACAAAATCTTTTTCTAAAAAAAGCATTCATACCACAACACAATGATTTACGTGGAGAAAACTCTTCCAGGAGAAAAAACCCCACACTCCAAAAGCAACCCAATATATTATTTAGCAATCAATAACATATTACAATATACTTGTAGAGAAAGAATCTCTTAGGAGTATCATTGACTAGAGATCTAGAGATAACTTGAAAGCCATAAGACTCTTATATAAAACATCCATCTTACGCACCTACTATATAGGATATGCAATACAAGAAAACGTAAAATTGTATTATAAAACCATGGGCTAAAACCACCCTAAAAGAGGTTTCCATATTATCTCCAATCAAATATGTCCTATGATGTTTCAATACACACACCAACATATATAACTCCCCTTTACAACTCATTTACATATTTGACACATTTTTATATTTCGTATTTTAGGAGACCCAACTTTCGGAGTCCATAACTTTTGAAGCATGCATCTAATTTTCTATTATAAGCACTTTTTGGAGACCTCTCAAAACTCTCTAGAGTGGGGACCACATAGTATTGTCCTTAATGAGGTTCGACCCCTTTCAGATCCTCTAACACATTCAAATTTGAGTTTGAAGTTTTCGTACGACCTTGTCAAAAAACCAAAAATTTCTTCAAAACCAGACATGATCTTTCCACGAAACTTTACTGACATGCTTATATATCCAAAATGAACCTCCATAAAAGAAATAGGAAATGTTTCATGCTCAAGTGAAAGAATTACTAAAAATAGCTTCCATATGTAACTATAAGGTTGACACACATTTTCCCAAAACCCTGAGAGTAGCAACCACATCAATCCAGGAGACAAAAATAACATTATGTCTCCCTCTTCAAAGATGCACCAATTTTATGCATCTAGTTTGAAGGAGGATGGACAATAGCCCCTAACTTCTATCAGAGATACTCACAAGAGTCCTTTAACAGTACCTTAGTGAATATATCTATAATCTGATCCTCTATGGGCATAAACTCTAATCCGACTTACCTTTTTACAAATTTCTCCCTCGAGAAGCAATATTGGATAGTGATGTGTTTATTCCTTGAATGCATCACTAGATTCTTTGAAATGTTAATAGAACATGTATTATCACACATAATTAGAATTGTCTCATCATATATTACCTTGATATCTCTAAAATTTTGTTTCATCCACATCACTTGTGTGCATCCAGATGCTATTGTAATGTACTCTACCTTTTTTGTAGATAATGACATTGAATATTTCTTCTTGCTTATCCAAGGGAGAAAAATATCTCCCAAGAAAAATGCACTACTACATTTACTTCTTCTATCATCTTCACACTTGACCCAATCATCATTAGTGAAGGATTTCAAGATAAAATCATTATTTTTTGTACAATAATCCAAAGTGTGAATTTCCTTTCAAACATCTAAATATATTTTTATTTCCTTATCATGAGATTGCTTAGGATTAGCTTAATATCTTGAAACCAAACAAATTGCATGCACAATATCTAGTCTTGAAGTAGTCAAGTACAATATTTTTCCTATCATAGATTCGTAAAGATTCTAATCAACTTCCAAATATTCATCATCCTTGCTTAAATAACAACCAGTAGCTATGGGGATTCCAAGTAGTTTACAATTTTCCATTTCAAACTTCTTTAACATCTCCTTGATATACTTGGTATGAGAAATGAAGATACCACCTTTCATATGAGTAACTTGAAGACCAAGAAAGAAATAAAACTTGACAATCATTGTCATCTCAAATTTCTTCTACATTTCCTTAGAAAACTCATTGCATACATAATCATAATCTCCAACAAATATAATATCATCAATATTTACAACTACTATCACTAATTCATCATCTTTAAATTTAAAATAAAGATTATTGTCCATGGTAGCAAAAACACTAGTTTGTTTGTTCACTTTCCTTAGTAATGCTTCTTCTTGTATGGCCACATTTATTTTTGTGTCTAATGATTTGATCTTTAGAATGATGTCTCTACACATATTGTGCAAGCATATTTAGTGCTTTCTCAATTTCCTTCATCTAATCCTTCTTTGTCTTCTAGATAATTCTTTCCTTCTATAGGGGTAATATGAAATTATTCAAACTCAATTGTAGGCTTTGGAGCAGGTTGATCCCATTCCTCACTTACCTCCAAAGCCTGAGAAGTGTTGGTGTAATTAAATATTCCTAATTATACTTTACTTAATCTTACTTAGGATAATGAATTGCATATTAGTTTGCATAGGAGACAACTAGGAGTTTGCACCTATATTTGCACATGGTGTAGGAGAAATTCTACTTTAGGTGGTGATAGTTGTTATCACATTCCACTTTATGAGTGAGATCCACCTTTACTGCACATATCACATTATCATCATCCACATGTTTCACATACTTCATTTCATAATGGAGGATGATCCACCTTTTGTGTACATGTGATTCCACCTTGTGTGGGTGATAAATTATCTACTCCTTATCATAGTCTCTTATTGTCTTGCCTATATAAGCAGGCTCATTATGTACATTTTAAGTATGTCCATTATCAATAACATCATTATTGCATCTTAATGTAATTGTCTTTCCATTTTGTTGTGAAAGTTATCTTGGTTTTTTATTTGATCCTAGGGGTGTTGTAAAGTCACCTAAAACTCTAACATGGTATCAGGGCTCTCAAAATGTGAAGAATCTTTCTCAAGAATTGTGATTTTGACTTGATTCAATTATGGGTGTATAATAAGGTAATTTGGGCATCACCATTGCATCCAAGAGGCTATCTTGGTGAAAATTGATTATAAATTTTCCTATATTAGGTAAAATTCAAATCATAGGCAAAAAAATTTAGTAGACTGAGCCATATGACCCAATCTACCCCTTTGTAGTACAATCATTGAAAAAATTTGCTTTTTATTCTGTATTTTATTTTTATTTTTGCAAAAAAAATTCATAGATTTTATTTCTATTATTTCCTTACAAAATTTTTGGATCGGCCCTCTGCCTTGTTTTTTGTCAATATACTGTAACAACCACATATAATGTAGGATGAGCGAGCAGTCACATCCTGGACATCAATCCAAATATTCAGCAGCTCAACTTCGTATATATCTAGATGACTTATTCAATATAAATTGTGTAAGGCCAACACATAGGACCAATGTGGGAGAAATATTGTAGGGACCCCAACTCATCTGCCACCCAAGAAGAACACCATCGGTGGAGTAGAAAGCTCCCCCACTTCCCTTCACAAAGAATAGCATAGGTTTCTTAATATAAAGTATATAGACCCCTTCACAGTCCCAATGTGGGACTAAATACCTAGTATCAGCCATACAAAACATCACATAAATTCTTCATGTGCCAAACAATATGATCATAGTGGTCCAATCAAGCCACATAGATAGGTCATGGGTGAATCAATTGGTGCCACATCAAGTATTACATCAACACCGCTTCAGCATCTAGCTATTCAAATTTTGACATGTCAGCTCTACTATCTTAAATTTGACGGGTGTTTATATATCATTTGCATGGTAACTGGGTTTTCCCTTTGATGTCCATATGGTTGTCAGATTTAATCACGTAGATTGATGACATTAGCACAGGGTTTGAGTTTTTTACCTTCACCATTCAAGTTTTTAATTTTGTAATTTGACTTTGAAGGCTCATATCTTGCTCATTTTAAGTCCTTTTTTCAAGCATTTTTTTTAATTTGAGGTAGAATTTCCTGAACTTTCCAGTGGTGGTATTATTTTCTGATTTTGGTGACTTCAATAATTAGGAATTGTGATTTTTCATGACTTTACCTATCTAATCCTACTTTTTGCATCTTTCAAGGGTTTGTTTGGGCTCATGTGCTAACATTTGCAAGTACCATTTTTTTTAAGTGCATATTTTTTTCTATATTTTATAGTGGTGCTATCAAATTATAGTGACTATGATATAAAATTATACTTTCAAAATTTGGCTTGGTTTTTCAATTGTAATGCATAGACCTTAGTTTGGTCTTTTGCATAGTGAGCGAAGTCTATTATAGCCTAATTGTGGGGTGTATTAATTTTTTGATTTCACTTTATGATGTGAGAAGTGTATCATTAATGTAATTATGGGTTATGGAATACATCCTTCTATAATAACTTTGACTAAGGGTGATTATGAGTCATGGGAAAAAGGAATCATCACACATTATAGATGGCTTAATCTCTTGCCTCAACTTTATGGACTCGTACCTGAGCCAATGATATAATGGAAGAAATAGTTTGGGAAGATAAGAATGGTCATATTAGAGGATTGCTTGATTTGAGTCTCATTTCATATTTATGCCATGCATTATACTCCAACGATGGTATTTATTGGCCACGCATAGTTTGTACCATTATTTGGGAGCATTTTGGAGATCCACGTGTTCCTCCATTCCTAGATGATATTGTTGCAAATTTCCTCATTCCACTTGATGATGCATATAATATTCCCTATAATGATGAAACCTTAGAGGATATTGAATATAATGCATTACTTGAGAGTAAGGATGATCCAGTGACTCCACCTACAGCTCCTACTTCTCTATTTGAGATCACATATTCATCTCTTGTTGACTATTTCAGTGATTAATTGCAAGAGATGTTGATGTATCTTCCTAATTGGGATTCCTATTTGCTAGACATTGGTTCATTGTTTGTGGAGTCTTGTATTCAAATTTTGGAGACACATTTGAGGGGATTTCTCTTCTATTTGATGATAGATTCATCATAGTTGGAAAACCTTCTTCATTGTCTTTGGAGATTGACATTCATTATTCTCTTCCTTCACTTAATATATCACATTGCTTAGTTTGGTTTGATCATGGTTATGTGATGGATTCTTCAAGCTTGGACACTCCTATTCAATTTTCAGAGATATCTATTCTATTTGATAATAGTTGCGGTAGCAATGGTGTCACTTCATCTTTGTCTTTGGAGCTTTTTCAAAATCAATTGGCTCCATTTTTGTCACCTTCTATTATGATTGAGCATGTTTCTGATTGGTTCGTGACATCTTCATCATCCAAGGACATGGCGAAACATGAGAAAATTTTAGAGACAAATCCATCATACTTCATTTGGATTCTACTTCCTAATTCCTATCTAGAATAAGAATCATTCATGCATTTGTACTTCGTCTATCTTCTTCCCAAGGGAAGAAATATTATTTGTAGGCATTGGACTATGTTTTGTCTTCAAGCACTCCCAACTTTTGCAAAAGATTATTCATTATGGGGGATATCATGTATCCTTCTTTTCTTCATATGGAGGGATAATCGATTGTATATACATGATGTATTTAGTCCTTGGGGGTATTGAGTCCTCCATCCATCCATGCATCTTGTGTATTTTCATCTCTCTTTTTGGAGGGGATTTTTTTCCTATGAGGTTTTCTTCCTACCTCCACTTTATGAGAGATTTATTGTATTTCATTTTCATTGTACATGGGTACCTTAACATGGCCTAATATCTGGGACCCCTCTTGCATTGTGAGTTTAAGTGTGTTCCCCTAAGTTGCACTTATGGGGGGTGTTGGTGTAACTAAATATCACTAATTACACTTTACTTAAGCTTACTTAGGATAATTCATTACATATTAGTTTTCATATGAGACACCTAGGAGTTTTCACCTATATTTGCACATGGTGTAGGATAAATTCCACTTTATGTGTGAGATCCACCTCTACTGCACATATCGCATTATCATCCTCCACATGTTGCACATACTTCATTTCATAATGGAGGATGATCTACCTTTGGTGGACATGTAATTCCACCTTGTGTGGGTGATAACCTATCTACTCTTTATCATAGTCTCTTATTGCCTTTCCTATATAAGCATGCTCATTATGTACATTTCAATTATGTCCATTATCAATAATATCATTCTTAAATCTTAATGCAATTGTCTTGCCATTCTTTTGTGGAAGTTATCTTGGTCTTTCATTTGATCCTTGGGGTGTTGTAGAGTCACTTAAAACTCTAACAAGAAGATTTGATCTTTATCATATTGCCAAAATTAAGGTGTCTCACCTTCTTGTGCCATAACCAACATTCACTACTTTGTGCTAGCAAACAATTGTTTCCTCTATTTTCCTAGAGGTAGTATACATTTCCATTTTTCCTTATACCTTCTGTAACTAATCTTCTAGAACCTTTTCTTGATCTCACATCAAGATCCATGAAAGATAACCTTGTAACCTTTATTTCACATTTGAATCACACTCAATATATTTTGTCTTAGTCACTAGTTAGTTGCATATTTCATCTATCAATAATAAATTTGAAAATGATTCACAATGCCCAATATGAAAGACAAATAGAATCGACAGTTGGGTAGATCTCTTGTGACTGGATGATCTTCCTCTGAATTTTAAAGGTACAACTCCCTCTGATGATTTAATTGGATTTTGGGGTGTTCTTTTAACTAGAAAGTAGAAAAGGAAATTAACACTTGCGCATAACTATGATACAAATGTGAACTATATATTTATAAATAGATGGGTTCAAAGGAAAAATGACACACAGTTCACTTCCTTAATACCCATAACAAATAATCAAGGGAGAAAATATAATGATCCACTTTTAGATTCAAAAATAAATCAAAATTCAATTATTTTTTAAATGAATACACTCATAACCAAAAAGACAGTGAGGACACCAAAGAATGACCAATATCACACAAAGTCCACATACAACCAAAGAATATTACACAAACACAAAGTTTCCATGCAGAAATACTCTTTTCCTTTGATAAAAATAAAATAAAATAGTTCTAAGCCTATTATATCCCCTGTACAATAGCCATGACTGAAAAAGAGAGAAAACCTCCTCTTTCCCCCTTTTTCAATATCATCCCTTTGGAAAATTTCCTCCCCCTTTTAAATTATTTTCCTTACATATTTTAAAGGCTTGTCTTCTTCTATTTTTTCAGTTTTGCAACCTTTCAGTTTTAATAAATGATTCTTAAAGAGCCCCTTTTCATTCCTCTATTTCTCACAAGTATGTAAACACTATCTATTCTTCCCCTTAAACATACACGAGACACACCTTTACTTTTTCCTTCATCCATCATTTGTTCCACTTTATCCAAATTCGACATGGTAGCACGAGTTTTTATCCAAGTGTCATAAAAGTATGCATCGAGCAGAATACCACTCTCCTTCATTTCTTGGATCATTGATGACACCTTTTTTAAATTGGCATGTATTAATATATAGCTTCATCATCACACTTTGGTTAAATGCAACCAGCGATCTTGTTAGACCAAATATGTCTTCACAAATCAAATTTGAATCTATCCCATCACCAAAATATTGTATTACAGCTCGAGTCTAGGGATATATCTACCATGAGGTGTTTTTGAGTTCAAGCCCAAGTATATGAATCTTCAAAGTTTCCCTTATACTTGGGTTGGGGAAATGATTTGCATATTATGAATTAGATTCCATGCTTTCTGATGCCTCAAAAATGAACTCTTTAGAAAAAATTATTGGTGTTCCAAGGGCCACAAACTCTGAACTCTATACAACATCTCCTCCTCCAATTTTGAATTGATCCTCAATTCCCATTGACACTTTCCCTGTCACCAATGGCATAAATATGTGGATTTTTCTCAATGTTGTCAAAATGTGATGTGCCTTTTGAAATGAGGATGCTTTTTCTAATTGAATATCACATAGATGCCTCTAGACTATGTATCAAACATTGAGTTCTTTTGTAAAATCTACCATATTGCAACAACCATATCAAGTACTTTTTTTCACTAAAAAAACTTCAACACTAAAGCCACGTCTCCCACCCAGTGCTATTTCAAGTTAGTATATGAATCTTGAGGTTGTCTAAGTGTTCAAAGTGCATCTATGATTTCATAGCTTGGGGGTGTTTGGAATGTTTTCAAACTACGTCGGGCATATTGCATGCTTCATAAATAATGAGATCAACACGAATTTAGGATTTTCAACAAATACATTCTCTGTCAACTCAAAATCAATGTGTTCCATGCTTCTATATTTTGTATGCAGATTGGTCGATGAGGATGTTATTATGAAGTGATAGACACTAACTTTACATTGCTTGATTGCATGAATTTCAAAGTTTCTACAACCATTTCCTACATCATTCTTGCACATCGTATGTGGAGGATGGCTATGGGATTCACTGATCTCACAAATATTTAAGGCATGCTATCATACTTATGCAATCACAGCTATGGCATCCATGAGATGGATCATGACTTGTATCTTTTCCATTCTCCTTCATGTTGTTCTTTCTTGACCAATTGTATCAATTTCATCAATGAGTACTATACTTAGTACTCCATAAGCCAATAATTAAAAGAAATGGGACCTCTATTTCACCTATAGTATCTTTGCAACAAATCATAATAATTGCCAATAAATTTCTCAGTCAATTATTGGAATTCAACCAGACGATGACATCTCAATTGAATGTATACTCATGTCAACCAAATCAGATTTTTCCTCTATACATATACCTTTAGCTATGTTTTATTATTCCTAGAAAATATATTCTCCCCATCATCAAAACCCAGGGATTCACATTTCTTACTTCACTCCTCTGAATCGAGGCCTCTTTGATCTATACTTGGTACCATTTGAACCATGTCAATAATTGAAAAGATCAGCTGGAAAATCATGTTCCCCAAGCTTCATTCGAATATGTTACACTATTAAATTAATGGTGACATGATTATCTCATCCATGAAGAATAATAACATCATGTCATATCCCTTTGGACATCCTCTAATAAGTTTATCAATTTCACAACTTGTCTAAACTTTTTCATGTTAATCAAATCCTCTAAAATGCAAGTTGGAAATTTGAGATGTTTGAGGACCTTTGAAAGGTTGACCCTTTTCACATCGGGAAGTTAGAGAAAAATGGAACTTCCAAACCATATCAGGTCTCCATCGAAGTTTGGAAACCAAAATATTGCCCAACAATGTATATTTATACATTGTTGGGGAATCGGATATAAATGGAACTTTAAAACTTTTTCTTTAGCTTAAAAGTTTCTAGAAATCCCTGATCACCTGGCTGTGTGTGGGTTTCAAAACTGACTAAACAATTTTCTATATACTTGGTCGGATCCATACTTAGTATACTTATGCAAATCATTTCAATTCTGAAGATTTTGCAAACTTGATGTTGAGTTTGTCTATTAATGGAACTGATGCATTTAATGAAGACCTTTATTTTATTATGCATAATGCATGTATACTTGATTTTTGCAAACAAACTAATCATCTGGATATACACTAGGATTTAAACTTAAACTTTTGTCTCTAAGGATGGTCTATTATCAATTATTTTCATGAAATGATTAATAACCAAATGGACGGGAGAGCTTAGGATACACACACAAATTGATCCAAATTACTATCAATGAGATAGGGGCAAGGATCTAAGATTCAAAATTTGGCCAGATTCAAAATTGGGGTAATAATAGGCTTTGAAGGGGATGAGGGATGAATAGGATGAAGAGAATCCAGAACTCTAAACAAAGATCATTGCCTCATCCATTAGGCTATAGAGTCAAGAGAATAAAAAGAGCATAAGGAGCCACTTGCAGAAGGATGGAAGGGAGAATGGGAAAGAACTAAACCCAACAAGAAAAAAATTGAAAACCAACCACCTAAACCTATAACACATCAAAAACTTTATTTACAAATATGTATAGGGGTGAGAGCCCCTTACCTCAAGGAATGCACCATGCTTCTCACACAAAACCATTGAAAGGTTGAGAGAAGTATTTGTCGGTGCGGAAAAGTGAATGGTGAGAAAAAAATTAGAAATATTTTCAAATAAAACACTAAATCCAAAAAGCCACTCTGCATTATAAACTTATGGAACCAACTGTAACGCCTCGGTATAATGCCTATATGTTGATTTAAATTTGCATTAAACACATCTATATCATGTGTCTGGTTGTCTAGATAATTAAGTAGACCTCAAATTGGGTAGCCTTCATAAAGATTCTAAAAACAACATGTAACTTGAACATTGCTTGAACTTATTTTTATAGAGTATATACCATTAGATTATTTTTCTTCAGCCATGAGCTCCTCTAGTATTTTAATATATTCTTCCTTGTTATAGATCTTATGTGACAATTCATGACTTGTGATGAAAAGAGGAGATAAAATTGTTATGATATTATCTTCAAAATACAAAAGGTTCCAAACTTAGACAATTGATTACTTCTTCTTGGCATACCTTATCTTTGTACCTTTCATCACTAAACTAAAAATCTAGAATTCTATTTTCATGTGGATGAATAATAACAATAGGTGATTCATTGCTTTCAACTTTCATTTCAATACCTTCATGACTTTCCAAACACTTAGGATGCAATATTTATTCATCATCTGGCCTACAAATAAATTGAAATGATTCGTAATTCATTTGTAAACCAATAAGAGATACACCTTCTACATGCTCACAACTACACATTTCTTCTTTATGCTGGTTCTCTATGTTTTCCTGGTTGGAATCATCTGCCAAAATGGCATCAAAGGTGAAAATTTCAAAATATTAAGAAAAATAATTCTCTAACAAACTTTTGTTTAATTCCTGATCATGCATGTCATTAAAAGTTTTTTCAATAGTAGTTGTGACTAGGAAGATCACCAACTCTTCCTATTGTGAAACATGATCATCTGCATCTCCAAAAGGATCAACTTCATCAACATGTAAATAATAAATGTTAGCAATGCTAGAGGTGCAGTCCTTAATCATAGAAGATGCTCAAAAATATGTTTCATTAAAAAAAGTTAACTTTTAGAAATAATATATAGATAACGTTGGCTTTTCTTATTCTGTAACAAGATTCTTTTGCAAAGGCTTCCTTCTTGGATAAAGGTTTTGATTATGAAAGGGCAATTCATATTCTAGAACTTTAACAATACTTTTACTTATGTCTTTCATTCCAGTCATCACCATATCATCCTCTATTTCAATAGCTTCATTTCATGCATCTTTCAAACTTTGCACCTTTTTATGTTCCAACAAAAATTTAACTTCTGGATGTAATGCAACGATGAACACACATAACTGATTATTTTTAGTTGGTTGATACTCTTGGGGAATCTTATCAAAACACCGATTAAGTCTTACAACAGAATCTCTAATAGGTTCATCCTCTTTCTTTTGTATCTGAAATAATTTAAGAAACAACTCATATGTATCAACCACATGTTTAAATATTTCAAGAAACTTTACCTTTAAACTATCCTATTCAGTAATAAATCCATACATCAAATTTTGAAACCATTCTACAACTTTTCCATTGAGGCTTTCAATAAACAAGCGCACAAATACATCTTATTCTTGAACTCCAAGAATCCCACAAGAAACTGTGAATGATTTGATATGGTCATGAAGATTTGTTGTCTTATCTCCATCAAACTTTGGAAAATGTTTTCTTGAACTTTCAGGTAAGGTTGTGTATTAAGGTAAAGCCAAGGGTCCAATCTGAGCTCCTCATGGATGGGTTGCAACCAAAGCCATAATACACACTGTAATACTTCTACCAAGAGATATTTAAACAAAACATAGAGTCGCCAACCTTAATTCTAGGGGAAGCACCTTCAAATTTTTGGGGAAATATAGCACCAACACTTTGATTTTTTCCCCAGCGAAGTCACCAAAAATATATTTGTTGCAGATTTCGTCTTTCAACAATAAATTTGAAAATGACTCACAACATCCAGGATGAAAGACAAAATGAACTAACAATTGGATAGATCTCCTGTGACTGGATGATCTTCCTCTAAATTCTAGATGTATAGCTTCCACTTATGATTTAATTGGATTTTGGGCTGTGCTTTTAACCACAAAGAAAAAAAGGAAATTCACACATGCACGTAACTATGATATAAATGCAAACTGTAGATTTATAAATAAATGAAAAAAGGGAAATTGACACACATTTCACTTCCTTAATACCCATAAAAATTATCAAGGAAGAAAATTTAATGATCTTCTTTCAGATTCAAAAATAAATCAGAATTTAAATTTTTTTTTAAATAAATAAACACATAACCAAGAAGATAGGGAGGACACTGAAGAATGATTGTTATCACACAAAGTCAACATACAACCAAATAATATCACATAAACACAAAGTTTTCATGCAGAAATCCTCTTTTCCTTTGATGACAAATAAAATAGTTATAAGCCTATTATATCCCCTGTACAATAACCATGACTAAAAAAACTAAGAAAACCCCCTCTTTCCTCCCTTTTCAATATCAGCCCCCCTTTTAAATTCTTCTCTTTACATATTTTAAAGGCTTCGTTTTTTCCAGTATTTTCAATTTCGCAACCTTTCAGTTTTAATAGCCAATTCTTGAATAGCCCCTTGTCATTCCTCTCTTTTTCACAGGTATGTAAACACTATTTTTTCTTACCGTTAAAAATACACGAGGCACAACTTTATTTTTTCTTCATCCATAATTTGATCCACTTTATCCAAATTTTACATGGTAGCACAAATTTGTACGCAAGTGTCATTAGAGTATGCATGAGGCAGAATAACACTCTCCTCCATTTTCTGGATCATTGATGGCATCTTTTCTAAATTGGCATGTATTAATATATAGATTCATCATCACACTATTATTAAATGAAACCAACTCTGGTTAGACCAAATACATCTTCAAAAATTAAATTTGAATCAATCTCATCACCAATAGATTTTTTTACGCCTCAAGTCGAAGGATGTATCTACCATGAGGTGTTGTTTAGTGCAAGCCCAAGTATATGAATCTTCAATGTTGCCCTTATACTTGAGCTGGGGAAATGATTTGCATATTATGAATTAGACTCCATGTTTTTTGATGCCTGACTCGACAATGAACTCTTTAGAAGGAACTACTGTTGTTCTAGTGGATTCAAATTTTGAACTCTACAACATCTCCTCTGATTTTGAATTGACCCTCCATTCCCATTGATGCTTCCCCTATCACTAGTGGAATAGATATGTATATTTTCCTCAATGTTGTCCCAAATGTGGTGTGCCTTCTGAAATGAGGATGTTTTCTCTAATTGAATATCTCATAGATGCCTCTAGACTATGTATCGAACATTGAGTTCTTTTACAAACTCTATCATGTAATCATATTTCAACAACCATATCAAGTACTTTTCTTTCACTAACACAGACTTAAACCCCAAATCCATGCCTCCCATCCGGTTCTATGTCGAGTTTGTATATGGCTCTTGAAGTTGTCCAAGTGTTTGAAGTGCATCTCTGATTTCATAGCTCGAGGGTGTTTGGAGTGTTTTCAAACTATGTCAGGCATTCTTCATACTTCACAAACTATGATATCGACATGACTTTAGGCTTTTTCAATAAATACATTCTTTTTCAACTCAAAATTGATGCACGTTCCATGGTTTTATATTTTGTGTGTAGATTGGCTGATGAGGATGTTATTACAAAATGATAGACACTTACTTCACATTGTCCGATTACATTCATTTCAAAGTGTCTATGACCATTTCTTTCATTGTGCTTGCACATCATATATGGAGGATGGCTATAGGATTCACTAATCCCACAAATCTTTAAGGCATTTTTTCATACTTATGTAGTCGCAACTATGGCATGTATGTGGGATGGATCATGACTTGTATCTTTTCCATTCTCCTTCATGTTGTTCTTACTCGACCAATTGTATCAATTTCATCAATGAGTACTATACTTAGTACTCCATCAACCACCAATTAAAATAAATGAGACCTCTATTTCACCAATAGTCTCTTTACAACCGAATCATAATAATTGACAGAAAATTGCTCAGTCAGTTATTAGAATTCAACCAAAGGATGGCATCTCGATTGAATGTATACTCATGTCAACCAAATCAGCGTTTTCCTTTGTACATATATATATTTAGCAATGTTTTATAATTCCTAGAAGATATATTCTCCCCATCATCAAAACTCAGGGATTCACATTTGCTACTTCACGACTTTCAATTAGGGCCTCTTTGATCTATGCTTGGTACCATTTGAACCATGTCAACAACTGAAAAGATCAGCTGAGAAATCATGTTTCCCAACCTTCATTCCAATATGTTGCACTATTAAATTAATGGTGACATGATTATCTCATCCATAGAGAATAGTAACATCATGTCATATCCCTTCAGACATCCTCTAATAATTTTATCAATTTCGTGGCATGTCCAGACTTTTTATGTTAATCAGATCCTCTATAATGCAAGTTAGAAAATCGGGATGTTTGAGTACCATTGAAAGTTTTGATCCCTTGTATATCAGGAAGTCAGAGAAAAATGGAACTTCCAAACTATGTCAGGTCTCCATTAAAGTTTGGAAACCAAAATATTTCCCGACAATGCATATATTGTCAGGGCGTCGGACATAAAGGGAACTTTAGAACTTTTGTTTTAGCTTACAAGTGTATGGAAAGCCCTGATTGCTGAATTGTGTGTGGGTTTCAAAATTGATTAAACACTTTTCAATATGCTTGGTCGGGTTCGTAAGTGCGTAGCTCAGTCTACTTGATGCAAATCATTTCAATTCCATAGATTTTACAAACTTGATATCAGGTCTCTCGATTAATGCAACCGACACATTTAATGAAGACCTTCATTTTATTATGCATAATACATATATACTTGATTTCTGTAAACAAACTGATCGTCTGTATACACACTACGATTTAAACTTAAACTTTTATCTCCAAGGATGGGCAATTAGCCATTTTTTTCATAGAATTGGTTATAATCATATAAATGGGAGAGCTTAGGATACACAGAGAGATTGATCCAAATGAATGTCAATGAGACAGAGGCAAATCTTTAAAATTTAGAATTTGGCAGATTCAAAATTGGGGTAACATTGCTTAATAAACATCACCATTCTTATGCTTTTCATCAATAAATATAACTCCCTTACCAGAACTAGGTGCAACTTCTTCACCAACAAAATTGACTGATCTTCCATTATATTTTTCAAGCTCAATCAACATCTGCCTATCATCACCCTAATGGTTTGAACATCCAAAATTAATTATCCAAAGGCCTAGGTTCTCTTGCATGTAGGGTGGTATTCACAAGTTGACCTTTCATTGTTCACTGCAACATCCTGATTTCCAAATATGTTATTACCGTTCTCCTTAATAGCCAAAAATAGTAGTTCATCATTTGAATCATTAACATCTTTATCTTCTGATTAATGTGTCTCTACTGAACAAAGACTCTTCCTACCCTGGTCTTTGTTACATGCCCTTGCATATCTATTATTTCTTCTATAACAATCATTTATCTCATCATCATCAAACTTCTTAGAGTTATCTTCCTTAAAGGGCATTTGGCGGCATAATGACCTATTCTTCTACAATTAAAACATTTTAAGGGAAACTTACCTTTATTTGTTTGGAACCTTTATTTAATCTTCTCACAAAGTTTTCTTATTCATCATATAGATCATTACTTATCTCAGGAATATCTTCAATCTTCTTTGTGGATTTGACCCATAGAGATGATCCAATGTATATGTGTCCATATCCTAAGTCTTTTGAATGACATACAATAAGGGATTGTAAGAGCTGGACATAATTCTCATTACTTTCCATGCAACTTCATTTTCTTTTATAATTCAACCAATTCCTCTAATTGTACTTACAACCTCATTCACTCAATGTAGGTAAATTAATAAATTTTCATGTACTACCTTTTTAAAAGAAATGCCACTTCAATACTCTTGTGCTCATAAACAATTTGATAGCATAAACAATTCTAATTTTATGAACAATCTCATTTCTACAACCATTAAGAATTGAGAAAGAGATGTGAAAAGATTAATCATGTTATATAGTCACATGATATGTGTGTGTGTGTATATACATACACACATATAAATACAAGCATATTTATATATTGTTGAATTTGAAATTAGAAAATTAGAGATGCTAATAATCTATTTATTTCAAGAGAAATAAAGCAAACAATAGAGTCATTACTATAATCCTTTCATATAATGAGCATTTAAATATCAATTCATGTGTATTATAGCATACATATATATCATATGTATATGTAAATATGTGTGTGTACATACATACATACATACATGGATATGTGTGTATGTATGTACACATATAACAATACATATATATGTATATACATATAAATATTAATCTGTGTGTGTGTGTGTGTGTGTGTGTGTGTGTGTGTGGATGTATATATACATCGGGCCACGTTGTTGGAATAAGATGATGTGTCGGAGCCCAATGAGATTCTTGGAACCTCATCAGGCCAAGTTGTTGGAATAAGATGCTCACCATTAAATAAGGAATTTCAACAATACCTTGTTTCGTAGATACAGATGATTACAAAATAACAAGTGAATGTTTGTTAGAAATTAGATTTGGATATGTTCTCAGATGTGAAAATAACCTCTAGAGTCACAAAACAAACATGAATTGCATGATATAACACTACACGGATATTCTATTTTATGGATGAATAGTTTTCAAATAATGCAATTAATAAATATGAATCAGACACCCATGCCATTATAGACTCATAAAATCATAAGTGGTGACTCTCATCGAGACACAACAGATAGAGGAATTTCGTCACTTGTTGTAACTAAAAATGTCTTAGCTGATTTGCATGTAAAATGTGGAATTACATCATGCACAATGCACCCAAATTGATTGACGAAATGCCTCAAAGAGAGTTTTCCTTGAGCAAATGGAATGTAAAGATTGATTGAGAAGGCACAAAATGGATCTATTTAGAAGAACTTCAAAATCTTTAAATATAACTAACAATACGTCCACAAAAGGATCTAGACCATAAGATGATTGATGGAAGGTCACGTTGGTCCGAGAATAGATGGCCCATGAAAGAAGAAGATGGACATGCCATGCGAATAGTCGACAAATCCATCATGATCCCATTTGAAAAGATAGTTTTAGAATCATCAAGAATTTACCATGGTTTTGGAAATATAAAAGAGTTATTAGTATTTTTAACCAGTCCTGGAACCAGCATCAAAATCCGATGAGGTTCCTAGAACCTCATTTGGTCCCGATGTGGTTATTAGAACAATTCATTTAGAGCCCGATGTTGACAAATAAAGGACAAAGATAGTTGTGCCGATAATTGTAATGACTTGTAAAACTTGAAAATGGTTTCTAAATGCCTTTCGAAGCTCAGCACATCATATGTGACCACAACAATTCCAACATGCTAAAATAGTTTCATTATTAGCATCGACACCAAAGTCCAAACAAGATATCAATAACCATCTGAGTTCCCAATGGAAAAGAGTATATGTTGAGCGGCAGTGATTTCCATTGTTGGGATCCACAAGAAGTTTTGGAACTTTAATATAATGTCAAAATCTTAAATGAAAAAGAGTCTCCAGAGTTGAGCAATGGTTCTTGAACTATCATTGGGCCCTGACATCCTGTTTTGAACTCCTTCCTAGAATGAAGGAATGCCCCTATTGGTTTGTGGCTTTTGGCTAGAATGTGGTGTAGTAATTTTGTAGTCATGAGTTTTTGGTAAACACATATACAAATGTGGAAGCACCCAAGATGACATTGCTTTTTTGCCAGTAATGTGTGGCACTTTGTAGACAATTAGAAGTTTGGATGATGAGAATCACAATCAAGGTTCAGGCCACTGGTTTGGTGCTATTCTCTCCAATGTCATGTTCAGACCCATATCATTGGGAGCTAATCCCTCTCAATTTACTCCTCCAAGCTCTCAAATGCAGGGTTCATCTGGCTCACCAATAGGATCATCTAGCAGGCATGGGCCAACACCACCTCTGAGGACTGACATCCATGTAATAGGTTTGAGCAAATAAACTACTGTAGGACAGTATCAAAAACGTGGAGGATCAGGGATGCCTAGTAGTTTACATCTTCCACCTTAGGAGAATGTAGTACGACATTGGAAGGGTCATCAAGCCAGTTTCACAAGAAATGTGGGTGTAGGGGCTACTAACTTTGTGGATGGAACCGTTACAGGTGGTTATATGGGCTCCCCTTATGGTGGTCAAGGACACATAAATATTGGAGATGTCAACAAACTCACAGATCGGTTCTGTCAACAATATGTTTGAATTTCAAAGAGACATTCATCCTTTCTTATAGATTGTTGTGCACCCTTTTAGCAATATCGACTTATTAAAGGAAGCCTTATCACATTCATACAATTATGTAGCTCCTGGAATATCAAAAATGGAGAAAGAGTATCATCAAAGGGGAGCAGGAAGGTGCAGATGCCATGTGTTATGGGAAATATAAAAGAGTTTTTTTATTTTTATTTGATTGTTTGTAACTGATCCTTGGGAAGTCAAAAGGGCTCATGGGGAAAACCTTTAAAAATGTGATCAAATGACAAGGCAAGGGACTTTTTTTTTCTTCCAACCCTCATTGCACTTTGATGCAAGAGTGAGACTTGGTTAGGAGGGGAATTTGTTTTCAATTTGTAAGCAGGGTGGTGAAGAGGTTTTTTTTTTTCTAAACATAGTATGTTGTATAGAAGGGATGAGATATTTGAATTTTAGTTTGATCGTGAATTAAGGAGAAATTTAAATCTTTGTTTTTAGTTGTTAACTTTCTATATTTGTGAGCCTTCCTTTGTAAGTTTTCAATTGTATTTAACCTTTCTTCCATTATATCTGATTGTGGGTGCATATTTATCTTAGAATCTTAGAATTATGATCTACATGTATACATCTGAAAGAAACCTTTGTTTATTTTCCTACTCATAATTGTTCGTGGGTTTTGAAGTAAATGATCTTTGTGTCATTTATTGTTTTTCCTTCTTATTAAATTCATCACTGCATTTGTACTATGGTGATAGGCAAATTTTAGTTGACCTTTTATTCTTTTTGGTTAAAAGCATACCCTAGAGAAAAATTAAATTATATCATACGAGGTAGTTGTACCTCTAAAATTCAGAGGAAGATCATCAATCCACTGGTGATCTTTCCAACTGTTGGTGATTATTAGTCCTTCTTCCCGGACATTTTGAGTCATTTTATGTACTTTCTTTGAAGGACCAATCTGTTAACCAATAGATTTTTGGAGACTCCACTAGGGAGACGAAAAGATCAATGCTTTCTTTGTTTCAAATATCTAATGGTGGCTTCCCAAAAAAGAAGGATGGAGACTCTGTTTGTTTAAAAGTTCTCAAAAAATGATTCGAGTTCCGACTCGGCCAAGAAACCAATTCAAAAATAGATCTACACAAACTCTCCAACAAATAATAGTTGAAGATGACCAGACACTTCATTTATTTTGGAATGCTTTCAAAGAAAGTATCTCTAAAGCTAAAAGATCAAAGTTACATCCATCTGAAGATTACAAATCTACATTACTGCTGAAAAGGGTGCATCAGAGATATTTTCAACTCAAGGATCTTGAAGGAGAGATTTATCAATTGCGGGTTCTTGTAAAAGAATTAAATCGTTGAAAGACAATAAAGATCCGTTATCTTTTAACTTCTCGGTTCTTGGTGAACAAGATGTTAGTTAAACACCGATTAAATTGAATAATTTATCAGTATCTGGGGGTTACAATCAACAAGCAAAAAGAAAACTGCACCACATTGAAGATGAGAAACTTGAATCTTTTTCATCATGCATGCAGATAGATCAAAAAAAGCAATCATTTATTTCTCTGAATAAAAAGGTATTACCAGACGAACCCAAGATCATCTTTGTTCCAAGCTAGTTCTTGACATGTTCAAATGATGAATTTTGTTGTGGATTTGAGGATGAAAATGGTCATATTACTGAAGTGGGAATAGAAGCATTCACTTGCAACTCTGACAACATTAAAGGAGTTATGAATGTTTCATTTGAATTTCTTGATATAAAAAAGATTGAAGAAAAGAAACTATTGGAAAATGAAACGCATGCATGTCAAAGCAGTCTGATTGAACCTCTTAAAGATGTGAATGCTTCCCAATCGTCTTGTGTTCCTAATGATAGTTTTCTTTATGTGAAAGAAGAAGAAGTTCTTTCAATCAGATTTGATCCTATGCTGGTAGAGTGTGATACTCAGGAATCAACATTAGCATCAACTGCATGCCTAAAGGTTGATTCATCTCATAATTCGCAGGAAGAATATGTGATTTATGATGTTTCTCTTGTATGTTCAAATGAAGTCACAGTAGATACGATGTTTAAAAATAATGTTATATAGTAAGCGAACAGTCAGAAGGGCCGAAGAAGAAAATTTGTTAGAGTGGACTTAATGTGTTATATATGTCGATAGAGTATTTTGGAGATACAAAAGTTAGAGACAATCCCCTCTTTGAATTTTATGATTTTGAATCAGTTGATGACAATATATTTCCTTCCCATGATAAAAACGAATTGGAGAGATATATTCTTGAGGATAGTTTTGTAAATAATAGTCTTGAAAATACATGGATAAAGAAAAAAGGGGAGAATCCTATGGATACTGAATCCGATGCTTCAGACTTCTTGGATATATTGCATATATGTGGTGTCATTGATGTCAACATATTACATCAGTTTGGACAATGTTCTTGGTTTATACAGTGAAGTGTAGTGATTGGTTAGAGAGTTGTAGTAAGTTTCAAATATTGCGATATTTTAGAGATGTTGAGGTGTGTTTGTACTTATCTTGGTTAAGTTGCAAAGGATCACTGTATGTGTAGAGTGAGTTATAGATGATTTATCAGAGACAATTTTATAGTGTTCTAGCTAAGATATGTTGCTATGTTTCTATCAGTGTGGCTAATTTATACCATATCTTTGATTGCTAACTTAGTGGTGTGTTCAGGACATGGATGTGTGTCCTCAGCTCGATTGGTTCATGATTTGGTTGCTGACAAGCTATTCTTCTTGATTGATAGAGGCTTTTGTTCGGTGTTCTTGGAAGAACACTACAAAGATGTTCATGGATTTTGAGTAAGAAATATTTTTGTTGTTGTCATACTATTCCAAGTTGCTTGTTGATATTTATAGATTATTTCCTATTCGTGTTTCTAGATTACATTGGGTTATGTGATCAGATTTGGTGATCTAGTGTAATGTGTTGGTGTTTCCTATTGTTCTTGGTTGATTTGGTGAGATAGAGTGTTCCAAATATTTGTGGCATGATCTATGGATCGTGGCATGCTTGGGGATGTTCTTTTCAGTCCTAGTCATGTCCCTGGTGACATGTTTTGGATTGGATCATTGAGTATTATGTAATTCATTTAATGTTTGTAATGAAGGTGGCATTGGCCGACCTTGTGGAATAAGTTGATGAGATGAGTATAGAGTTGTAATGATTTGAGAATGTGAAGTGAGTTAGTTTGGTGTAGGATGTGAATGGTGTGTATGTAAAGTGAGAAGATGGTATATCAATGTTGTTGAGAAAAGGTATGAATGGAATCTATTAATTGTTCAATTGTGCTTCATTATAATTGTTCTGGCATATTAGATGATATATGTCAGTTCATAATTTAGTGGATTGTATTCGACCTTGGGTTATTGCCCTTGTTGCAATATCAGGGTTGTTTCCCTTTTTTTTCTTGAGCAATGATCTCTAGGAAGTGAGCCTGAATGCATGTGCATTCCCATTGTACCTTTGACAGGGTTCTTGTGTTAGTACAATATCTCATGGATTTGATCACCACCATGGTTTTTCCCTAACAGGGTTTCCATGACAAAAAATTGGTGTTATGTGTTATGGTGTTATTTTCTCTTGTGCTATATTGCTTATGTTTCAGTTCTAAGTTTTGAAGTTTATAAGTTGGTTAAAATATTAATTTTGTGGACACAAGTGATTCACCCCCCCCCCCCCACACTTTAGTTGTGTGAGTTGTATTGTTCCTAACAATTGGTATCAAAGTTTGGTCTTCTTTTGGGAGCTTGACCGCTTGAGGAGATCCATAATAGCTTTTACGAAGGATAGTTTGGATTTTGATGGAACCAACTATAGATCTTGGAAAGGCACAATGATTATACATTTGATATGCATGGGATTAGAATATTGTGAAGTGACAAAGAAAGACTACCAGCCTCCTACAGATCTTGCTAATGATACCACTGATGAGAAGAAAGAATTTAATTGCAATGTGAGAACCAATGAAGCCTTGTATAGTGCCTTAACTGATGTAGAGTATATTGATGTCATAGAGTTGACTACAACACATGAGATTTGGATAAAGTTAGAAGGTCTACATGAAGGAGATGTCCATGTGAAGTGAGCAAAGCTACAAAGTTTAAAAGGAAAGCTTGAGAATCTAAGGATGAGAGAAGATGAGAACAATACTACTTTTGTGTAGAAGGTAACCAATCTGGTTGTTGGAATTATATGTGTCGATGGTAAGATGGAAGAGGATGAAATTGTCTCAAAGATTATGAGATACTTACCTACTGCTTATGATACCAAGGTTGTAGGTATTGAAGAAATCAGAACTTTATGTACTATGGCAAGAGATACAATGCTCGGTAAGTTATCTTCTTTTGAAATGACTAAATTTGGTGATAGTTTACCTAAGGTCGAGTCTACATTTAAAGCTACTATCTCTAAGGACAAGCATAAATATGATTATGGTGAAAGTTCTTCAAGTTCATCTAAGTCTACATATCTAGATTTGCTAAGGAATTAGAAGAGATTGAAGAAGAGGAAAGAAAGTTGGATAGTTAGAAGCTATGATTGCTAAGGGAGTTTCTAAAGGTGCAGGTAAGTATGAAGGAAAGATACCCTTGAAATATTTTTCTTACAATAAGATTGGTCATTTTACTTCTAGATGTCCTGAGAGAGTGCCTAAGAATAAGCCTAAGAAGTATCAACCTAAATTCTATAAGAGGTGTTATTTTTCTTATGAAGTTGTCATAGATGAAGAATTTGAGAAGAGTGAAGATGAAATTTTGTTTATTGCTATTAAGGAAGAAAACCCTACTTTTGAGAATGAAGGGAAAGCTCATGCTACACATGTTGAACAAAAGGGTGAATGGGTGATAGATAGTGGATGTTCACATTACATGACAAGAGATAGAACAAGTTTGTGAAATTGGATAAGTATGATGGTGGTGTTGTTATATTTGGTGATAATAATCCTTGCTTTATCAAAGGGATATGATCAATTACTCTTGATGGTAAGAATAATACTAATGATGTCTTGTATGTTGAAGGTTTGAAGCATAATCTTTTGAGTGTAGGACAACTTGTTGATAAATGATACAAATTAGAATCCAAAGATGAGAAGCGCATAATCTTGGGGAAGTACAGGAAAAGAGATTGCATCAGGTACAAAGACTCGAGGAAATGTTTTTAATTTGAATAGTACAAAGAATAGGTGTTTGATTGCTAAAATTGATGGCAGTTGGCTGTGGAATAAGAGGTTTTGTCATGTAACTTTTGATAACATTGTGAAGATCAGTTCTTCTAATGTTGTGAGAGATTTTCCTAAGTTGTTAAAACTCGCTAATGTGATGTGTAAGGAATGTCATTTGGGAAAGCTAACCAAATATACCTTTAAGAGAAAGATTTATTCTTCCAGTGGATTGCTATATTTGGTGCATACAGATTTATGTGGTCCTACTAGGACTACAAAATACTACGGAGATAAGTATTTTATTTTGTGCATTAATGACTATTCTAGAATGATGTAGGTTACATTTTTTAAGGAGAAATATTAAGCTTTTGACAAATTCAAGATATTTAGAGCTATGGTTGAGAATGAGATACGATTGCAGATGAAATGTCTAAGATTGGACAAAGGAGGAGATTTACATTAGGAGAGTAAAATGCATACTGTGAAGAGCATGGAATTAAGAGGCAAATGTATGCTCCTCGAACCCCTCAATGGAATGGGATTATAGAGAAAAGGAACATAATGATTATTGACACAACAAGGACCATGATGATGGAAGGAAAAGTTTTGCATATGCATTGGAGAGAAGTTGTAAGTATTGCAATCTATACTATGGACCGAGTTCATATTAAGCATGAAATTGGTAAGACACCTTAAGAACTTTGGTATGGTCATACTCCTACTATGAAGTATTTTAGAATGTTTGGAAGAAAATGCTACATTAAGAGAGATGAAGACTTGGAGAAGTTTGATCCTAGATGCGATGAAGGAATCTTTCTTAGATATTCTACAAAGAGAAAGGCATATAAGTGTTATAACAATAGGTTGAGAAAGATTGTTGAAATTGCTATTGTCAAAGTGGATGAAATTTTTTAGAAACATGAGAAGTCTTGTAGTTATGAGTTAGATGATGAGTTAAGCCAAAATAAGAATTAGAATGGATCAGTTGAATAAGTTGAAGATGATGCAGTTGATGATGAATTTGAAACACAAGAGTCTTCTACAAGAGAAGTTCCAATAAATCCTAGGTATGTAAAGCTAAATCATTTAGAGAATCAGATTATTGGTGATAAGAATTCAAGTGTTATGACTAGAGGAAGACATGCTAGAAATTAAGTTTGTTTAATTTCACAAATTGATCCTAAAGATGTTGATGAAGCCTATAAAGATGAAATTTGGATTAATACTATGAAGGAAGAGTTAGAACATATTGAAAAGAATAAGACATAGATTTTAGTTCCCAAACCTAAAGATAAGAATGTAATTGGAACTAAATGGGTATTCATAAATAAATTAAATGAAGATGGTGATGTCATAAGGAACAAAGCTAGACTTGTTTACAAAGATATTCACAAGTAGAAGGTATTGATTTTAAGGAGACCTTTTCCCTTGTTGCTAGAATTTAAGCAATTAGAATGTTTCTTGCATATGCTACTTATAAAAAATTCAAGGTATATCAGATGGATGTCAAGTCAGCATTCTTGAATAGAGAATTGGAAGAATAAGTCTATGTTGAGAAGCCTGATGGTTTTCCTTTGACGGATCGGAGTGATATAGTTTATCAATTGAATAAATATTTATATGGATTGAAGCAAGCACCGAGAGCTTGGTATGCTAGGTTGGATAAATACTTATTGACACTTGGATTTGGAAAAGGCATTGTAGATAGTAACTTTCAAAGTTGACAATGATAATCTTTTGATTGTTGAAGTATTTGTGGATGGTATCATTTTTGGTGGAAATGACAAGATGAGCAAAGAATTTACAGATGAGATGCAGAAAGAGTTTGAGATGTTTATGATAGGAGAGATGAAATTCTTTCTTGGACTTAAAATTACACAATTAGATATAGGGATTTTCATATCATAGTCAAAAATGTGAAAGAGCTATTGAAGAAATTTGGGATGGATTCCAAATATGTTGGAACCCCTATGGTTACTGGTTGTAAGCTGACAAAGAAAGATGATTTGCCCAATACAAATTAAACCAGATACAGATCAATGGTTGGTAGATTGATGTACCTAACATAGACCATACTTGATATAACTAATGTAGTGTGTATAGTTTCCAGATTCAGAGTGAACCGAAGGAATCACATGTTGTAGTGAAAAGGATATTCAGATACCTGAAGGGAATATTTTATTATAGTTTATGGTATGGAAACGATGATGATTTTACACTTAATGCTTTCACTAATGCATATTGGGAAGGAAATGTGGATGATAGAAAAAGTACCAGTGGTGGAGCATTCTTTTTTGGGTAAGAGGTTAGTTGCATGGGAAAGTAAGAAGAAACATTGTATATCTCAATCTACTGTTGAAGTTGAATATGTTGTTTCTATTGTTAATTGTACTCAAGTTGTTTGGATGAAGAAAATGTTGAAAGAAATAAGAATAAGTATTGATGAGCCTATTACCATTTACTGTGATAACTCTAATACTATCAATATTTCAAAGAATCATTTGTTTCATTCAAAGACAAAGCATATATCTATCAAATATCATTTTTTGAGAGACAAGATGAGTAAGAAGGAAGGGAAGTTGGAATATGTGGTTACTAAAGAATAAGTCGTAGATACTTTTAGAAAGCCTTTTTTGAAGGATACTTTCAAGTATCTTCATGGTAAACTTGGGTTTATGCCCTCTCCTGATCAGATCTAGAGATGCATGGAATTTCATCAATCTAGCTCTTTAACAGAACTATTCTATTTTGGATTGATGTATTGGTGGCTACTACTTAGGGGGAGTTGCTAGCCTTGAAGAGTTTTGGAGTGCATATATGTTCCTTTTTCATTGATGTCAAAGGGGAAGAGATAGGTATGTGAGAAAAAGATGTTGCAATGATAGATGTGGTAAAGATTGAATATTAGACTTAGGTGGAGCCGTTGATGGTGAGGTTTTGAGGATATTGTTTGTAATATTGTTGCTTTGTGCATTGATTGGGTTTTTCACATTCATATGTTACCACCAATGCCAAAGGGGGATATTGTTGGGATATATTTCATATATGTGTTGACATTGATTTTTTGCATTGTTTTCAACATATTACATCAGTTTGGACAGTGTTCTTGGTTTATATGGTAAAGTGTTGTAATCGGTTAGAGAGTTGTAGTGAGTTTCAGATGTTGCGATATTTCAAAGATGTTGAGGTGTGTCTATACTTAATCTTGGTTAAGTTGAAAAGGATTGATGTATCTTTGGAGAGAGTTATAAATAATTTATTAGAGACAGTTTTCTGGTGTTCTGGCTAAGAAAATGTTGCTATTTTTTGATCGATGTGGCTAAGTTCTGCAATATCTTTGGTTGCTAACTTAGTGGTGTGTTCAGTGCATGGATGTGTGTCCTCATATTGAGTGGTTCATGATCTTTTTTCTGAAAAACTATTCTTCTTGATTAATAAAGGTTGTTATTTAATGTTCTTGGAAGAACAGTACAAAGATGTTTGTGGATTTTGGGTTAGAGATTTTTTTGTTGCTATCATACTATTCTAAGTTTTTTTTAATATTTCTAGATCGTATCCTATTTGTGTTGTTGTATCACATTGGGTTATGTGATCAAATTTGGTGACCTAGTGTAACGTGTTGGTGTTTCCTATTGTTCTTGGACAACTTGGCGAGATAGCATGTTGCAAAGACTTGTGGCATGATCTATGGATTGTGGCATGTTCAAGGATGTTCTTTTGGGTCCTATTTATGTCCCTAGTGACATGTTTTGGATTGGCTTATTGATTATTATGTAATTTATTTAATGTTTGTAATGAAGGTGACATTGGTCAACCTTGAGGAATAAGTTGATGAGATGAGTATAAAGTTGTAATGATTTGTGAATGTGAAGTGAGTTGGTTGGATGTAGGACGTGAATGACGTGTTTGTAAAGTCTGAAGATGGTATATCAGTGTTGTTGAGAAGAGGTATGCATGGAATCTATTGATTGTTCAATTGTGCTTCATTGGAACTATTTTGAAATATCAGATGTGATCTATCAGTTTATAATTCAATGGATTGTAGTCCACCTTGGTTTTTTTCCTTGTTGTAATATCAGGGTTGTTGCACTTTTTTTTCGAGCAATGAGTTGTAGGCAGTGAGCCTGAATGCATGTGCATTCCCTTTGTACCTTTAACATGGTTCTTGTGCTAGTAGAATATCTCATGGGTTTGATCCCCACTATGGGATTCCCCTAAAATCCCTAACAAGGTTTCCACAACAAAAAAAATTTGGTGTTATGTCTTATGGTATTATTTTCTTTTGTGCTCTATTGCTTATGTTTCAGTTCTAAGTGTTGAAGTTTATAAGTTGGTTAAAATATTAAGTTTGTGGATACAACTACTTCACCCCCCCTCTCAATTCTATGAGCTAAATTGTTCCTAACATAGACTACTATGAACAAATGGAGAGTGGTCATGCTCATAATGTTGGCATTCTAGATCAGTGTTTTAAAAATTCTACTACTGATTATTTCTTTGAAAATGAAATTGTTGGTGATTTTTCAGTTGGAAAGAATGACATTATTGAAATGGTACTCAAAGAAGGCAAATTGACTGAATTGGTGGCTAAAGAAAGCGGTAAGAGTTCTATAGTGAGTAGTAGCTTTGTGACTACTGACACTAGTAGCAATGACAAAATTTCAGATTTTGGCCAAATGAAAGCTGATTTAAACCAAGGCATACAATTAGATTTATTCCAAGAAGTTGGCTCTTATTTATCTAGGACAAAACAAGAAACTAAGGTTGATTATACTCAAGAGGTCTATTATGAAAAATGGATCTTTAATTGCATGATGACATATAAAGACTTCTTGTGCGAGCTGGGTTCCCACTGGACTTATATGTTGTTTCTAAGTTTGTTGGTTCTAAAATCATCTTAAAATATAGAATATGTTTACTTTAAAATCATCATACTTTAAAATCAAAACTAAGTCCACTGGAAATATGTTTACTTTAAAACTAAGTACAGTGGAAACATATTATATTAGACTTTAAAATCTAGAATATGTTTATTGTAAAATCATCTTACTTTAAAATCAAATTTATTCAAACTTTAAAGTAGACATATTCTATATTTGTTGGATGTAAACCTTTATGATTTTTCAATTGTATTTAAGTTTTCCTCCATTACATTTGACTGTGGGTGCATATTTATCTTAGAATCTTTGAATTATGATATGCATGTATACATTTGAAAGAAAGCTCTGTTTATTTTCCTGCTTGTAAATGTTCGTGGGTTTTGAAGTAAATAATATTTATGTTATTTATTGCTTTCCCCTCTTATTGAATTCATAACTGCTTTCGTACTATGGTGATGGGTGAATGTTAGTTGACTTTTTCCACTTTCTAGTTAAAAGCATACCCTAGAAAAAACTCAAATTATATCACACGAGGGAGTTGTACCTCTAAAATTCAGAGGAAGATCATCAATCTAATGATGATCTCTCTAACTATTGGTGATTTCTAGTCCTTCCAAAGAATTCTAAGTCATTTACTATTCTTTCTTTGAAGGGCCAATCTATCAACCAACAATATTGAAAACTTGTATTTTATTGCATAAAAAATAGTAAACAAGATAAGAACATGGAGTTTTCTGTGATCTTCAAATTGTTCATCTATATCAATATAAAAATAATCTCATATATTAATGAACATACCTAAAGGTCACATAAAAATCCATGTACTTATCTTGTTTACTAACTTAAATTATGCAAGAAAATCTAAGTTATCGATGTATCCAGGGAACCTGAAGTAATATTGGCTCACAATTATGGTAAATTTTCTATATTGAGGAATATTAAGACGCCCAATATGCCACTAGTAATTGTGCCATAATCCTTTGTATCTCCACCATATATGCATTGAACAATACTACCAAAATCACCTCCCAATTCTTGTTATAGAAAAGTTATGGGTTGATGTGTGTTTGAAAGCTTAGAATCCATCATTTTCAATGCATATCACACCCTGTTTCTAGGCTTGATTAATGCATTGATCCCCCTTCCAAGTTTCATATCAATGTTGTAATACCCCTCCCATAGTTTTCTTTTCAGTTTAATTGGCCAAACTCTTTTAGACCACTTTCATGTGTGCGTTGATTATTTTAGAGATACTTGAGGATATGAATGTATAACATTACATTAGGATAATTATGAAATATCATGTATTACAATTAGATATTTTGGGTTATTTTCATGTTGGTTAAATGAAAATGATGATTTTATATATATGTTATGGTTATTTCATGATGATGATGTATATGTTAGGATGCCATTAATGCTTATGGTTTTACTGACCCCATATTTCACTAGTACATTTGGGACCTTTTTCTGACATCAGGGTGTCAGAATTGAGACAGTTTACTGTCGATATTACGACACCACCCGACATCGCAGTTTTGCAGTTGAAAAAACTGACGGTTTCGCTGGGTGTCGTACTTATGATGATATTGGACGTCGCAAGAAGGGGGTGAAAACAAGGTGAACTTGGCATCGGACCTATTTGTGGTCATCCCAATTACGATGCCTATCCGTCACAAAAAATAAAAATGACAGCGACCCGTCAGAATCTTTCGACAAGTTGTCGTCATTTGTAATTTGTTTGCCAACGGAGACCCTGTTAGTGCGACGTATATCCGTCGGAAGTGTACAATGGATATATGTCATTATTAGTTTTGAATGACAGCAATGTTGTGCATGCGACGGGGACCCGTTAGAATTTTACGATAGCTATCCATCGTTTAGAGTTTTTTACCGACAATGATGTTGTACATGCAACAACTGGATGTCGGCTTGTTTTGACAGATAACCATCATTGTTGTATGGTCGTCACAATTAGGATGACCATCAGTTTATATATATATATATATATATATATATATATATATATATATATTTGTCAATCGGGTTGGTATTGATTCAGAAGGGTGTTCTTGCAGATCTGGTTCCTTCTCGTGATTTGGTTATAGATCATTCAGAGATGACTTTGCAATAGATTCGGTAGCAACTCGTGGATTATTGAGTGAGATGTGATGACTTGGGAGAAGTCCTCTTCTTGGTGAACCGAGCTGAGAGACAAATTATAGAAAGTGGGTCGTTTGATGCGACTTATGAGACATTGGATGCCTCTTCACAACGGGTTCATAGTGCGGTCTGTGGTGTTTCTTTGCGATTGGGTTCTTAGCAGAGATTTGTTGATTTGGTAGCAATTTAGATGGATCGATATATATTTGTCGTACATGGATTGAGATCTTAAATTATTGAGCTTCTCTTTGTTTCGAGAATAGTTTAACATTCTCTACTTAACAGGGCCAACCACGTGAAGGTGGAAGCTCATCTGACCCCTCCTAGGAGCCTCTTATGACTCTTTACGACATTTTAAGACCTCTAAGATGTATTCTTAGGGATTGTAAAGGGTCGTAAAGGGTCATAAGGGGTCCTAGGACACAACAGCTAAGAAACATAAATGTAGGCATGATGGTCACAATTTTTTGGAAACACAACATAATTGAGTGGTATACCCAGACGTGTTGCATCATCTAGGTATACCATTCAATTATGTTGTGTCTCCAAAAAATTGTGACCATGATGCCTACATTTATGTTTCTCAGTTGTTTTGATATCTACATTTATGTTTCTCATTTGTCGTGATTATGTGCATGTTTTTTATGTGTATCTACTAAAAATTCTAAAAAAAAATTCAGTATCTACTATAGCCCTTTTTAAACCACATTTACGCATGTGGTCCCAATAAAGTAGTGCACAAACTACGTACACAAAGAAGGCATCACAAAAATATGATTTCTGCTTTCACCATTGAAGCAATCTTGGCGGCACTAGCTGCCTCTCGAGCCTTGCACAAGTTGCACTCATTTCCTACATCAAGTATAGATGTAGATGGGGTAGATGTAAATGTGGTTTGATCGACCCACCGAAAGTATTGACATTCACTATTTCCCTGCAATATCAAATGTACATCAGTTCTTCATAAAATGATTAATTAGTTGTCACATTATTTTTAAATCATAAAATATAATTACGTATCCAAACCTTTTTCCTATTTGGGCAAACCCAAAATTGATGCCCAGGATTACTTGTTGTGCATGACGTCTTCAACATGCATGGGCCAACACCACATTGACACATAGGCACATTGACCGAAGTCATTGACGCTATTTTGACAAATATTGCATTATCACAAATATTGCATTGTCATTATTTTGGTCATTCATACTAATTATAATTACAATAAAAAGAAACATACTAATGTAGACTTGCACATTTTTTGGCTAATTCAAAGTCTTTGATTTAAATCACTAGACACTCAAAACAAAATGACAAACCAAAGACAACCATGCAATAAAAAGAAATTACTAAGCAATTCAGAATTAGCTCACTCCATTTAGGGAACAAAGAGAATCCCTTGTGATTTAACATCATTGATGTGCAAGGAAATAGAAAATTAGCAAAAGCAACTCTCATATAAGTAGAACATATAAAATAAGGTGAATAAGATTAGTACATATAAAACAATCATTAGAACATGCCAAACATCTGGCCTAATTGTACATTTCATTCATGTCATTGATATTCTTCTTCATCCTTCTCATCATCAAGATCGTCGTCGTCGACGACATCATCACCACCACTATCATCGTCGTCGTCATCATCACCATCACCATCATCATCATCATCTTCATCATCCTCATCATCATCCTCATTAGTAGCAGCATCATCATCATCAGTAGTAGCATCATCATCGTCTTCTTCTTCATATTTTTCTTCGACTAGCTCTCGATCATGATCATCATCTACATCATCTTCCACTTCTTCATCTTCCTCGATATCTTCTTCCATCGCATTATACTTTATCGGCCTTCCTCTTGGATCATGTATAACAACAAATGACCAACCTGATTTATGTGGAACCTCTAAGTAAAATATCTGCTCACATTGGCTTGGAAGAACATAGGGCTCTTCTCCAACTAGCTCAAACAACCTTGTATTAATCATTAGAAATCCATTGTCATGTTCAATAACAGTTTTATCCAGATCATTTTTATTGAGTCGTAGTCTATACCATTTCACAACGAAGAGAACTAATTTGAAGGAATTAAAGTCATAGTCAAGTATATCAACCAAAATACCATAGTATCAATTTTGCGACTCTCGAGGATATAAGTCATTTCTAGATGAAATATTAGTCACCTGGAACACTGCACTTATCCCAGAATCACAAGTTCTCTTCATGTCATCCAACTTTTTGATGCAAAATTTATAACCATTGCAAAACATAGCCTTGTGGTGTTTCACCTGCAATAATGTCAAACATGTATAAATTATTGCATCACG
The DNA here is from genome assembly GCA_027943335.1 of Chamaecyparis obtusa. NCBI lineage: Eukaryota > Viridiplantae > Streptophyta > Pinopsida > Cupressales > Cupressaceae > Chamaecyparis > Chamaecyparis obtusa. The sequence goes on along the minus strand of BSBK01003559.1, from coordinate 117,663 downwards.
AGTTGAAAAACATACGGTTGATTAATTAACAAATTTATAAGTACCTGGTGATCTCTTAAACCATATGCTAAATCTATTTCCTTTTGTGTAACATTGAGATCTCCATTATGATAAGCTTGTATAACCAATGAAGACACAGATTCTCATGTTAATCTATGACCATCATGCTGACATCATTCAATCCATGCCATTATCCAATCTTGATTGTTTTCAATAAACAAATGTATTACATCTCACTCTTTAGCAGCTGTACAAAAGTAAATAGATGACTCATAATAGATTTATTTTGAAGATTAAGAATTAATTAACTACAATAACATCTCATAATTTATTACCTTTCAGTTTCCTGAATCTACCGTTCCCACCAAGTGCTCCCCTTCAAATTTTTTAATTGAGTCGAGATCCCAAATGCAATCTATATGAATCTTTGCTACAAGATTAGGAAGATATTAAGTAACGTACACCATCATTTGGTATACCATATATCCCTCAACCATAGAGCCCTCAGGACGTGCTCTTTATCGTACCAAACCCTTCAAAATTTGTAAATGTCTCCCAACCATCCACATTGACCTAGCATGTACAGGTCCACACAATTCAATCTTCTCAACTTGGTGTATGAGGTAGTGTTCTTGTGCATTGAAAAAAGATGAGGTAAACACTTGCATTTCACACATTAATCGACAAATTCTTTTCTTCTAATATTTTATATCTTCTTTATGGATTTATTTATATGACAACCACCTACAAGGGATTCAAGACATAAATATATAAATACAAGACTTTACAATATATTACTTGTTTGATATTATTGTCGAAGTTCTCTGAGAGAGATAGGGGTAGAAAATACTGCAACAATTGTCAATTGATCATTTCATACAATGAAAATTGAATGCAATTACACAAATATATTGTAAATACAAAAGACTATGACTTACATTGATGAAGGTATGCCAATCATGCGTTTTCATCCCTGACCCAAAATCATTTTTCTTTGATATGAGATTGCTTATATCTGCAGAAAATCCTATAGGAAATCAAATTTTTCAAATCACTTCTTTTATGGCATTACTTTGTTGTTTTGTTAATAACCAAGGAAGAGCACTTGCATTAACTGGTCTCCATTGTTATTTGATTCAATGATATTTTTCATTGCATGATTGGAATCATGAATGTCACTACAAATTTTGCCAAGTTTTTCTTTGTCACGCCTTTCGTTTAATATTTTCCACAGTGTCTCTGTTACATTCTTTCCAATATGCATAGTATCAAACAAATGCATAATTTATAGATGCTCATAGTAGAGCAGCCTACTAAATTCTCTGGGATAACATTTTAGTCCCTTTAGAAGCTGGTCAATGATGCCTTCATGACCTTCAAGATCATCAACTACATAATTAGCCAACAAAACACAATCAAAATATATAATTTTCAAACATCGACCATTACATGGAATGATATTACCTCGAATTCTATTATATTCCATCTGTCATAAGTGAGGTGTCATTCTTCAGGGCTTTGATGTAGTCTCTTCTTTTCCATTGAAAAGATGTCTTTCTGCACTTCAATACTTATGATTTCTGGGGAGGAACTACCTATACTCATCAAACACCTGTTTTCTTAAACTTTTGGAATGATGAAATTTCATCTTTGGACCACACATTGGACATGCAAATTTCCCCTTTGTTTGAAGACTTACAAAATAACAATAAAATTAGATTAAATATGTATATTTTTAGAATTTGAATTATCGCGTACAACTAGAATTCACCATAACATACCACAGAAATGTGTCAACCCTGGAGCATCATGAATTGTCTACACAAGCATTGCATGGAATTGAAATTATCTTTGTCCAATTGGTCAGGAGATGTCATACATAGTGAAACCATTTCATAACACCAATAACTCGTTGATAAGAGGCGCAATATATACATTCATATCTTTCACTTGGTACTTACCTAGTTGAATTAACAACAACATCAGATAATTATTGTGGCCATTTCACTCCAAGACTTATAATTACATGTAGATAACTATAAAATAATAAGATACCTGGAACAATCATTACTAACATAATGTTCTCCCTCTTTATTGACATCCATGGAGGAAGGTTATTGTTTATAACAAAAATAAGTCACACCGAGCAAACAAATCTCATCTCTCCATGCAGATTGACACCGTCTGCTGCCAGAGAAAGCCTAAGATTTTGAGGTTCCTCTTTAAAGTGTGGCCACTTTTCCTCTATGTCCATAAATGATGAACCATCTGCAAGCATTCGAATAATGTTATCTCGACTCCTACCACGTGCATGGTAATCCATAAATTGTGTCAAGCTATTGCACCTGAATAATCATTTTAGACGTGGAATAATGGGGATGTGACGAAGAACCTTTTGAGGCACCTTTTTTGAAACTTGATCATCTCAATATCTTCTCGTATCGCATTCAGGGCATTCTATTGCATTTTTGTGTTCTTTATAATAAATAATATGATCTTCGGGACAAGCATCTATTGTTTGATACTTCATTCCAATATGTTTCATAGTGGCACATAATTCTCGATACGAGCGAGGGAGAACATTTGATGGTGGTAACAGAAAGTCACCTATCAATCTACAACAAATAATATAAGTCATTACTATAAACAATCTTAATGGTACATGTTTCACCTTTTATAGTCTATAATGACATATATGAGAAACCTTAGCATACGTGACATTACTATGTTGGATTAACCATTCATAACTTTCAAATTCACCAACAATAATACAACAGAGAGAAGACAGATTGGGAGCCTTTGTAAAGGGTCGTGTCCACCTTCTCAAGTAGAGGTATATCATGGAAGTCGTCAATGTCATCTCATCATAATCATCATCATCAGCAACACCAATAGCACCAGCAACACCAGTACCAAATGTGTCAACGATCAATGCATTCATACCATCATCTTCAAATGTGTTTTCTAGCACATGATCATCATCTTCCATGGGATCATTATTTTCAACTTCAATACTCACACCTCCATGTTCCTCTTTATTCACACTGGGGAGATTGACCTATATAAAAATGATGATAATCAAACCCACCTTCAATGTGATAATCAAACCTCCTTCCATGGTTCATATGTATATTAATTGTGAAAACAATATAACAAACAACTTACCACTGGATTATAATCAAACCCCCCTTCAATGTGACCATTCTCCCTACAATGTCTCTTTGTTATTTTGATTTTGATTCTTCTTGTTTTTAAGTCGTTACAACTTTTGCATGGACAATAATTTGTCATCGCCTTCTCTTTGAAAGTTAGACAACAATCTAGTGATTGTCTCCCTATTTTGATCGAATTCCCTTGTATTATCTGACTTGATCATTATATGTATATCTGCAAAACAAATTGGAGATGTCTCCTTTCATTAGCTTCGCGTCACCTTCTCATAGCTTCTCATTTTATGACAGATTTTGCCAAAGGCTTTGTAGGAAACCAAGTAAGGGGTATTCTTGAGTTCAAACACATTGAGCTGCTACAACTGAATTATAAATCATGAATTCACTATAAAATTAATTCACTATAAATCAAGGGGCATTATAAATCATGAATTTGCTATAAAATTAATCTATTGCTCTAGATTGCATATGGACATTTTGTCAAATGGTTGGCATGTATGTTTATTCAAATGGAGTTATATCATTTGGAATGAATATATGATAGGTTGATATCGAATTCTATGTCCCTATTTGATCTAATAGCATCAATATAACAAACAGAGCATGAACCAATCAAATAGGGACATGAGGTGCTCAAACAGTGAGCTCATAAAATAATATATTTAGTCTTAATAAAATTTTATAAAATAACATATATTGTGTGAAGTGTTTGATCTCTCTTTATTTATTTTGTTGTTTCGATATTCACTATGTGGTACTCCCCATTTATGATCATTTCATGAGAAAATGTCTTGATGGCTTGTGGGCTGCAAGCTAGGGCATTATGCATTATTTATGAGCTCACTATTTGAGCACCGGCCAATCAAATAGGGACATGAGGTGCTCAAAAAGTGAGCTCATAAATAATACATGATGTCCTAGTTGTAGGTAGTTATCTCTTCTATAATGATGGAGTGAAAGGTAATGATCAATGAGGTTGCTGCTATTAGATCATACATTAATACACTTATTGTTTTGAATTTAAGCTCGGGCATCATGCAATGTTATTGCTATCATTGCATGCTTGCTGCTGTTGTGCACCATATATTGTTTTATACACTGTTTATTTCATTGAGACAGTGAGCTTGGCATTTGTAATGTATTTTCTATTATTGGATCAATGCTACCATGTTGTTGAGGTTGTAGATGCATTTAATCACTATTTTCATTCTACTTTGATAGCAGCAATATAACAAACAGAGCACCCTCCAATCAAATAGGGACATAAGTAAGATATTTAATGCATTATTACTTCATCATTATGATAAAAAATTAATTGACTCAAAGCACATAGAAATTCAAAACAATAGGATATCTTAATCTTTATGAGCTCAAATTCAAAATAGTAAGTGCATTATTTTATTACGGATATCCCTATTTGATATCTCTATTTGATCTAATAGCATCAATATAACAAACAAAGCACTAACTAATCAAATAGGGACATGAGGTGCTCAAACAGTGAGTTCATAAAACAATATATTTAGTCTTAATAAAATCTTATAAAACAACATATATTGTGTGAGTGTTTGATCTCTCTTTATTTGTTTTGTTGTTTCGATATTCACTATGTGGTACTCCTCGTTTATGATCATTTCATGAGGAAATGTCTTGATGGCTTGTGGGCTACAAGTTAGGGCATCATGCATTATTTATGAGTTCACTGTTTGAGTATCGACCAATCAAATAGGGAAATGAGGTGCTCAAATAGTGAGTTCATAAACAATGCATGATGCCCTAGTTGTAGGTAGTTATCTCTTCTATAATAATTAAGGAGTGAAAGGTAATGATCAATGAGGTTGTTGTTATTAGATCATACATTAATACACTTACTGTTTTGAATTTGAGCTCGGGCATCATGCAATGTTATTGTTGTGCACCATATATTATTTTATACACTATTTATTTCATTGAGACCGTGAGCTATTGTAGTTGACTATATTTTTTTGGGGTCTGATCTATTGTAGTTGTTTCTTTTTTCTTTGAATCATTGTTTACAATTACTTTTGATGCAATATTTGTGTGAAGAACAAGAAGAAAATGATGAACAAGTGTATTTGACAAAGATAAACATGACACATTTTGTTGGGCTGATTGGGTTGGCCTGGTATCATTTACATGGCCTGGCCAGATATTAAACAATGAGCTCATGAACAATGCCAGTATTAAACAGTGAGCTCATAAACAATGTATGATGCCCTATCTTGCAACCCACGAGCCATCAAGATATTTCCTCATGAAATGATCATAAATAGGGAGTACCACATAGTGAATATCAACAACAAAATAAATAAAGAGAGATCAAACACTTCACACAATGTCTTGAAGGTAATAGAAATGATGCCCTAGATCTCAAAGCTCACAAGTCATCAAGCATTCCAAATGAAAAGATGTAAACAATGCCAATATTAAACAGTGAGCTCATGAACAATGTATGATGCCCTAGCTTGCAGCCCGCGAGCTAGCAAGATATTTCCTCATGAAATGATCATAAACAGGGAGTACCACACAGTGAATATCAATAGCAAAACAAATAAAGAGAGATCAAACACTTCGCACAATGCCTTGAAGGTAATAGCAAGGATGCCCTAGCTCTGAAAGCTCACAGGTCATTGAGCATTCCCAATGCTAAGATGTAAACAATGTCACTATTAACATTCATATTGTGTCATTAAATCAACAAATGTCATCAAAATGAAATTGAGGTGCTCAAACAGTGAGCTCATAAATAATGCCCTCTGTGCCACACAAAAGTGTAGTGTCATCTTCCCAGCAGCTCTTCGAAATCACAAAAATTACAAATGACACTTTCTTTTTCAAAATTACAAAAATTTCATTGGCTCAAAGCATATAAAAATTCAAAACAGTAGGATATCTTAATCTTTATGAGCTCAAATTCAAAACAGTAAGTGTATTATTTTATTACTGATGTCCATATTTGATCTAATAGCATCAATATAACAAACAGAGCACCGACCAATCAAATAGGGACATGAGGTGCTCAAATAGTGAGCTCATAAAATAATATATTTAGTCTTAATAAAATCTTATAAAACAACATATATTGTGTGAAGTGTTTGATCTCTCTTTATTTGTTTTGTTGTTGATATTCACTGTGGTACTTCCCGTTTATGATCATTTCATGAGGAAATGTCTTGATGGCTTGCAGGCTGCAAGTTAGGGCATCATGCATTATTTATGAGCTCACTGTTTGAGCATTGGCCAATCAAATAGGGACACGAGGTGCTCAAACAATGAGCTCATAAACAATGCATGATGCCCTAGTTGTAGGTAGTTATCTCTTATATAATGATGGAGGATCAGTGAAAGGTAATGATCAATAAGGTTGCTACTATTAGATCATACATTAATACACTTACTGCTTTGAATTTGAGCTCGGGTATCATGCAATGTTATTGTTGTCATTGCATGCTTGCTATTGTTGTGCACCATATATTTTTTTATACACTATTTATTTCATTGAGACTGTGAGCTATTGTAGTTGACTGTATTCTTTTGGGGTCTGATCTATTGTAGTTGTTTCTTTTTTCTTTGAATCATTGTTTACAATTACTTTTGATGCAATATTTGTGTGAAGAACAAGAAGAAAATGGTGAACGAATGTATTTGACAAAGATAAACAAGACACATTTTGTTGGGATGATTGGGTTGGCCTAGTACCATTTACATGGCCTGGCTAGATATTAAACAGTGAGCTCATGAACAATGTATGATGCCCTATCTTGCAGCCCCCGAGCCATCAAGAAATTTCCTCATGAAATGATCATAAATGGGGAGTACCATAGTAAATATCAACAACAAAACAAATAAAGAGAGATCAAACACTTCACACAATGCCTTGAAGGTAATAGAAATGATGCCCTAGATCTCAAAGATCGTGAGTCATCAAGCATTCCAAATGAAAAGATGTAAACAATGCCAGTATTAAACAGTGAGCTCATGAACAATGTATGATGCCCTAGCTTGCAGCTTGCGAGCTAGCAAGACATTTCCTCATGAAATGATCATAAACAGGGAGTACCACATAGTGAATATCAATAACAAAACAAATAAAAAGAGATCAAACACTTCACACAATGCCTTGAAGATAATAGCAAGGATGCCCTAGCTTTGAAAGCTCACGGGTCATCGAGCATTCCAAATGCTAAGATGTAAACAATGCCACTATTAACATTCATATTGTGTCATTAAATCAACAAATGTCATCAAAATGAAATTGAGGTGCTCAAACAGTGAGCTCATAAATAATGCCTTCTTTGTGTCACACAAAAGTGTAGTGCCGTCTTCGCAACAGCTCTTCAAATTCACAAAAATTACAAATGACACTTTCTTTTTCAAAATTACAAAATTACAAAAATTTCATTGGCTCAAAGCACATAGAAATTCAAAACAATAGGATATCTTAATCTTTATGAGCTCAAATTCAAAACAGTAAGTGTATTATTTTATTACTGATATCCTTATTTGATCTAATAGCATCAATATAACAAACAAAGCACCGACCAATCAAATAGGGACATGAGGTGCTCAAACAGTGAGCTCATAAAATAATATATTTAGTCTTAATAAAATCTTATAAAACAACATATATTGTGTGAAGTGTTTGATCTCTCTTTATTTTGTTGATATTCACTATGTGGTACTTCCCGTTTATGATCATTTCATGAGGAAATATATTGATGGCTTGCGGGTTGCAAGCTAGGGCATCATGCATTATTTATGAGCTCACTGCTTGAGCACCAGCCAATCAAATAGGTACATGAGGTGCTCAAACAGTGAGCTCATAAATAATGCATGATTCTCTAGTTGTAGGTAGTTATCTCTTCTATAATGATGGAGGAGTGAAAGGTAATGATCAATAAGGTTGCTGCTATTAGATCATACATTAATACACTTACTATTTTAAATTTGAGATTGAGTATCATGCAATATTATTGCTATCATTGCATGCTTGTTGTTGTTGTGCACCATATATTGTTTTATACACATAGAACAATAGGTTTGGGGACTTAGACTTATGTTCAATCCTTAGTAATGGTTTGGGGAACTAATTACTAGATGAGTGACTACAATACCCTAGTTTGAATTATTAGATGATCTTGTTTAATTTGTGTTCATTTCATGCAAAGATACATGTAAAGGAAAATAAATTTTTGCATCTAAATATTACATGTATATTATATGAAAAATAACTTGTATATACTATACAAGGAAAATAAATTTCAAAAGAAAATGCAAGAGTACAAGCATACATAAGAGGATGAACATAAATAATAAGGGTGCTAGACATTGCCTAAAGTGATGAATTTTTGACCCGGGTATGAATCTAGTGTGCCCCTATGTGATCCAGAACCTTCAAAGAAAAGAGAGATGGGGGTTAGATAAAAAATGTGTAAGCAATGAATGGCATCCTATTACTGATCCTCATCTACAATTATGCATGTGCATATTCAAGCCATACACTTCTGAAAGAAAAATCAAGCTCATAGTCTCAATGAAATAAACAGTGTATAAAATAATATATGGTGCACAACAGCAGCAAGCATGTAATGACAACAATAACATTGCATGATGCCTGAGCTCAAATTCAAAACAGTAAGTGTATTAATGTATGATCTAATAGCAGCAACCTCATTGATCATTACCTTTCACTCCTCCATCATTATAGAAGAGATAACTACCTACAACTATATTTCATAATTCCTCTTTTGAAGTATATATATATATATCAAGTATAATTATGAGTTTACATCATATATTTAGTCTTAATAAAATCTTATAAAACAACATAAAACTAACCCAAAATACTTTGTCTTAATAAAATCTTAATAAAATAATATATTTAGTCTTAATAAAATAATACACTTACTATTTTGAATTTGAGCTCGGGTATCATGCATTGTTTATGAGCTCATTGTTTGATTACCAACCAATCAAATAGGGACATGAGGTGCTCAAACAGTGAGCTCATAAACAATGCATGATTCCCTAGCTTGCAGCCTGCAAGCCATCAAGACATTTCCTCATGAAATGATCATAAACGGGGAGTACCACATAGTGAATATCAACAACAAAACAAATAAAGAAAGATCAAATACTTCACACAATGCCTTGAAGGTAATAGAAATGATGCCCTAGCTCTCAAAGCTCGCGGGTCATCAAGCATTCCAAATGAAAAGATGTAAACAATGTCAGTATTAAACAGTAAGCTCATGAACAATGTATGATGCCCTAGCTTGTAGCCCGCAAGCCATCAAGATATTTCCTCATGAAATGATCATAAACGGGGAATACCACATAGTAAATATCAACACCAAAACAAATAAAGAGAGATCAAACACTTCACACAATTTATGTTGTTTTATAAGATTTTATTAAGACTAAATATATTATTTTATGAGCTCATTGTTTGAGCATCTCATGTCCCTATTTGATTGGTTGGTGCTCTATTTGTTATAATGATGCTATTAGATCAAATAGGGACATTAGTACTAAAATAGGGACACCAGTAATAAAATAATACACTTACTATTTTGAATTTGAGCTCAAAATAATACACTTACTGTTTTGAATTGTCAAATGACCAATGGGTGATAATTTCAAAAGTGTATCATAATTAAAGGCATGTGAATTCATATTGTACTTAATCTGAATGTCACTGTGTAATATTTTTACTTGCGATATTTCTAGATCCCTCTCCATTTTAAACTAACCTATGACTTCAAAGGAGGAATTATGAAATATAGTTGTAGGTAGTTGTAGGAATTATGAAATATAGTCTCCATTTTAAAGTTTGAAGAAACTTTTACATATTTTCATCAAATAATCCAAAAACATCAAGAATCGTCATATATGGTTGTTAATAGCCAACTTTCAAAAGAATATGAATGAATGCAAATATACATAAGTGGATGAACATAAATAATGAAGGTACCGAACATTGCCTGAAGTAATGAAGTGTTGACCCGAGGTTCAATCCAGTATGCTCTTGTATGATCCAAAACTTGCAAGGAAGGAAAAGATGGGGTTAGATCCAAAGGATCTAAGCAATGTCTGGAACCCTATTATTAATTCTCATCTACAATTATGCATGTGCATAGTCAAGCCATACATAGACTCAAAAACATGGTAGCATTGATCCAATAACAGAAAATACATTACAAATGCCAAGCTCATGGTCTCAATGAAATAAATAGTGTATAAAACAATATATGGTGCACAATAATAGCAAGCATGCAATGACAACAATAACATTGCATGATGTTTGAGCTCAAATTCAAAACAGTAAGTGTATTAATGTATGATCTAATAACAACAACCTCATTGATCATTACCTTTGACCCATCCATCATTATACAAGAGATAACTACCTACAACTATATTTCATAATTCCTCCTTTGAAGTCATAGGTTAGTTTAACTATTGGACAATGAGCTGATAGGAGTTTCGAATAGATTTGAATAAAAACTAAGAGTATTGAATTTTATTTGTTCCTATTGTGATTTTAGGGGAGAAGAAGGCTAAGACCTTTTCAGCGGATCAGGGTGGTTTATATAGCTTGTAAGTTTATAGGTTTGCACTTTTTTTGTTTGAGGCTTAATTATACAATATTTATACAATTACTTTTGATGCAATATTTGTGTGAAGAACAAGAACAAAATGGTGAATGAGTGTATTTGACAAAGATAAACATGACACATTTTGTTGGGCTGATTGGGTTGGCCTGGTACCATTTACATGGCTTGGCCATATATTAAATAGTGAGCTCATGAACAATGCCAGTATTAAACAATGAGCTCATGAACAATGTATGATGCCCTAGCTTGCAACCCGCGAGTCATCAAGACATTTCCTCATGAAATGATCATAAACAGGGAGTACCACATAGTGAATATCAACAACAAAATAAATAAAAAGAGATCAAACACTTCACACAATGCCTTGAAGGTAATAGAAACGATGCCCTAGCTCTCAAAGCTCGTAGGTCATCAAGCATTCCAAATGAAAAGATGTAAACAATGCCAATATTAAATAGTGAGCTTATGAACAATGTATGATGCCCTAGCTTGCAGCCCATGAGCCATCAAGACATTTCCTCGTGAAATGATCATAAACGAGGAGTACCACATAGTGAATATCAATAGCAAAACAAATAAAGAGAGATCAAACACTTCACACAATGCCTTGAAGGTAATAGCAATGATGCCCTAGCTTCACGGGTCATCAAGCATGCCAAATGAAAAGATGTAAACAATGCCAGTATTAAACAGTGAGCTCATGAACAATGTATGATGCCCTAGCTTGTAGCCTGCGAGCCATCAAGACATTTCGTCATGAAATGATCATAAACAAGGAGTACCAAATAGTGAATATCAATAGAAAAATAAATAAAGAGAGATCAAACACTTCACACAATGCCTTGAAGGTAATAGCAACGATGCCCTAGCTCTCAAAGCTCGCGGGTCATCGAGCATTCCAAATGCAAAGATGTAAACAATGCCAGTATTAACATTCATATTTTGCCATTAAATCAACAAATGCCATCAAAATGAAATTGAGTTAATGAGAAGACAAAGCTCGAATGCCTACCTCAAGTGCCAGTGCCCTCTTCCCACACGGTGTCGGCCTCTTCACGAACGCTAAACTCGAATGCCCTCTTTGCGCCATGTAAAAGTGCAGTGACGTCTTCACAGTAGCTCTTTGAATTCACAAATTATAAATGACACTTTATTTTTCTTCTTTTTTTGTTTATAACCAAATGGGTGTCACAATTACAACACCGTCGAGGGCACTTGCAAAAAAAACACGAAAAATAAACATAAATTGTAGTGGCATCACAAATTGGCATCGAAATTCGACCCCAAATGTTGTAGTGCTTGCATGTGTATGGTTAGCATGCATGTTTTACCTTTCTATTTGTCGTTCTTGATGTGGTTGAGGGACAAAGTCGCAATTACTTTCTTGCGAAGTCCACATGATCAACCGATCTCCGCCATTGCTTGTTATATATTTATACATGTATGTACATGCTCGTCTTTTATGCAGGTTTGTAGGTACCAGGCATCGACTTCCCTACATTGCCAGGATGAGCATGCCCTATCATAATATCTCAATGGTAAGAGAGAGGAGATAACATACATATCCAAATTCCCACCCAAGCCATTGATTGTCCTAAAATAATGGGCAAGTATATGTGTTCTACCCATCTGAATCTGTCAAGGTGATGTGAATTCATGAGCCCTTCAATGAAGTTTGTTTGTTATTTGAGTTAGTTGATTTTCGTGTGTTGTGAGTCAAGTAAGTTTGTTGTGTGGATTATTTGATTTAAAATAATTAAATTTAAATTAATTACGAGATTAGAATAGTTATATTTTATGAATATGACAGTATTAAATATAAGGATATTTAATTATTAAGAGTTAATTAAATACCCTTGTTTAATTAAAAGACTTAATTAAAAGTTTAAATTTGGAATAAAATGATTTAATTAATTATTAAATCCAAAGATGAAATTAAAATTATAATTGATTTATTTGATATTGAATTGATCAATTGCATAGTTATTAATATGCTAAAATATTAATTGATTAATTAAATATTAATATGCAATTTAAGTTGCACATTTAGTTTAATAAAATAGAATTAGAAATTTAAGTTAAAGCTGAGTTAGGAGTTGTAATTGGAAAAGTACATATTTTATTATTAAATTATAATTAATCATGCAAAGAGGGTTCGATAAAAACTAGGCGGAGAGTTGAGTTTTGATTTTAGGAATTGCATGTTCTAGAAATCCTAGGTGGAATAGGCTTTCTTTATGAGAGGTTTCTGGGTCATTATTTTCATCATGTCTATCGGGTTTTGGAGGAGCTCTCTTGGGTGAATTTGGAGATTATTGAAAGCTTGAATTTTGGAGGTTGAATTTAATTCTTCTTGTCTTCGAATTCAGGTGTTGGTTGAGGTAGGGTTTGAAACTTTTTATTTTATAAAATCCTTCATTTGAAAAAATTGTTTGCTTTGTGTCTGAAATTGGTTAAATGATTGAATTAAAAAAAAATGGTTTTTTGTTTAATCAAGTTTGGTTTGAGGAAATTTGGGATAGTTTTGATGTCAAAAATATATTTGGTATCTCGTTGGGATTGTTTGAAAACCTAGTAAGAGGTTTTAGGGAAACGTGTGAGATTTCCCAATTAGGGTATTTACCTAGAAATGATAGATATTTTGCCTCAATAATTTGCATGAATATTTAATTGATATAGAATTGCATGTAGATAGATGTATATGTAATTATGGTTTGTATGTGAAAGTCTTATTCAAAAAAAAATAGGCTTATCAAAAATTAATATTCACTTTTTAATTACCATTAATATTAGTATTATTATTTATATTAATATTATGATTAATATTAATATAGTTAAATTAATATTTATTATGAAATATTTATCAATAAATATTATTATTTTTGGATTTCTAATAATTGATTATTTAAATATTTTAATTAATTTTATGCTTATATATGTAGATGTTTTAACTATATTATGTATGAAATTTTAGTGGTTATTAATTGATAGCATTTATTTAAGATTAATAAATTCTATCTTATTGTTAGAATGCATGTTATTTTTATTTAATTCTTATTGACAAATAGGAGTTATGCATGACTAAATATATGAATATTTTATAGTCAAATTGGACTTTAGAAAACAAAGTGATTATTTTAAACAACTGGAACTTGTATTGTGTTTTGTTTGTCTACGCTCTTTATTGCGTTATTTGATGTTGTATTGGGGGAAATTTACATTAGCTTTAGGAGTGTTACACCGGAGTCTTGGGGGAGTTATTGTTGTCTTTTGATGTGTGTAATGTTTAGTATTTTAATGATGTTGACTTGGTTACAAACATTTCACTTAACCAATTTTCTAAATTATTTTGTGAACTCTTGAAGAGGGTGTTTATCCTGTTATGGTTTGAGGACCAACTTGTAATTGTGTGATTTTGGTTTGAGGACCAGTGTGAGTTCTAGTCATCTGTTATGGAACTGAAGTTGATTTTCACACTTTATCTGATTTATGAGATCAATTTATGACTTGTGAGCCTAGAGGAGGTTAAATAGGTACATCTTAGGGGAGTGTCTTACAATAGGGATCCGGAACCCAAAGTGGTTAATACTAGGGTAACCTATCATAAGTTTGTTAATAAGTGATAACTTAGTAATTAAAATTTAGAGAGCTCATTAAAAATATAATTAGTGTTAATGCCTCACTCATGCCTAGAGCTCTTGTATAGCTAATGATGTGAATGAGATGATACCTAGAGAGTAGGTATGATTAGAATTCCTCATTTTCATGAGAGGATATTCTAGTTCTGTGATGGTTGTATTGAGGGTCCGAGGTCCAGAGTGGCTAGTCCAAGGTAACTGAATGCTTGAGGGTCTGGGGTCTAGTGCGACCAGTCTAGGGTAACTCAAGTAGATGACCATGTGATGACACTCCCATAGTATGTAGCCTAAGTCTCCTTCGTAGTTTCTGTATTTGCCTCTGGTGGTGTGTTGTTGGTATTTCAATATTATCTAGTGGTATGTTTTTGGTATTTAGTATTTGGTGGATGACATTTGTTCGATATTTTGATATTTGGTATTGGTACTTGTTGGTATTTTTTTATTTACTATTTTTATTTATCATTAGTTGGTGGCACCTTTTGAGATAGAAAGCCTTCAGGATCTATTTCTTAGCTTTTTTGTTGTGTTGGGCCTGTTATCCGAGTGGGGTTCATTGTTATCTCCTCAACACGACGAGAGTGGACCTTTGGTTCCACAAGGTCAAGTGGTAGTGTTTCTTTTACCATTTGAGATTTTGACATTCCTGTAGCGATGTTGGATGATTCTTGTTGTTGTTACCTTCTTCTTGTTCTTCATTTGAGGCTTGTTCATATCTATCTTATGATGTTTATATTTGTACCTTGTATTAGTGTATCAAATATGATTCTTTTCGGATATTGTACTATACTTTATATTTGGTTATTGTGACATACCCTGTGACTTGTGTAGAGGATTTTGTTTCATTGTGTTTATATCTTATGGTATTGGATGTACTTATTATTCATGTGTATATGAGATATTTGTAATTATACTTAATATAAAATAATTAATTAATGTATATGTAGTTCTACGTCATGGAACCCTTGAGAATTGTTAACTATAATTGAGTTGTACTTATGTACTTGTTTGTATCTTATTGTATTGCTTCCGCATTGTTGTCATTATTGTTTTGTCAACTCTTAAGAAAAAAAAATATTTTGTAAACATAGAAACATGTTTTAGGCTAAATTCTCCCGGATTCCTTGGTGAGGGATTACAAATGCAACTTAGTTATTTTCATGCCAACCTATCATCTTCCCTTGCTTTTTCCCTAATTTGGGCCTCCACATTGCATTGGTCTATTTAGCTAGATTTACATTGCAACCTAGCTCATGTGTACACTCCCTTTCCTACTATTCTACATGGTTACATTAGTTTGGTCTTTAAGAACTTAGCTTTTAGTTCAAAAATGAACTTTCATATTTTGATTTTTATAAAGATAACAATGTGTGTGTACTATACCAAACATGGAAGAAAAATGTCTTTGTAGTGTCTTTAATTCCAGACAAGCTCATGTTTTGGAAAATTGTCGAGTTGATTTTAGGCCCATGTTGACCTCTTCAAAATCTTACATGGGCCCTTAAGTATAGGTTTCCCCTTTAATTATTTCACCCTCTCATCAATTTCTTTCTCACCTAGGCCCTATTTTTAACACAAGTGGCCTCTTGTTATCAATCCCAACATCATAATCCAATTCTGTATTAAATATAGCCTCTTCTCAACCTTGTAAACCTCAGGTTTAAATTTTGGGTCAAATTGGGTGGAACAAACCAATTGATTGGCTATGTTTCTGCTAATTACACTTCAAATTTGGACCACATAGCAGTTAAGTTGATTGAGTGAAAATCCTAATCTTGCATCACATAATCCAAGTTTTACAAATGATGTGAGAGGTATAAAATCAAGCTTCGTCATAAAATACTTGGACCCAATTGAGACAAGTGCCCCATTCCTGGGAATAAGGCGCATAGGGTGCCCCATTCTTGCCATTTCTATGTCAAATTTGATTCACATGCCAATTGTAGTATGTTGGTTCCACATCCTTTCTATAATCTATTTATCTATTCTATGTCTCCCAATACACACAAAAAACCCTCAATTCCTTCTGATTGACCTCTAGTTTTACATTCTTCCATCCAAAATTCCATAACAAATTCCATTTTTGGTGAAGGATCAATGCATCTACCTAGTGTTTCATCCCACATGAGGCTTAGTGGATCACCTTCCTTCCAATGTAAGTGCAAGATAGGCCTAAGCTTCCTAGTTTGTTTATGCATCCTAAAAAACCCTATTTCCCACCATTACAATAATCATATAATATGAAAATACAACTAGAATGAGAATGGGATATGTGTGATATTTTATCGAATGACACCTTCACCATAATTTATCATTGCCTCCTAGATTATACTCTCTCATGGACTTAATGAAGGGGTATCATACACATAATTACACCAAGAAAATGGATAGTAGGTTTGTCATCTCCAACATAGTGCATTAATTAATCACTTAAACTAGAGGTGAACTGCTATTAAAACATAGAAATAAGGGCTTATGATCCAATAATATGTATTAGGTAGTGTTATACAAGCTACAAAATTTATAATATTATATAATTTAAGTGTTACATAATATTATATATAAGCTCTATCAAGGCAATTTCTAACCTACAAATGTATTTATAGAAAACTAGAAGTTACATGTAAAGAGGAAATCATGTTACATAATATACAAGCTCATTTATTTAAAACATTCAAATGTATCTTTAAGGAGATGATAACTCAATCCTAATTACCCAACGTGTCTAAGTATGAATAGATATGGACTTATATATGAAATTAAGTTATTAAATTATATATGAAAATAAATTGTTAGACTGCATAGAAGAAAACCTCTATGATATGTGTTAAATAATTAGTTAAATATTACAATAGAACATAATCCTTGTATTGGTGAAGTTTAGTTGAGTTAGTTACTAGTATATTATCATTGTTAGCAAAAAAACTATGTTTGATCATTTGTTATGTCCACATACGTCCTAAAGGGACAATAGAGGGAGAAACGTCCCTTATTATTGTGAAATATTTATTTTTATCTTATATTTGATAGCTATTTATGTATCAATGTATTATTATATGATAATATAAAAAAAGATCAAAAGATACATTTAGTTTTAAAATAACTAAAACTACAAAATAACTCTTAAGTTTGTAAAAATAGCATTTAATAAATAGATAAAATAAAATAGTTCTTCAATAAATAAAATACATCTTAAGTAAGTAAATACAATAAAATAATGTTGATATTGACATATTGTGATGGTTTCAAGTTTTTGTGCTATTGTTCTTGCCATCAAGGTTTAAACCTCATTGGGGGTGTTATTGTTAAATGTTTAAATGTGGATGAGGTCCTTGTTTGTGATCGTATCGATTCATAACTTCAAGTCAAAATCATTTACCCTTTTATAAAAATAAACTCTTAATAAAATAAAAAAGTCTTCAAATAGAAATAAAAATAAAGTAAACAATGTAAAACAAATAAATTCTAAAATAGTTTTTTAAATAAATTAATAGATTTTTATTTTTTTTGTTGTTGTATATATAACCTAGTTCAGGTCCAAGAATCATAGAATTTGGCGATACTCCATATTATTTCATAGGTTGATGAGAGATCAAACAATAATGTCTTTACAACCCCTTCTACCTATTCATCAAAATGGTCATAGCCTCTCTTACTTCTAACTTGACCTATACGATTTACATAATAGAATTTGGGTTAGGATTACAAATAGAGGTCAAGGCAAATTGTACAGACATGTCCCCTACCAACTCGATACAATCATAGTTCCAATTGGTACACACCACATTTTGGGTTGAGACATTCTTCTCTCGAGCTTTGACTTTATTCTCCTTCAACACACAACATCCAAAGAACAAAGGAATGACCTTCTTTGGAAGGATGATCTATGACAATCACATCAATAGCTAGCTATAATCATTATTTGCCTCTTCTTTATGACATTTAGGTACTCTAAGACTTAGTTGAAATGAACCTCACCTTGTCTGATTACATCATCAACATCATCATGAAGAAGAAAAGAACTCAATGCGGTGGAAATAATGGTTGCACAAAACAAAGATTGGGTGATGTTCAAGGTATTCCATTGCCCACGAGAGTATCAAAGATTCAACAACAATTTACCCATTACCTCACAAATGCACGCACTAGGAGAACTATCCAAACCCTTGGCCAACTCCCAAATTTGGAACACCCACTTATGCAATACAAGATCTCCATTTTCTTGATCAGTGAACTTCACAAAGTCTGCTATGATCTCCTCCCTCAACATCTTCCCCTTTCTTGATTTCAAAGCACTCTCCATTTTTGTTCTATTATCAAAATTGTCAACCCTTCTCAAATAAGCATCAACTACAATAGCTATGGAGAATTGCTACCACAAAGCTCACCAACACATGCAAGAAATAAAAATGTCTAAATACAACAATCGATTTAGTAATTACGACACATTGGATCCACCCCTTCTAATAATTGCCACACACATTTTGTTCCTTGTCAAATGACTCATTGTCATTTCATCCCATTATTTTATTTTACATCAAAATTTTACTTAAATTATTTACAAAATCATTAAATTAAATATTATTATGCAAAAATTTCAAATCACTCCCAATTTTTTATAGTAGCTTAGTTGGCAAGTTCCCTACTTATTAACTAAGATTTCAATGCCATATTAGCATAGATGATGTCACAAAATGACAATTTTTTTCATTGTATTCAAAATAACAAAAAAATTTTTTACACCAATCCTTATGCATTAAATCATATTTTGTTAATACATTCATATGACATCACAACTATTAGACGTTACTCAACTAATAAAAATAATACGCTCAACAATCCTTACCCCTAATAACGTGAGATTCTTGAATGTTTTTTAAAGATAAATATATATTAATAATTAAATACTTCGTAGAATCTCAAATTATATCTCATCTTTCCATTTAAAAAAATTAATAAATAAATAAATAAAAATAAAAAAACCTCCGCAGCGACGTTTGGATATGATTTCCCGTTCAAACCGAGTGAGCTGCTGACGTCAAACGTGGATTGTGTCTCCCAACAGAGTGCAATCAGTGGGCGAAAACAATTTCAGTTGGGATTCCTATAAAAAGATTACTGATCGACCGCGGGACATATATAGCATCTTTTGTTTTGTTAGATTTATCCAAACATTTTGCCACTTCATCTGCCCTTCTCTATCATATAAGTGCCCGTTAATACTGCAGATGCTACGCCTTCAACTAGTAATCTCTACGCATATTGGCAGCTCGCAGTTCTTTGTAGTATCCTCTGTTAATTTGATTTGAAGATACGCTTAATTCATTTTCAATATTGAAACTTAATCTATCATTGCAAAACCATAAACATGGTAAGTGATCATATATCTCAATTGGGTTTGCCAGCAATGGATATATCAGACGCATTTCCTCAGGCTACTCCAGCCTCCAAATTCCCTCCTTGTGGTGAGTTCAATCACAGTTAGGCCATATTTTTGTTCACTAGAAATAGCCTTAAATTATATTTTAGCTTCTGTAATATGTTTGATGAAATAGATCGAGTTTTCCTGTTTTATTTGTTTTCTTTTTAGGTCTGGATGATAACATGCTGAAGAATGACTCAATCGATATATATGTCCTCATGCACAATACCTAAATGGTTTCACATCAACTAAATCCAGTTTTCTCTTCTCTTTCAGAAAAGTAATAATAATATTTTTTTTGGTTTTAGTAAGATTTTTCTGTTCAATGATCTAAATTTTCTATAGTAAAAAAATTCTGAGTGACCCGTTTAATATCTCTGTTTACCTGTGCAATACTCAATTGGATTGAGAATGCTAAAACGCAAATATTCTTTTCCTTTAAAATAAATTCCGTAATAGTAATTCCTTTTGTCATTTGATCATAATTTCACACCCGAAATCACTTAACATATTCAAGAGTTAGTACTAATTGATTCATCGAAAGGGTTTTTGAAGTGTTTTCTGATTGGCCTCTAGAGAAGTTTACGGGGGACTACCAAATACAACGGTGTAGGAAAAAACTACTGATTTATTTTTTTAAAGAATTATGACCTAGGGCAGATTTCTTTTCAGCTTAGGAGTCGGATATTGGAGGTATCTATTCCAACTATATTGAATATGCTGTCCCTTTGAAGTTCGGGATACCTAAATTAGAACTGAACCTTGAACACGGTGCCTGGTAAGCTTTGACCACATATTTGTGAATATGATCACACTTGATTATACCTTTTAGTCATAACAGCAGATTCATATTCGATTCATGAAATTGAAATTTTTTATGACTGAATTTGTTTTATTAGGTTATTTGAAATGTTTAATGATAAGCCCCTGGAGTCTCTAGCAGAGGATTACAGAATGAGTGTATGAGATGGGTAAGAAGAGAAATATGCTCCATTCTGGAAAAAATTATGACCCAGGGTAGACTTAGTTTCAGCTTAGATGAGGTCTAAGGGGTATCTATCCCACCAAACTTCTCTCTCCCATCCCTTTACAGTGGGAGAAACCTAAACTAGAATGGGACCCTGGTGGGCATTATGAAACTCTACCAAATTTCTCAGCCTGCTTATTTTGAGGGAGTGGGCCTTCCTAATACATCCTAATACAGTAATTCTCGTTAAGTAACATGCCAAACAATTAGTCTTACTGTCCTTGTATCGTTATATCCAGTAAAAGCTATATGCACCAGATGTCTTCAGCATGGAGACCACTATCGGCAAAGGGTATCCTGCTGGCTTTACCAGATGTCTCCAACACAGTGACCGCTTAACGTGGGTTTGCCTGCTGGGTTTTGAGCCTTGGTATTATTGTCTTGAGTGACCCATTTTCACCAATAGACCACAGTCTGAGTCCCAATCGCACTACTAGACCACATTAAACAGTCCAAAGGCCTTATATTAATTTTGGTATTATATTATAATAATCTAATTTATAGTTGACATAATATTAATGGAATCTGCACTATATGTGACTTTTAGGTCCACTTCCATAATTTTTCATGTTATAGCAAATGAGAAGATACACTAAAACTCATTCTGATTTTGATATTGATGGAATTTGTTAACCCCACCTGCAAATTTGTTGCTTCATCTGTTGTCCTTACATAACTAGTAGCCTAGGCATTCCTTATTACATTGTTTTTTTAGCAACACAAATTTTACATGAACATCTCTTACTTTTTTACTTTGTTTAATCAGAGTGTTGAGACTTGATGAGGACTTGTAAACCCGAACCTTAGTCAGGCTCAGCAAGTCTTGCAGACTTGGCCAAATATGTGAAGAAAAACAGGGAATCAGTTTGAAATTAAAAATAAATAAATTTATAAACCTCTGTTACACCAAATTTCTGGGACAAGGGCAGCAGGGAACGGGGGATGCATTTCTGGGGTGGTAGGGGACAAGGACCTCTTTTCAGGGGATGGCAGGAGATAGCAATTAAAAATCAGGGAGTTTAAAAATATAAAAAACTTCAAACATTCATATGAGAGGGTGTTTGCATTGTAAATTTTATATCCGTATGATAAAACATTAGAGCTGATTTGAGAGTTCATTGAGTCAAACATGCAGATTAACAATAGACTTACATAGTAATAATAGAAACTAGATAGAAATATTTAAAATTCGCAATAGTCTTTAGAGTTATTTTGGTATAGTAACATACAATTTATACTCAGTGCAGGAATAGACTTTATGCATGTCCATTATGTATATAATATTATTTGATGTCTGTCAAAGCATTAAAAATGAAGAAAATAATCTTTCTTCACAATTTACATCAATCATCATGTAAGTTTTTCATTGTAATCTATTAGCTTTATTATAACTACAAAACAGCTAGAAATCGCTTGTGTACACCTCCATGCTCATTTTTTAGCATCAATACAAATGGTTTTCCCTGTGATTTTTTTTTGCACTCAGAGGCATCCCCGTAACTCAGCCCAGTGCCCACACCTTGGTCTTACATATTGCCAAGTTGGGGTTCAGGAAGGGGCAAGCTGAGGCAAGAGTAATCCTCTAAGGATGCACGCAATAGCCTGCAAACCATGTGCATCAGGTAAGCCTGGGCCTCAAAGTTGAACCAGAGACTAGTGGGGAGCAAACCCATGGCCCAAGCCAACTCCGCTACCCATGCGGGCTTTTTTCTTGTGATTTTATTCTCTGCAAATCCTGATTGTTTTTTTTTTTCTTATCATTATTTTGCAACATGAGAGTTCCCAGATTGTTTTTGTAACCTCATTTTACAGTATGAGAGTTCCCATGATATCCTCATTTTGCAACATGATTGTTCCCATGACTTGTCTTTCTTTAGAAGCCACATGCTCTAGAATGTTCAATGGCATTCTGGAAAATATGTCCTTCTATGCCGATCTTTTCAAGCAAACAAAACTTTGAGAGAAAACGTTAACTGTCGCTTCATTTAATAAGACAAACTTTTCACTTCCTGAACATCCTTGGGATGGTTGCGGAATGTCTTGACATCTCTGGCTGTCCTAGGGAGTTGCCCTGAAATTATGCAGCTTTTCCAGGAAAGTTTTGGAATGGCACTGAGAAAATTTGAGAGGTAGGAGATGGTGGGGGGAATGTTTCTAAGGCATCCCTGCATTTCTGGTTTATCCTGTCTATGGGTGTACCTTCAAATGGGTAGGGGATGCATCCGTGTATCATTGTTAAAAACATTTTTCTCTATATATTCAATTGCTGAGTTTTGGCCAAGTCTTACCACTGTCCAAGTCTGAGTTTGAGTGTAATGTCCCGTAGTTGGGGTATACCTGATTTTGCCCAAGTAAGAATTCCACAACATAATTTGCTATACAAATATATTCTATAATTAAATCACATGATATCTATATAACTTCCTAAAGTAAATAAGCAATTGGTATCACATACTTTAATCCATAGTCACCTGCAGAAGGGGAGACTTGGAGACTTTGGAGACTGGTATCGGTACTGGTACTGGTACTTGGAGATGCCAATTTTTTTTATATATAATTTAATAATTTCCAAAAAAATTATAACATAGAACTTTGAAAAGAAGAACGATAGAAAAGTTTAAGCTTGAACTTTGAACATTAACTAAGAATTTATAGGGTACATTCCTTTAAGCATCCTATAAATCTTGTATCCTATGACAATGCAGTGTGAATGCCTCCACACTTTGCATACATTTCTGCCAGTGCAGTTGCATGCAATTGCGCTGGCAGACATGTATGCAAAATGTGAAAGCATTCATACAACATGTGAAAGCATTCATTAGGGTTTGATGTTTTGAACACTGTCAAAGATGGTTATACTCCTGCAGGTTCTCCTACAGATGCTGCAGAGATTAGGGTATACGAAAAAAAATGCCAAAGCAACAAATGCAATTATGAATGGACTTGCAGATCCGAAACTTGTAAAGGTGATGCCTTGCTCTACTGCTAAAGAATTTTAGGGCAAACTTAATGGCATATATGAAGGTGACACTAAGGTGAAACCGATGTAGTCGCAAAATTTCAGAACCAGATTTGGAACTGTGAGGATGGCTATAGAGGAAGACTATGCTAACTTTATGCTTAAGTTAGATGAAGTAGTGAATGGCATCTGAGGTATTGGTGGAGAAATAAAAGAAGATGAAGTTATGAAAAAGATTCTCTGATCTCTACCAAAATGCTATATGGTGCTCTAATTGCATATGAAACTAGAGAATTGGACAAGGATGCTCCTAAGAGGGAGGCTGCATTCAAAGTTGGTAAGAAGGAAGAGGATGATACTGATCAACTTGATGGATTTGAAGATGCTAAGGCAAACTTTGTAAGAAGGTTGAAGAAAGGCACTAGAAAATACAATTGTTAGTTACCTTTCAAATGTTATATTGCGGTAGAATTGGTCATCATGCTTCTAGATGTCCTTTTAGAGAATCATAATATAGCAGTAAAGGAGAACAGTATAAAAGAAGTCTTTATTCCAAGGATAATAGCTGTTCCTCAGAAGATGAAACTCAAAATGATTCATATGATAAAACACTCTTTATGGCACTAAGAGTTTTTGATATAAAAGGATGATGTCAAGAATTGTGAGATTTCCGGTAACCTGTAGGATAGCAAAGTCAATGAACAATCAATGATTGTATGGAGTGCCTTTCATGTAAAAGAAGCATATGCATGGGTGATTGATAGTGGATGTTCTCATCAAATGATCGGTGATAAAGGAAAGTGTATCAAGCTCAAAAAGTGGAATGGAGGATCCATCAAATTTGGCGATGAAGGAGCTGCCCCAATTTGTGGCAAGGGCACAATAACAATTGATGGGAAAACAAGGTAAATGATGTTCTTTATGTCAGAGGATTGAAACATACTCTTCTTAGTGTCAGCCAAATGTGTAGCAAAGGATATAATCTCACATTTCATGACAAAGGTTGTGAAATCAAGAAAGGAAGCTCAGGAGAACTTGTAGCAGAAGAAACTAAGATTGATGGTAATATTTCTCAACTGAAAGAGGCAAGAGAAGGTAGTTGTTTGTTGGCACAAACTAGTGATTGTAGTTGTGACACAAGAGGATGGGTGATATCAACTTTGAATCTTTGTCTCTTGTCAAAGATAGAACCTAAGACCTTTATTGATGCTAGCAGAGATGAAGGTTGGTTGTTAGCAATGGAAGAAGAGTTGAATTAGATTGAAAAGAATTAGACATGGGAATTAGCCCCTAGACCAATAGACAAGAATGTCATTTGAACGAAATGGATGTTCTGGAACAAGCTAAATGAAGAACAAGGCAAGGTTGATCTGCAAGGGTTATTCACAAATTGAAGGAATTGACTTTGAGGAGACATTTTCTCTTGTGGCTAAATTGGAGGCAATCAAGATGTTTCTTGTCTTTGCTGCTCACAAGAACTTTAAAGTATATCAAATGGATATTAAATCAGCCTTCTTGAACAATGATCTAGAAGAAGAGGTCTACATAGGGCAACCTAATGGATTTCAATTGTCAGAAGATTGATACATGGTTTGTAGACTTAAAAAGGCTTTGTATGGTCTCAAACAAGCCCCTAGAGCTTGGTGTGCAAGGTTAGACAAGTGCTTACTTCAGTTAGGTTTCAAGAAAAGGTACTGTAGATAGTAATCTTTATATCAAGGTTGAGGAAGAAAAGATTTTGATAGTTATGGTATATGTTGATGACATCATTGTTGGTGGAGATGATGTTGCAAGCAAGAGTTTTGCGGAAGAGATGCAAAAGGAATTTGAGATGTCTATGATTAGTGAGTGGTCTTTGTTCCTTGGACTTCAAGTTGCTCAGCTAGATGATGGTATTTTATTTCTTAGGCTAAGTATGTTAAGGAAATGTTTAAAAGGTTTGGTATAGAGGCTTCAAAACTTGTAAGTACTCCTATGGCTACTTATTGTAGTTTGAGCAAAGACAATGAGTCTCATCTACTTAATCAGGCTCTTTATAGGTCTATGGTTGGAGGATTGCTATATTTGACTGCTTCTAGACCTGATATAATGCATGCAGTATGTTTGGTTGCAAGATATCATGCCAATCCAAAGCAATTTCATTTAAAGGTTGTCAATATAGTATTTAGATATTTGAAGGGACTTCGAATTATGGTTTGTGGCATAGAAAGGATGTTGATTTCTCATTGAAGGTCTACACTAATGCTGATTGGATTGGTTTTGGAGAAGTACCGGTGTCAGTGCATTTTTCTTGGGAGACAAGTTGGTCTCTTGGTTCAATAAGAAGCAGGACTCAATGTCCTTATCCACAACCGAAGCTAAATATATTGCTTGTTGCACTCAAAGTTTTGTGGATGAAATAGAGCTTGAAGGACATCAAGGTAATATATGATGAGCCCATTCCAATTATGCGTGACTATACAATTGCTATAATCATTTTAAAGAATTCAATAATGCATTCAAAAACTAAGCACATTGCTATAAATATCATTTTTTGAGATAAAAAGTTAAAGGTATTGCATTATTGCCCCTCCTAACTAGATGCAAGATGGCACATTTGTCTAGGGGGAGAAGTTCAAGGCATATCCTTTGTCTCCTTGACTGATGTGGTCTTCTCCTTAGGTGGAGTAGGTGGTCTATTGGTTGTTGACAAAAGGAGAAGGTATGATAGAAAGAGCAAATATGAAAAGTTTGATGAGAAAACAGAAAGGCGGTGTTAATGAAGAATTGTATGAAGGCCTTGGCCCTTCGTCCTTGATGTTAAAGTGGGAGAGATTGTGGAGAGTGTGTGAAACAAGAATCAGATGATTATGAGTGTTGCCATCAATGAGAAAGGGGGTGATTGTTGTCATTGATGTCAACCCTCTGTTTATTGTGATGTTGTAGTTGTGAGATTGTTGATATGTGTTGTTATTGTGTCATTGATGATTGTGAGGATATCCCTCTGTTGATATGGTTGTGGATGTGAAGATGTGGATAGTTTGTTGAAGGCAGGATGTATATTGAATATAATGTTGCTCTAGTATTGGTATTGTATCGTCCTATAAAGTAAGCACCCTTAATTAGGTGCTCATTTTAATCCCATTTTAGTATGTATGGGCTCCCACATTGATTTCACACTCTCCTAATGCTTATTGGACCTTCAAATTAACATTATAAGTCTATTGATTCAATTTCTTCAAAATTGGAGGTTGGCCCTTATTTCTAAGTGTGTCCCTCTATTTTTCCTCCAATCAGATAATTCATTCCATCACCTAGGCCCTATATCCCCATCTATGGCCTTTACATTCTCTGCTGACCTCGGAATGACCTATACCTAAAAATCTTGCACTTGTTGACTATTCGGGATCCATAGTCTGAAATTGAGCCCTGATTGGTGGGTACATATAGCCAATGCCGACATGTACCCACGTACATGTTGCCAATGCTGATATGTACCCATGAATTAATGCCTAAATTTGGCCCGAGGCCCTATGTTGGGGTATTAGCGGGAAATCCAGTCCCGTGGTCAGCCGCTTAATTTTTAACCCCTGAAATGATGTGAGATGTATATAAACCCCCAATCTCTCCTCATTTTGATAACTAGGATGATCCATTACTATTGGCAAGCATTCATGATCAAGAATCAATTAAGCAATCCGATTTCAAGAGCATTCTCAAGGTCTTCAAGCATCCAAGTCTTCTATCCTTCAAAGCATTCTTCTTCTTCATCAAGCATTGTGGCAGACTACAACATCCATGGCTTCCTTTTCGGTTTTTGCGAGATCAAGCTATTGCATTAATATCTATGATTACATTCAAAGAAGCATTGCATCATCAAGGTAAAAGGTCCTCTATTTCATCTTTTCTTATGCAACTTCCTTTCATTTTTAATGTTGATTCCTAAACAAGGGTTTGGCTGAGGCAAACCCCTTTAGCCAACCTTCTTCCCTATTTTTCTGTGTGCAGGAATAGGTTAAGAAGTTGTCAGACAAGATCCAAAAAGGTTGGGAACGGTCAAACGATCCCTGGAAAATTCGGTCAAAAACACCAAGGACAAGTTGCCATTGTCGTCATGTCTCAGGTACATGTCGCCATTGCCGACATGTACACTGCATTCTGATCCCAGATTTGGGAGGAAGCCAAGTTACAGCCTCCCAAGTCTTAGATCTGTAGTTACAGGTCATTCCGAGATTCTGACAGTGGGGAATTCGGATCTGAAAACTCAATTTTCCTAGCTCATTTCTAGGTGCATTCAAATTATTTTCCCTTCCCTTTACATCAATTTTTTCAGTTGGATTAGATTAGATCTGTTCTTATTTTTATTCTCTTGCATGCCAATATCATTCCCTTCCTTAATTCTAAGAAACAGAGGAATAAAAACCCTTCAAGCACAGATATTGCATTGACATCTTTCTTACCAAGTGATGTTAATCATATTTGTCTTGAGGCGGTTTTGTATTCCAATGTGCCATATGAATTGGGGAAATCAATCCTTTTATGTGATCCCCTTTTCATATTGTACAGGTATGTTGCAGAAAACAAAAGTTTGTGTAGGTTGATTGATGTCTGATAGTATTCTCTTTTGTGGATGTCCACATACTTGGTGTTGATGTCTACATGTTGAGCTTAGTGATGTGGTTGTAGTGTGTTGTGATGTTTTTCCTTAAGCATTGGTTGTTGATGATGTCACCTCTTTGAAAAATTATGGCTCAGTTGTGTTGCTGGTTAGAGTTGTTTCCTTGTTGATGTAGAAAGGCTAGATGTCAACCCTCCCTCATGTTGACAATGATGTGTGTTGAAGATTAGAGTTGGAAATGAGAGATGGTGTGAAGACTCATGTTTGATGATAAAGATGATTTCATAATGAAGTCATATTAAGATGAGGATTAGAAGCATGATATTAGTGCGGATGGTTGTATGATGCTAAAGGCTATTAGTATCTCTCTTGTTGCTCCCAATGAGGGATTGCTACTACAAAGGTGTTTTGATCATTAAAAAATGTTGAAGAGTGTGTTAGCAGAGAATTGCTCTCATAGCTACTTGGAAGAATGCTCCGCATTTGATGATATCGCCTTGCATTTTGGAACATAGATTGTATGTTCTGTGGATGTTGCACTTCTATCTTTTCAAATCCCTGATGTTGCTATAGATATCTTTGGTGTATGCAGGGTGTTGACAGTTTAGGTGTCTGTCAAGATTGGTTTGGATTATGCTCCACATTTCTCTGCATTGATGTTTCTTGTGTTGCTGCTTGGAGGGAAGGTTTATAATGTTTGTATAGTGTCTCAGTTCAATTTTTGATAGAGAAGTGTACTGCAAGTATGTGTTTGGTGATGTGTTTAATAACTATGTTTTTCCAGCTTTCCAATTATGAAGAATTCTATGTTAGAATGGTTGTGGCAGCTTGGATCGATAAGGAAACATGAAATATGTTCTTGAGAATGATGTTGGATGTTCAAGGAACATCTCTATGTGATCCGCATAGTAGTGATTAAGTACTTTAGTGCTGCATTGTGTCTGGAGTTGGTTTTTGGGGTTATTTGTGGTTATCTGGATGATAGGGTTTGTTCTCTTGCTTATATTGTGTTCTTGATTACATTGGATGATGGGTTGAGTTGGTTTTAGGTCCCACCTTGCCGTGTGGGTATCTATATCGAGTGGTTTAATGTTGAAGATGTGTTTTGGGCCAACTAATTGTATTCTACATGTTACCTTGTTCCTAACTTTGGAGGATGTGCACCAAGCGTGTGATGTTTGGAATCACTTTGGATATTGTGTTATGATGTTTTAGGTCCTCTCTATCTCCTCGATAGGATTGCTTTCACCAAAATTATGTTTTGGTGGCTGACTTGTTGGGATCATTCCTTGTCCCTTATTCGAGTGGATCTAATTGATGTTTTGCAATGATCTGGATGGTATAAATAGAAGATCAAACTAGTTGCAAAGTGTGTGGAATGTTTGTGAGACATGTAAGATGCAAGTTTGAGGAAGCAACAGTGTGTAAGGGAAGTTGTGGACCTGAATGAATAATGATTGCTTGAGACATCATGTCGAAAGCATCTATATTCTAAGGAGTGTCTATAGTGTATTAGTCTTGAAGAGAACAAATACTATGACCTTGTCTTGAGATGAACAAGCTAAATTCTTTCCTAACATTATCCATGACTTTTGGATCGTCTTTTGAATGCCTACTTGTACCCATTAACTTAACTATCTCTATATGGTGGAGTTCTCCGTGGCTAAGCAATTGTTTGTGTGCTATATAGTATTTGGGAGATGATGCTTATGCAAGGAGGTGGAATGGTGTGTTCATCTTGTTCAAGCGATGATAAATGATGTTTTTTGCACCTCAGAAAAATTTCTCTTCGGGGTCATTCTCTTTTTGTGTTATTGTGACCTTTATTTTGCTATCATGGAATCAGTGCTATCATATATTTCCCCCGAACAAGGCTGATCTACATCAACAAACCTAATCATACTCATGATAGGCTCAGTGAAATTTAAGATATATTCCACACGAGCCCACCAATCGCTATTTAGGATCAATGACTTGACCTTCTTAGTCCTCTCTGAAGTTGATTGCTTCCAAATACATTGGTTGCTAATAACCCCCAATGCCTTTCACACCTTTACAAGTAGTCTTAAAAGAATTGTGTGATGCAAATCAGGTCCTGAAAACCTAGGATCATGTAAATAATATGTTAATAACACATTACAAAATATTATATGTATTAACATGTCTCAAATAAATTTAAAAAATAAATTAAGTAATCGAATTAAATTTAGCTTCAACAATTTTAAATTCAAGAAAGTCTTGGAAACACCTTGTGTTGTATGGTGGTTTGTCACAAACATTTGGATCTCCTCACCCTCCTAGTATATAACTTTCACCCACTCTATTTGATTGCTAATTGCTCGCATCACCAAGTTTACAGAGTGTACGATGCATGGTATTCAAAAAAGGTGTTCATATCTTTCCTCAATCGAAGCACTTGTAGCCCTAAAATTTTTTTGCATAGATTGTAATGGTTTGGACAACATTTTCAGGATCCTCCATTTGTATGGATTCAATGAGGATTTTAGAAATGAATTCTGCATCTTTGATTTGCTCCTCTTTTAATTTCATTTAAAAACATTGCCCCTCTTGGGACATTGCAATAATCTTTATTAAAGTATGGTTTTTGCACTTTCCATCCATCGGAAACAATAGACATTCTTGTTTCAATCCAAGAATCCCTTATTGGTTTGAGTGATATCTCTACAAAAAAAATCTCTTTCCAATAAGGTGGTGTACACCTTTTCATACATTGGACCTATGAAATCAGAAGGTGCACTATTGATTGCCACCATCATTTCCTACCAATATGGTGATCTCACCAAGTTGAAAGGAAGATTATCAGCATAAATGCAATGTGCAATTTTTTCTTTGTAGTTTTGCTCTAGTTTGAAATGCCTTGTCCAATGGGCCTCTTTTGTAGGAAGAGTGGGATTTGCTTCTTAATTAGATGGTGTCTCCAAGAAAGGATGTTGGGAGGCCATTACTGAATCTATAGGTTAATTCGTGATTTTTTCTTTGCTAAAGAATGAGATCTTAGTTTTGCTTTTTCAGTCACAACATCATCCTCTTCTTGTTCTCTAATGTATGACATAAGTTTTTTGTTTGACAATCTCTTCCCAGTTGGCCCTTCACATACACTAATAATCCCTTTCAAACTTATGGAACAAAAGTGATTTCTCGCTTGACTATACGAGCTTTGAAATTGGACTCCACGCTCATTACAATTCCAAATGAATGTCCTACCTCCTAGAAGTTGTTCAAGCATCATAGTATATTTCCGAAAAGGAGATGCTCTGTCAATTTTAAATTTTTTCATTTGCATCAATATCCACTGGACTTAAAACTATTGGCCATTCTTGCAATTTGATTTTGCTTTTATAAGAAATTATATAATTTTAAATTAATTAAAAAAAAAATGCAACCCTATGATATGTACTAACAAACAAAAGTTCAAAACGAACACCAAAAACAAAATAACAAATAGTGAAACTTGTTTCTTTTTTTCTAAAGAGATTTTAAAAACTTAAAAATTTTCATTAAATGACTAAAGTTCTGGGTAAAATGCTTATCTTAGATGATTGGATCTACTTTGTGCATGTTATCTTTACTCTTTGAAATTCTATGAGTGATCTCCTTCAAAAAAATGAGATCTTAGTTTTGCTGTTTCAGTCACAACATTATACTCTTCTTGTTTTCTAATGTATGACATAAGTTTTTTGTTTGACAATCTCTTCCCAGTTGGCCCTTCACATACACCAATAATCCCTTTCAAACTTATGGAACAAAAGTGATTTCTCGCTCAACTATACGAGCTTTGAAATTGGACTCCACACTCATTACAATTCCAAATGAATGTCCTACCTCCTAGAAGTCGTTCAAGCATCATAGTATATTTCCGAAAATGAGATGCTCTGTCAATTTTAGTTTTTTTCATTTGCATCAATATCCACCGGACTTAAACTATTGGCCATTCTTGCAATTTGATTTTGCTTTTATAAGAAATTATATAATTTTAAATTAAAAATAAAATAAAATAAAATGCAACCCTACAATATGTACTAACAAACAAAAGTTCAAAATGAACACCAAAAACAAAATAACAAATAGTAAAACTTGTTTCTTTTTTTCTAAAGAGATTTAAAAAACTTGAAAATTTTCATTAAATGACTAAAGTTCTGGGTAAAATGCTTATCTTAGATGATTGGATCTACTTTGTGCATGTTATCTTTACTCTTGGAAATTCTCTGAGTGATCTCCTTCAAAAAAGCTAGCGGACTTTCAAAATGCATAAATGAGAAAGAAATGTGTGAAGAGGGCAAATTGATGTTTGATATGTGGGTTAAATTGGGCATTTAGGGTTGTTTTAGGATTTTTGGCACCTCTTTGGATGTTTAAAAAATTGTTTTTTCTTGTTTTTGGCATTGAGTGCCTCTGGGAGTGTGGGAGAGCCTCGAAACGCCCCAGATGTCCTGATTTCCCTATGGGTACATGCCTGTGTACCCATAGGGAACTTGTGGCATCTAGGGTGCTCGCTGGGCATTCTAGAGCACTCTTGCACACCTACCCAAACTAGAATGCTCTTAGAATGAGTACAGGACACGAATCAGAAGAACCCAGAAACTCAGTGTTTTAAAATTGAATAGTCAAGGTACATCCAAAAACATAATATTCTAGAATGTTTTGTTTTTTTGCATTTAGGGTGTGGAGCTTGGGGTCAAATGGATGAATTTTCACTTGAAACTTGCAGGTACTTTGGGTACTGTGTAAGGATTATGGATATTAAGTTTCAGCCCAACTCGGTATTGTATGAGCAAGATATAGTAAAATACTAAAAATGCAATCTCAATACCTGGTCTGTTTCTCCACATATTTCAGGGATCAAAGGGTGATACTATGAGTCAAATGAGATGATCACAAATTGTAAATGCATGGGACATTGAAAGTGGAATTTCAAATAAAACATGGGAGGCATGATAAAGTATTGAAATGAGGTAAATGATACATCCAACTCAGTAGGCAATGTGTACCCTACTGCTTGAGGCCAGGTGCAAGTCCTGGGTGAATTTGAGAGTAAAAAAAAGGCCATTAGTTGTGGAATCTAAGTTGACAGTCACCCTGCAACTGGAATCAACCAATTGAAAAAATGCTGAGCTGAATCTTGGTGAGCACATTGATGACTGATTGAGGATGTCCGATGTGCTCTCTCATTGCCAATGTGACTTCACATGAAGATTTTATGTTTATCATATGGATTCCAATTTTTCTGTTTATGATTCAGATCAATTTTCTGATTAGTTGATCTCTCTTACAGATCTTTGCCTATTTTGGAGGTGCTGTTCTTTACCAGTTGTTTGTTGAGGAACTCTTGTATGTGTAATAGGATGCCTAGATTAAAATGATTAACTGGAAAAAGGATAATATTTTCAGAGTAATTTGGAGTATACACCATTAGGAGGAGAAAAATGTTGGCCATGAGGGTATTTTTCGGGATAATTTATTGTTAATGGGAAAGAATTGAAGAGAAATGGGTAAGAGAATATCCTTTTTATTGGATGAGATAGAATTTCAAAATATCAGAATGTTACACTTTCTGCCCTTTTTATGAGACCACAGAGCTCACTGATTTGTTTCTCATTGCCTTCGATCGTATATGTTATTTACTTTTACATTAGCTAGCTGGATGAGAGATCTCATAAAATTTAATGCACATGGAAATTGCATCACACTTCTTTATGGGCAAAATACAAGCATTTATTTATTTGCCATTCTAAAATATAAGCTTAAATTTGGAATTCTATCTTTGTTTCAAGTATTAGACACCTAATTACTCATATTCCTTTTGTTGTCCTTTCTGTTTTGTAGTATCTGATTATTATCAGTTGGATGATCTTTTAACTCTTGAAGAGAAGGCTATTCGTAACAAAGTTAGGGAAGTCGTTGAAGCTGAACTTGCTCCTATAATTGCAAAGGTATGTTTTAGGAATTCACTTTCTCTTCTCAATAATTTCAGTCCCCTTTATGATATCAGTGCCCATTTATATAACAATTTCGTGTGAAAATGCCCTAAGCATTTTACAAGGCCATGCAACTTACATTGGTTTCGGGTGCAAGCATTCCAATTTCTGCCTCAAAATTCTTGGAACTTTATGTTTTATGGTCAGATTACGCAGACAAAACACTTAATTGCATGGAATGTATGCTATGCTAAGTCTAACTATATCTTTCCAGCATAACAAATAGCTCCAGGTAAATATTTGAGTTCAGGGTTATATCATTTTTAGTAGAGGGGAAAAAAAGTTTAGTGAAGGAAGTGTCTGCTAGTTCAAACACTATTAGTAAGAATGTGTGGAATAACCTTA
Organism: Chamaecyparis obtusa; assembly: GCA_027943335.1. Classification (NCBI taxonomy): domain Eukaryota; kingdom Viridiplantae; phylum Streptophyta; class Pinopsida; order Cupressales; family Cupressaceae; genus Chamaecyparis; species Chamaecyparis obtusa. The sequence continues at coordinate 82,875 of BSBK01003559.1, read as the reverse complement.
AATTGTATATTCAGCAAGAAAGAATAAGATTTGCCTGCAATCTTTGTCAACCATATTATAATTGATAAGTAGGAGATATTTCCCACAGTAAGTCAAATGATGATATTGCTATCAAGATTCAATAGCTCCAGATAAATATTTGAGTTCATGGTCATGTCATTTTTAGTTGAAGGGAAAAAAACTCCAGTGAAGGAAGTGACTGCTAGTTCAAGCACTATTAGTAAGAATGTATAGAATAATCTTAAATTTGATATTCAACGAGGAAGAATAAGATTTGCCTGCAATCTTTGTTAACCATATTATAATTCAATTGATGAGCTTAAGGGGCTCCACAATGAATGGTTCATAAGGCACAGCACTTGCTGAAGGTTTTGCAAATGGGTTTGCAAGCGAAGTGTGATTAAACTTGAACAAAACTCCATGGTTAGGCGTGGTTGAGTTGGAATAGTATTGAGATGGGTGACCTCCTTGGAAGGCCCAATGCTTCGCCTCTGTGAGCATCACCTAGATGCAATGAGTGCTAAGTGTTCTATTCATTCTCATGAGAGATGGGTTGTGTGAATCACTACTCATGAAACATGGGTCAATTAGTTTGACTCATTAACTACACAGTTGAATCCTGATAGCAGTATCACCATATTATAATACTTATTTGTGGCAACAAATATAATTCCTTGTGTTGGGATCAGCGGGATGGCAGTTAGACTGAAGCAAACTGTCATCAGGTCTTGTTAGTTTCTTTTATACCTTAAATGTTTTTTCTACTATTTAATAATTGATGTTACTGGAATATAGGGTTAAGGACAGTTGCTTTGTGTGACTCTTCACTGTTTTTGTGCATTTTTTCCATTTTGGACTTGTAATTCTTAATACTATAACGGATCATATGAAGAGAAAATTTGCTCCCATACAATTCGACTCCAAGGATTTTTGCTGTAGACAATTTACATTTTATTTATAAAAAATTGTCATTGCTTCAGTGATGATTGCAGTTATAACTGATTTTGCCAAATCAATGGATAAGTTACTTTCCTGGAGTATGAAATGTCAAATTCTTTATCCATAATTAACATCAATTCTGTCCACCAAATGATACTGGAGAGGGTGTTAGAAAATCTTTCTACAGCAGTTCATATTTCCAACAGAAGCTTGAACCCTCTGGAATATGAGAAAATGCATTTGAATTTTATAAAATTTGAATAATGTATCAATTTTTTAATAATGTGGGCCTGCAAGAGAAATCATGTTCTCATAAATACTGCAAATTGATTTTTTTATCTATGGATTGAAGTAGTCTATTGGACTCTCTTGAAATCATGGTAGTGGTCTTTGATCTTTGTTTTCTTTGTTAGTTACTTGAAACATTCAATTGTTTCTTTTCTTTTATGGTAAAGCATGAGCAGTCAGTTTTGTTAAGAACTCTACTGTTTATGATTATGAACACACTTATCATTTTTTTAGCATAGATTTCTCATATAGTGACAGTCTTATAATGTCTTTTAATTGAAATATTAACATATGTCTATATAGCCCTAGTTTTTCTAAATCTCACATCTATAAAAATTTAACAGTTTATTATTTTTCCAGTATTGGGAGAGAGCAGAATTTCCATTTGAGATTGTGCCAAAGCTTGCAAATATTAAGGTGGCTGGAGGTACCATTAAGGTCAGAGCAACGTACATGTGGTTCTTTTGTTCCCTACAAACTGTTCACAGAAATTTCACATCTTTACGTCTGGAGTGTCTTGCAGGGATATGGTTGCCCTGGTCTATCTGTTGTTGGTAGTGCTCTTGCCATGGCTGAGATTGCAAGAGTAGATGCCAGCTGTTCTACATTTATAATGGTGCATACTTGCTTAGCAATGCTAACAATATGTAAGCAGTTTTACATTTATGTTTTCTGTTTTGCTTTTCAAATTTTGTCTACCATGGACAATTCTCTACAAAAGATGACTTTTTATGTTCTTTAACCCATTTGAGTCTTACCTTCTTGGCTTTAAATTTGATTTTAAACAGCAATGTGTGGAAGTGAGCATCAAAAGATAAAGTACTTACCTTCTTTGGCTCAACTTGATACCATATCTTGCTGGGTATGTTCTCCATTCATTAGGACACGTTAATCCTTGTTCTTCTTGTTTGTTCCACTTGATGCAAACCGGAAAGTAACCTATTTATATTTCTTCTAGCACCGAATTTTGGGGGAGTGGTTCCATTCCACCCATCTTTTATGTGAATTTGTACACACCATTCATCATTAAAAAAATTAACCTACATAATGTTTTCTCATTGTTACAAATTTACAGGCATTGACTGAACCAAACTATGGCAGTGATGCAAGCTCGTTGAGCACAACTGCAACTAAGGTCTATTTTTGTTATCCTTTCACGATACATTCATATATTTTAAAATGTGTTTGTCAGTTTATCCTTATATCATCAGGTGTGCGTAAGAATGAAGCAGAAATCTTGTACAAGCATGCAATCTATTTCAATGATAGGGACGGTTGAATTTATTAGTATCATTATTTGGTATGTGAATTGGAACAGGTAGAAGGTGGCTGGAAGTTGGATGGTCAAAAACGCTGGATAGGAAACAGTACTTTTGCAGATATACTAGTTGTTTTTGCTAGGAACACAACTACAAATCAAATCAATGGGTAAGCAACCAAGTAACCCTGATAAAGATGATCTTGAATAAAGTTGAACTAAGCATTTATCTGTATGAATTTCCATTATGATAAAAAATAATTGTTTCTTATGAATTTGATCTGAGTGTATTTGTTATGTAAGTGAATACACGCCATCTTAAGTTAGTAAAATACAAAAAATAGAGATTGTGTTCCACTTAGTGGTACATCTACAGTGGGTCTATTTCTCTTATTACCTCATAGGTCTTGGTATTCTATCTCACTTGTGCCCTGATCTTTCAGTTTTGAATCTAAAATTGTCTTTCTGCAAAAAATTTGAAATGTATCATACCATTCTGATACATAGCTTTTGGTATTGTATTTTAAATGCACATCATTATGTATTGTTTGTCTATTACATTGCATGCAGATGAAAAATTGTTATGTCAGAGATGTTGCCATTGCCAATGATATTGTGACTTTACTTCACTGTTTTAAACCAGTTTTAAGAATATTGTGGACATATATTTTTTATTTCCACAGAGACTTTGACTGCACCTTTGTGAGCCCCCCTCATGAGCAATTTTTGTTCAGCTCTTTTTGATGGACTCCCATGTTATTTCTGAGCAAGATTCTTGTAGTCCAGCCTTTTCTCGAACATGATCTTTTATACTATGGGAATTAAATCCCAACTTGATCATATTGGGCCTTTCCAACTCCACTTGGATTAATATGTCTAATTAGCTACTTACTTTGTCTGCGCTTTTTATTCTCCTTTTTCGTATTATTATTCCATTTTTTTTAATGAAAAGTGTGTCTGATTCTATGAACAAGCTCACACGGGCAGTGCCCAAAAAGCTGACAATAACAATAATAAAAGCCACTAAGGGATGAGAGAAACACCAGTAGGAGGCGGCGTGGGGTCTTAATCATCTGGTTTAGCCTATACATTAGTGGGGTTTGGCATGACGTCAAGAATGGACCACCCCTTGTCGTTTCTACCCTCTCCCTCCTCTTGATCTTTGTCTTCATTTTGCGTCAAAGAAATAGCCGAGGGAACCACTCTGAAGACTCGAGTGTTGACCAACCACCATCTCCATCAGTTGACCATCCTACTCCACTCGAAGGCCACCTAGAGGAAGCACCGCCAGGAAGAGGTGAGGCAGAATGGCATCTAGCTGAACCGCTCCTACCGCCAAAGTGGTGGCGAGGAGCCTAGTACCTAGGACTGAGAGTGCTAGGCTGAGAAACTCCGCCCTTGATGTCGGCCTAAAGGTAGAGAATGGTTTCGGGAGGCAGAAGTGCCCAAGGGCACCTTGGCATTAGTACATAGGGCATTGCCCTAGTGATCAAGAAGCTCCTGAAGGTGAGCCACCTCTAGCGCCACTTTGCTGGCCTAGATTAGATTCTGTAACATTACATGAGATTAAATGGAAGCTTTATAAACAAGTGAAACTTTTTCATCAATTGAGCAGTGAGAAAAAACTATAGAATTCCTATCTTTCCACAAAGAAAGTAGAACCTCCACCCTGAAAGCATGCCAAATTTGGGTATACTTGATAGGGATGTGAGGCCAGCCCCCTAAGAGAGCCATATGCCAGGAGAAGGGCTGTGGTCAAAAGGGGTGAAAAAAGTTGTGAATCCAACTCCAAAGTTGTTGAGCATGGTGATAGAACTGAGAAAGGTGCTTTAAGGGTTCTAGTTTCCCATAAAATGGGCTACGAGGGTCTTAAATGCCCATATGTTGAAGACAAGAACCCACATGCAAGACTTGCAAAAGAATAAACTAGGTGAATTGGGCGAGCTTAGGCTCAATAACAACTGACCAGATGTTGTGAAATTTGTGTTACCAAACTGACAAAGGTGACTGCAAATGCCACCATAAATCTAGAGTAGGCACCATAGGAAGTTGTGGAGAAATCTAGCAATACCCCAAACACAACTTTTAATTGTAGAAAGTGGTGTTGGGAGACCAACACCAATCTTTCCACCAAGGCTTGGCAGTATGAATGCTAATTGTATAGATCATATCCTCTGGAAGAGCCGACAAAATGACATCAAATGTCTCTAGATCTGTCCGAGAAAGCTGATAGTGAACTTTCAAAAGGTGTCGAGACACTGGACAACTTCTTTGATATTTTGCTCCTCTCCAATAAGAGTGAAACAAATTGTCTGCAAAATGGCTATTAACCAATTAATTAGATGACTCAGGCAAGGCAATTCCTCTAACCCTCCCAAAGGACATAGAGTTTGCGAACAAATAAGCAAATCCTTTAGCAACAAGCACAAACAAAGACGGAGCAAAGGGGCAACCATATTGGATGGATTAGTGGAGACCAAAAGCTTGAGATTGGTGGTTTTTAATGGTGATGCATGTAGAGGCATCTAAAAACATCTTTACTGATTGATAAAATTTTGGGCCAAACCCCAAAGCGCCAAGCATGGCAAGAATAAAGGGCCACTCAATATGGTCATAAGCTTTGGCGAAGTTAATCTTAAAAAAAAATAGCTTGTTGTTTACTGGGTTGGGCCCATTTTATTACTTCCCAAAATGCAATGATATTGTCCAAGATAAACTTGGACTTGATAAAGCTTTTTGTTTTGAGAAAATCATTTGAGGGAGCATATGACAGATCTTCAAAGTCAAAGACTTAGCAATAATTTTGTAGTAGATATTGAGCAACGTGATTGACCACTAGTTGCAAATGTCTTTAGTGTATTCCGGTCTAGGTATGAATTTGATATTTCCCTTGTTAATCAATTTACCTAAGGATTGATTGTGGAAGGCTTCAAGATAGACCTTATGAAGGTCGAGACCCACACAAGGCCAGAGAGTTTTGTAAAATTTGCAAGGGAAAATTCATCAGAACTTCATGCTTTGTCATCCACCATAGAGATGATAACCTCCTTAAGATCATCAATGGGGAGAAATTGTCCGTGAAAGGATTGTTGAGCCTCAAAAAGCCTACACTGGACAACTTGGAGGCAATCCTCTAGAGTACGAACACTTTTAGGAGAAGAGTCCCGAGCAATGAAGACCTTTTTGTAATGGTGAACAAAAGCCTAGAGAATATTTGGTAGCTCAAAAAGCACCATCTGGTCTTGATATTTTGGATACCTAGCGAAGAGTGGTGTGCACGACGTGCTGGAATTTTTTTTTTTGAGGCATGGTCACCTACTTTTAAGCCAATGTATTTTGGCCTTGATTTGAGCACCTCTAGCAACATAAGTGTCAACAATGTGCTTTTATTGACAGAGCTAACCCACACAAACTTGCAAATTGGGGGAGAATGAATCCACAGAGAGTGCCTTCGTGGCACAATGGAGATCTGAGGTGGTAGCCTCATAATGTTGTGAATAGAAAACGAAATCTCAACCATAAATGCTGAGAACCCAAGAGGTGCATTTAATAGCACAACACCCCCAAGCAATCCACCTAGACCGCTGAGTAGGATGACTCTGAAGGTACTAAACCTTATGAATGTGGGTCAACGTAGGCTAGTGACTCAGTTGCGAAGTATTCAAGAAGAATTGGTTTTGGAAGGATGTACCAGATCCACTTGCCAATTAATGGTAAACATGGTGGGAAAGTGATATGACAAGGTGACCTCGAGAAGAGGCATCACCGAAAGATCTTGACAAGAGGCAAAAGAGAAAATATTGTGCCGTTATTATGGCATGATCAAGTTGTTTAAGAACTCTTATCTTTTTCCACCCTAAAACTACTCCAATATGCCAAATAGCCTGGGAGTGACAGTGACAAGAATTAGGGTCATAAAGACCCAATTTATTGTGCATGTAGAACCAGGCTTTATTCTCACCAACTATATCGTGGAAAGGCAAGGACCATCTTTATCAAAAGCCACCTCAACCATATTAAAGTCGCCACACAACACCCAAGTGGTCAGGGGTATTGAATCCGCAATCCATTGCCATAGAGAAGATCTCTCAACAAGATCATTGGCAGCATAAACATTAATGATCCCAAAGGAATGATCATCGATTGACATGGGGATCCAAACAAGCTGTTGAGTTGGATCCGACTCATAATCAATATCACAAGTGACACAGTGCAAGGTGGAATGTCCCAAGATGGATATTCCAAATCTACACTAGCAACCACAATACATGGAAACACAATAAGATAATGCTCAAATAGAATTTCATTCAACATGCCCGGCTGTAAGGCCTTCCAGGTTAGGGCCAAATACAAACAATTACAATAGTAATTCTGCAATCCTCTAGCTAGTCTAGCTCTGTGGTACATCAGCAACTGGTAGAAACACTAAGGCAGATCTAAACTTGAGCTTGCAAGCCACCAAGCAATCTCCTTGTCTCCAAGCACGCAACCATTTGATTTACAAGATCTCGTAGGATCCAATTACTAATTCCTGACTCCACTGCCCTCAAACAACTACCCAAACCTTCCTTAAATACATTTCTTCAACCACAAGTCGGGTGGAAGAAAGAAATAATTCCTAAGCCCAAGTCAGCTCCTAAACAAACAATTATTAAATGCAATACAAGTCAGCTCTCAAATAGCCTTACAAACAATTAATTCTCCATGTTGGCCTCTAGATCCACATAGGAGAACACAACATAAGCTACCAACATTAAATACATCAAATCGGCCAACCAAATCTCCAAGAACTCCAGTCGGTAAGCCAAAATACAAAGCGTTAGCAAAAACAACCGACCAAGCTAGGCATCACCGAGCACCACAAGCATTGCCAAGTACAGGTTCTGCTGAGCGCCAGAAGTTTACTGAGTTCCCTTCAGCAACCAAGCCCTTTAATGACCGAGCACCTCGGTCAAAGCTACAACCGAGTAACACAGAAACACTCCAACACACCAACATTTAGGATTTCCAACTACCCTAGTATGCTCCTGCATCAGACACCCTAGGTGCGAAAAGATGTTCTCAAAGGCTGGAAGAACATCTTCCGGGATTCAACACATAAACCCCGAACTGGTTCTTCACATACATGTCCTCCAAGTCTTCAATCTTCATACTCTTCCACTTCTGCTTTCTCTGTCTTTTCAAGTCTTTCCTAGACAATTCACAGGTCTGTTGTCCATACTGATCTCCAATCCTTTCAGAATCCTCCAACTCAACTCGGCTCCCAAAGCTCAGGTTCCTCCTACCGAGTGTTGTATCCAGCAAAGGCATCAGGGAAAACTTCCTGCCACACTTCTCAACGGAAAACACATTCTTGACACAGTCATGTACAACCCTACAATCATACTGCCAAGGTCTACCGAGCAATAGCCCTCATGATCTCAGCGATCATGTCATTCTTCATCAATTCCATCTCAGATCTGAAATCTACTTTAACCTTCTCTGTAATCTTCGATTCTACAACATCACAGAGGTCTGTAATCGCCCTAGGGTCCAATCTTCTCGGAGGCATCTTCAAGATCTTCAAAAATCCAAGGCAACAAATCACCAACCCAAGGTCTTGGTGCAAACTGCCTCAACTCGGCGATCTGTTTACACACTCAAGAACTTCAAGCTCTAATACCACCTGACGCAGTGCAAGGTGGAATGTCCCAAGATGGATAGTCCAAATCTACACTAGCAACCACAATACAGCGGAAACACAACAAGATAATGCTCAAATAGAATTTCATTCAACATGCCCGGTTGTAAGGCCTTCCAGGTTAGGGCCAAATACAAACAATTACTATAGTAATTCTGCAATCCTCTAGCTAGTCTAGCTCTGTAGTACATCAACAACTGGTAGAAACATTAAGGCAGATCTAAACTTGAGCTCGCAAGCCACCAAGCAATCACCTTGTCTCCAAGCATGCAACCACTAGCTCTGCTGTTACAAATATCAGACAAACAATCTGATCAGCAAGATCTTGCAGGATCCAATTACTAATTCCTGACTCCACTACCCTCAAACAACTACCCAAACCTTCCTTAAATACATTTCTCCAACCACAAGTCGGCTAGAAGAAAGAAATAATTCCTAAGCCCAAGTCAGCTCCTAAACAAACAATTATTAAATGCAATACAAGTCGGCTCTCAAATAGCCTTACAAACAATTAATTCTCCATGTCGGCCTCTAGATCCACATAGGAGAATACAACATAAGCTACCAACATTAAATACATAAAGTCGGCCAACCAAATCTCCAAGAACTCCAGTCGGTAAGCCAAAATACCGAGCATCAGCAAAAACAACCGACCAAGCTAGGCATCACCGAGCGAGCATGTCGACCGAGCACCACAAGCATCGCCGAGTACAGGTTCTGCCGAGCGCCAGAAGTTTACTGAGTTCCCTTCAGCGACAGAGCCCTTTAATGACCGAGCACCTCGGTCAAAGCTGCAACCAAGTAACACAAAAACACTCCAACACACCAACATACAAGATTGCCAACTACCCTAGGATGCTCCTACATCAACAAGAATGCCACCGTGGCACCAAAAAGGTGACCACCCCTCCATGACCAGCCTTGTGTCGGAAGTAAAAATAAGGCCAGTTGGCTAAATAATGTAACATGCTATAGAGAGCATGAATGCAGCAATTTTGACTTCCTGAAGACATAGCACATCAGTATTGGGATAATTCTGTCTAGTATGCTGCACAAAACACTTCATAGTGAGACCGGTGACACCTGGAACATTCCATGAAATAAGTTTGGAATATCATCCTTGTTCTCTAAAGAGGATTAACGATTCTAAAGCCATTGGAAAACATAGCAATCCCATCTGACACTTCTCTGAAATAAACTAACCTCCTTTAACACACCCAAAAGGGCTGCATGAGCGGTGCAAGCTAGGAGGTTAAGAAGAGAGAACCGATGCTGGCTGAGGTGTTTGTAACTCTTTTTGTTCCCTTGGAAAAAGGGTCTGAACTAACTTGTTTTGGTGGCATAGTAACAGACTCCTAGGGTTTGTTTTGCATATTGCTAGATGGGGCATTCTTCTCCTTGAGAGTCACCGTAGTCCATTTCTCCTCTAGTTTAGATGTCTTAGGAACACGTGGAGGTTGAGGGACCCGCAGGGAGTTTTAAACCTAGGAGTAGGCAACGAGCAATCTGAGATGATTGGCAACTGGAAACGAGTGTTTGGTAAGTTCAAATAGAGCACCTGCTAAGTATGGCAAAGGATGCCAATCTGAATATCGATCGATTCTTTGAGGTCTTGAGATAAATCCACTTCAACACAGACCTGTTTCTAGGGTTGAGCATGGTGAAAGCGATCTGCCCGGACACAAATAAGCTGTCCCAGGGAAGAAGCAATGGTAGGAAGTGTGTGCCAGCATGGCAAAGGGAGACCAGGGAATTCAAGCGAGACATGCACATGGAGCTGCCTATCATCCAAGATTGAGAACTCTTTAGACAGTCTGAACTCTGAAATACTAAAAGAGACGACTGGACATACTAAGTGCCGTGCTGAAAAATAGCTGAACATGGCTAACTTCAGCAAAACGAAACAGAAAAAACCCATTTGTGAGGTTTTCCCTGTCAAAACAAACCCCATGAGAGACCCATGACTTGGCAACCCAAGCTTGGAGCATGCTTTTAGGAGGGACCCTCCCAATAAAATAATCAGTAAAAGTCTGCTGCTCTAACCATTGACATGCAGAATTGAAATCCGGAATGGGTAAAACCACATCCACAGGGGCCTCAAAGGGCATACCTCACGAAATACATTCAGCACAAATTTATGAGGATGCTTGCTCGGTTGGGCCATTGTTCGTAGCTGCCAAATTGCCAACATTAGCAAAAACTGCTGGGTTGAAGTTGGCCGGGGCCATTTAAAACTTAAGATCCCACAATAAATGCAGTTTGACACATCACAAAGTAATAGAGGAAAAACAAATTACGCAGACAAAAGACAAAAACCCTAACAGAGCCAGTTTTCCCTATAGCTTTCATACCAAAATCTTATTCCATATTTGAATTCTTTAATTTGAGAAACAATGGAGTAACTTGTACTTACCTAGTGGCTGCATACTGGTGCTGCTACTGATGTTATGGAAAAGGATTCTCGAGTATCTCTAATCTAATCACAACATTTGCATATTGTATGTTTCTTTTCTCCGTAGTATTATTATCTTTGGGCAGATGCGCTGTATGAAGCCTTCAGTATTGAAAGGCTTTCACCCCCAAGTCTTTACTGTCATAGATGCACCACGGTAGATTTTGAATTATTATAATTGAGATACCAAATATGGATGTATTCAGAAAAATATTCAAATCCAGTTCTTCTCATAATTACAGGGTGTTTCTAAGTATTCTTGTCAGCAACAATGCTTTTCAAAAAGATTTTCTTATGAAATTATAATAATCACAAAACGACTGCGTCTGTGCAGAAACTGGATAAAAAATTAAAAAATTTTTGTTATCAATCATGTTTTTAAATAAGATAATAAATGAGAAAGATGATATCATGTATAATGGTAGCATTCTGGTAGAATTCCTGAACTTAGATAATTTGAGAAAGAGGTTCATTGTAAATCGAATCCAATATGATGATTCATTAGGAAGAAATTATATTAATGCCCACAAATAACCAAATTTGTGTCAGATCTCAGAAGTAAATTTTTTATGTATTACCAATATCACAAATAAACATCAGACGAAGATGCATCACCCAAGCAGATAAAGATGATGGACAACATGGTTGAATCCATTTTAGAATGCAGAGAAAATTAACCTAGTTTAAGAGATTTTTTGTCTGATTTCTTAGCTTATCATATTTGTGATAATTATATGATTACAATATTGGCCTACATAAATCCACAATTGCATGTTTTATTAACTCACTAAACGTTTTCTGTCTACCTATCACCATTTTATTTTTAGTTAGCTCCTAGAAGATTCATTATTTTCATCATAGGTTCTTGTGGAGTGGATTTGGTTCTACTTCTTGATTCTGATACCATTATTGTATGGATAACAAACTCCTTTTTTTTCTTCAAGATCTCTTTAATTGTTTCCAAAACATTGATATGTTAATAGATATTGAATTTTACAGGTTTATTGTTAAGAAAGGAACTCCTGGATTAAAAGTATCAAAGATAGAGAATAAAATTGGCTTGAGAATTGTTCAGAATGGTGATATTCTTATGAAGGGAGTTTTTGTTCCTGATGAGGATAGGTTGACAGGCATCAATTCTTTTCAAGATACAAACAAGGTATACTAAGAGTTGCCTAATACATTATGATTTCTCTGAAAATCTACAGGAAATCTTCATATAAAGATATGTCCTGTATGAATTTTTGAAGAAGACATCTCTTGTTAAACCACGTATCTAATTGCATTTTTCTGTTTCCTCCTCTATGAATTCATTGCTTAATTAAGAAGAATAGTTTTATGCTTGCGTTATTGATGGCACATGCATTGATGTGCTTCATTTTTGAAGTGTGAAATTCAATTTTCATTGTGTTGCAGGTGCTAGCTGTATCCCGTATAATGGTTGCATGGCAGCCCATAGGAATTGCAATGGGTGTGTATGATATGTGTCATAGGTATGTATAGATTTATTTTAATTCAATGTTGATTTTGCGTCACACAACATTGCTGGGAACAATCCTTTGTATCTGTTTCATTGTGCAGGTATTTACAAGAGCGTAAGCAATTTGGAGCATCTTTGAGTTCTTTCCAACTCAACCAAGAAAAACTTGTTCGTATGCTGGGGAACATTCAGGCAATGGCCTTGATGGGGTGGCGTCTATGCAAGTTGTATGAAGGTGGGAAAATGACTCCAGGGCATGCCAGCTTAGCCAAGGTAATGCAAACTGTTGTAAACTCTCTATAAGCACAAATTAAGATATTTACAAATGGGTGACATATTGGATTTTTAATAGGCATGGAACACCTTACGTGCAAGGGAAACAGTTTCATTAGGACGAGAATTGCTTGGTGGCAATGGAATCTTGGCTGATTTTCTAGTTGCTAAGGTATGACTTTTGAAGCAGTTAGTTAAAGTGTACACATTCTTTTTCCATTTAATTCCAATATGTATGGTTTGTGCAGGCATTTTGTGATTTGGAGCCTATATACTCATATGAAGGAACATATGATATCAATGCATTGGTAACAGGGCGTGAAGTTACTGGAACTGCAAGCTTTAAAGCACCAGCTGTTAGCAGAGGAATAAGGGCAAAGCTATAATTTGTGTTGTTTCTTATATGATTTCCTTACTGCCATTGCTGAAAATGTGCAAGTTTTTAAACTTTAATATATAAAGTTTGAAGGTCGGTATAACTTCACTAGAAAATGCATTTTATGCATCATTTTAGAGAGTTTGTAATTGTACTTGGCCTTATATATTTCTACAACAGGTTCTGCTTTAATAATTTTTATGCCCTTGTCATTAGAATAATGTGTAATAAAATTCCCCTAATAAATATTTTTGTAAAATCACTCCAAAAAATTGCAGTGGTTGTAACTCTAGAAACTGAAGTTTTCTTTTTGTTTAACATAATAGTGAAAGCACGGAGGGCGATAAATTTTGTGCTCCATAAAGTAGAAGTCAAACAAAAAATGGTTTCAAGTACATAGTGTGCTTAGTCTTGATTTTTTTCAAAATATAGACAGTGATGGTGATTTAAAAGCAACACGGCAACATGAGATCAAAGAAAGTGAGATTTATGCAGCTCTATTGACAATGACACTATAATCTTGTTATTATTGAGAATAATGTCACAACATATTGCTAGATACACTTTTTGCTCAATGTGAAGGGAGTTAACTAGATACGTTTTTTTAAAAAATTTGCACACATTGTACTGCAATTACATAGAGGGTATTTTCATGACATAGATTCAACCACATTGGCTATTTAAATTGAAAGATTAACAAGGAGAGCTCAACATACGAATTGCTGGAAGGCACGTTAAGTATGTCATAGGTACTATAAACTGAAAATCTTTAGTGACTAGGTTGATATATCATAATAGGCTTCCATTTATATGCTCTGTAACTAAATTGTTAACATTTGTTATGTATATTATGGAAAACACCAATAACATCTTTGTTCTATTACATATACTTTAAATTAACTGCCAACTTTGTCATAGGTACTATAAACTGAAAATTGTTAGTAATTAGGTTGATCACATCATTATAGGCTTCTATGTATTATAAACCTTATTGAAGGTTTGACTAATTGTAATTTTGGTTTTGATCTTTCTAACTATTGAATTAATAGAAAACAAAATCAAATTCAATTTTATTTGAGTTTCCATAAATCTTGTGGTGTGTTGGATCACATTGATTCTAATGTGTTTGGTCCTATAGGTGATAATTCTATTGAAGAATTAATATATTATATTTTATTTATTGGTGACTAGTAAGACATGGGTATATTTTATAGGGGTAATTTGAACTTTTTAGTTGATTTTAAGGAATTTAAAGAAATGGTTTAATTATAGATTGGAAATAAAAATAATTTTTTTATGACTAATAAGTGAGGCAAATTTTTACCTAATGATTTTTGATAGATTCATAAAGATTGTGGTTTTGATAGACAAAAGACAAGTCCATATTCTTTGCAAAAGAATGGAGTTGCAAAAAAATGGATAGGACACTAATGGAGATGGTTGGTAGTATATTGAGTGTTGTTAGTCTTGAACAAAAGTTTTGGGTTGAAATTGTTTCCATTGCTTGCTACATGATCAATAAGTCTCCTACATCAAGTCTTGTTGATAAAATATCAATGGAGGTGTGGTGAGACATCTTGGATTTTTTAGTTATGAGGCATATGCATATGTGCTTAAAGAAGAAGTGAACAAAGATGGAGAACAAGGTTGTGAAATGTATCTTCATTGGGTAATACTTATGGTATGAAAGGATACAAGATTTGGGATCCTATTGCACAAAAGGTAATAAAGAGTAGATTTTGTTTTTAAGAGAAATTAAGCCGTCTTTTGTTACATTGTAGCCATGACAAACTAAACAAGAAGATGTGAGTCAACTTCCTTTTACACCTAACAAAGCTTAATCAAGGCCCCTAGATCAAAAAAATTGAGAAGAGGTCATCTAGCTCTAGATCTTCAAAAGAACTCCACTTGTTCGAAGGTCTATAAGGCATATACAACCGCTTGAAAGTTATTCACTTGATAATTGGAGATGTATTATTTTCTTTGACTACTAGCATGGATGAACTTATATTCGTAGAAGGGGCATTAGGTGTGAATGATGTAGCATTCTAGATTTTTTTTATAAATGAAAAAATGATAGCATTGAAAAAGAATGATACATGGGATCTAGTACCATATCCTAAAGGACGGAAACCTATTAGTTGCAATTGGGGGTTCAAGAAAAAAAAATCATTTAGATTGAAGTATTAAGAGATGTTGGTTGTTGAGGGTGTTGATTATGGTGAGATATTTTCTGGTTTTGCAAAAATGACATCCATTAGATTTTCTTTCTATTGATGTTGCTTATGATTTAAAAGTTGAGAAAATGAATGTGAAAATTGATTTTCTACATGGTGATTTGGAGGAGGATATTTATATGACAAATAGAACACTACATGTTGCAGTATGTTGTCATTGATGTCGACTCATAAGACACCTGCATGACAAAGAGGTGGATTGTTGCAGATGTAGATGTATCGTTAGCATGTTATCATTGACGTCAACTATGAAACAATGACAGTAAAATAATCCAAAAGTGTAATGCATGTGTTGCCAATTAACACATTATCATAGATGTCACCCATGGAACAAAGACAATGAAACAATTTGGAAGCGTAGTGAGTATTAGTTGCACCTTAGTATCTAAAGTTCATGTTGAGCTTATTCAGCCATGAGTGTCTTGAGTTATGCAACCATGTAGTTTGGCTTTTGAATGTTCCAAGATGTTAGGGAATTTTAGTTGTGTGTTTGAGTCTCAGACTTCACTTGGGTCATAAAGAAAAATGCATAACGATGTTAGAGAATTTTAGTTGTGCGTTTGAGTCTCAGACTTCATTTGGGTCATAAAGAAAAATGCATATCGATGTTAGGGAATTTTAGTTGTGCGTTTGAGTCTTAGACTTCACTTGGGTCATAAAGAAAAATGCATAACGACTCAAATTGTCTAAGGTATAAAAGTTTATCTTCTTAGATAGAGTTATTGAAATCTAGTTTGCATTTCTATTCATAGCAAGAGATTCTGTTGCAATTCAGAAGTTAAAATTGTCGAGCTAACAAGGTACTATATTCAAAATTTCATGCCACATCCTCTTTTGAAAAGAATGTTCAAGATGACTAATTACTAGACTATGCCAAGACAGAGTAAAGGTTCTTAATGAAGACAAGCCAAAATGCTCTGCTTTCCATCATATTGAACATGGTCAAGAGGTTTTGAGGACATGATCATAAAGGTCTAAGGTATATTCTATTCAAGTTTCAAATGATTTGACATTTTGCAAGTTTAGTTTTCAACTTGTTATTATTATACAGTATGCTCTATTTCTCATGTTTAAGTGGTTTCCATATTTGCGCTAGACTATAACAATCAAATATTGTAGAAAAACCTTACAATGATAAAAAAATTTCACATCTTGATCGACATGTTGATATGTGCCTCTCATTGGTGGCACAAGATGACCGAAGTGATTACTTATAGTAATTTGTTGTTATTGGGCCAACAAGACATGCTCTCTTTCTTGTGTCATGTTCTTGATTGTTTACACCAGTTTAGGAGAATGTTTTGGGAGATTTTTGGGCCCTGTTGAAATTTGTGTTGGTCTGCGGCATGATATCTTTCATTGCATATGTGTTTGAAGCTAATTGGTAAAGTGTTTAATGTTTTTACTTATATACTATGTTGGAGCTGACTTACTTGATGCTTTGAGAGGTTGCAAACGATATAAATAGAAGAATAAAGTAGTTACACGTTTGTATTTGCGTTGTATGTGAATGATGAAAGGATCAAGCTAATTATATAGATGATAGAGTAGAGAAGAGGTGCATTGCCATGATTATATGTCTTCGTTCTCATCAAATATTTTATAAGATTGCAATCTCTTGTGAAAATATTGTAACCATACAATAAAGAGTTGTTGCTTCTTTGGATTTTTCTCTAAAACAAAGTTGTTCACTTGTTGGGTTTTCCATGTAAATTTGGTGTTCTCTAGTGCAATAGTGTGGAATGCTTTATTCTTTTAATTTTATATTATTGCAAATATATGAACCAAGGTTTTAACTTAAGGCATGTTAAAAAGTTTTAGAGTTTTACTAAGATTCTGAGCCCCCCCCTCTAAGTATCTTGTTGTGTTCAACAATTAGCATCAAAGCAAGATTCTTTTAAACAAGACTAATAGCTAAGGTAGATCTTGGAATGAAGTAAATAGGGTCTAATGCACTACCTAATCCTCTTGAAGATGATAAAATCATGATAGAATTCCCTGAAAAAGATTGTGAGGTTGACATGAAAGTGTTGTGGGACCCCTATTTTTTGCTTTGCAATAGGGTAGTTAGTTCGTTTAGTTTAGGTTTTGTAGTGGTTTCAAAGTCTCAAGGTTGATGGATGGTAGAGGTTTCAAAGTCTCAAGTTCAAACCATGAGGTAAGTGAGGTTGTCAAGATAAGGTCAAACACTTAGCGAAAATCTTAGATTCCCTTCAAATGATATTTCCTTGCACTAGCAAAGTTTCAAAGCCTTGACCAAACTATTATTTACAAATTTGTGAGAATACCTCATGAATGGCTAATTGTTGTTGTCATTCCACATTGACAACATGACAACTTTTACGCAATACTCATACAACTTTTTGAGAATTCCAAGAGCAGGTCATAATTTGACCTGGACTTGGAACAAAATTCCAAGATGATCATCATTTCTACCTAGCATGCTTGATGGCATTATGAGACGAGGAGGAAATTTGGGCTCGTGAGCACAAATCAAATCTTGAAGTAGAATTGAACAAGCAATGGAGTTGGATCTTAAGTAGATTAGGCAAGACAAATAAGAATCAATATGGCTAGGATTTGAGTGAAGAACAAAATACAATTAGAATTGGAGTTTTAAGAGACTTAGTGAAAGTTTGAACCACCTTAAGAAAGAGTTCCAAAGCCTTGTTAGAATCCGACCTTATCTTGGAACAAAATTTCAAGGCCTAGTTGGAATTTGACCATGCCTTGGAAATCTTTCCTTGGATGTCCTACAATCTTTTCCTAGTGATGTGAGAAAAGTTCCAAAACATAGATGAGCCCCTTAAACTTTTGAGTAAAGTCCAATGCACTTCAACAGAAATTTGGTTTGATCGTAAAGGATTGCAACATGAAAAAGCTTTGAAATATTATTTGAAATCTAAAAGGTGAAACCAAACCTAGAAGATAAAACATAGCTTGTGATTGATTAAGATGAAATCAAGGAGAGAATTCAAACCACCAAGGAGAGAATCCACGATTTAAGGAGAGAATCCAAGTCCCCAAGGTTATGTGAGGAATCCCAAGCCATGGTTGGATCTCGAGCTTGACCTTTAAAATAATTCCTAAGTCAAGTTGGAATCCGACTTGGACTTCAGAAAATTTCCAACAAGCTTGTGATCTTTGCCTTAGGGCGTGAGAGGGATTTGAAACATTATGATGATATGACTTAAAGACTTGTAACAATATGAAATACAATGTGTTATTAATGAGGAAGCAAAGGGGAGAATTCAAATTGACAAAATGGCAATCTGTTTGGGAAGGTCTTCAAAACAAAGGGAAATTTGAATCAACATAGAATTCCGCGCCATGGTCGGATCGTGACCTTGACTTGGAACAAAATTCCTAAGTCAAGGTCGGATTCCAACCTTGACTTAGGATAATTTCCAAGCCTTAAGCTATTCCAGCTTTTCATTAAAATGATTTCAAAACTTGCATATGAACAAACAAGTCGACCTTGATGGAGTGAAAACAGATCAATTAAAATGCACTTTAATATATAATCCTTGATCAGGTTGGCCATGACAAGAAATGTGTCTTGTGGATCTCAAACGCCTATAAAGAAAGATAAAGCCTCCATTCTAAACAAACACCAATTCGATCCAAAACAACAACGTAGAGCAGATCATAGAGGGGCGAAATCAGACAAAGAAATAAATCAGAACATAAACTTTTTGGGGAACTCAGAACTCCTTCAGAATGTGGATCAAGC
Source organism: Chamaecyparis obtusa (assembly GCA_027943335.1). Lineage (NCBI taxonomy): Eukaryota > Viridiplantae > Streptophyta > Pinopsida > Cupressales > Cupressaceae > Chamaecyparis > Chamaecyparis obtusa. Next base: position 64,159 of record BSBK01003559.1, on the reverse strand, counting down.
ACGGATTACAATCCAGTTTGCAATGATTAAATCTTGAAATCAAATGGTTTGCTTAGAATGTTCGAAGAGAAAACAAATGTTGCGATTTAAATTATAATTCAGATTAGAAATTAGAAACTAATTCCATAAGATGCATGAGATTGAAAGATTGTGAAAGATTGTGAATTATGTGTAAGAATTTCCGTAAGTTGATTTCTTTCGAAATGCTGATTAAGATATATCCTTTTACAATGAATTTACTTTAACACAAGGCTTTCTCTTGTTTTGCAAGGAAATGCAGGAAGGTGCTTGAAGCTGCTTCAACATCAACATAGAGCTGGACACTTCATGAGCATCAGAACATCAAAAAGGAAGTTGCAAGTCATTCAAAGTCAAGCCCGTGATCAATTCAAAGTTGGAAATCAAGATGACAAATGGGAGAAATCATGGCAATATAAAAGAAGATGATTGTAAGATGACACCATCATGATGATCAATGTTGTATATCCAAATTTGTTGGAAACCTCAACCAAGGATGAGGATCAAATTGCTAATATACAGATATCATGGAATGAGAGAAACAAGACGCAAATAGTGTTTAAAGAGAAAGGCAGTGCAAGGAAACATGAAGATCTACAAGTTCAAGTCATAAAGAAAAATCAAGGCCAAGACATCAAGCTAAGAAACTATTCCAAGTACAAGCAATTTCAAGAACATTTCAATAAGAAGATTTCCAAATTTTGGAGATGGAAAGGTGGAGTTCAAACAAGATAAACATGTCAAGTCAGTATACCTTCATCTCCACCAATCAAGTTGTTCCAAGTGTACATAATGATTGCATTTAATGCTTTATGACAATGAATTTTCTTATTGGCCCTCAAGGGGATAAGCATACAAAAGCAATGTAATCTTTTTATTGGCACGTAGATTGGAGCCTAATTGTAATTGGTTGGCATTTAGTGCTTGTAGGTGGTAGTTACATTAGGGTTGTGTTGGTATAATCTTAGCCATTGATTCCAAATTGATCCAGGCCATTAATTGTACTTGAGCCTCTATAAAAGGCTAACTCAAATCATTTGTAAGAGGAGACTTTGTGAAAGTGTTGCTATAATGTTGCCAAAGTAATTGCAACTTCATTGTTATTATCATGGTGGATTACTTGTGTTATTTTGGAGTATTGCATGGTTTCTACATTTTCTCACTTAGAATAGGATTTGTTTATGTTGAGTAGAAGTATTTAAGTAGATGAATGGAAGATATTGTTGATTGGTGAATTATGGTGAAACTTACGTTTATACCTTTTGGTACTTGTTGGTTACAAGTAGTAGTATAAGGTTGGTCTAAACTCATTGCAAGCATTTAACTTCAATTTGGAATGTTAATTTGGATTGTGCTAGATTTGGGTATTTGAATGAATGTTAGCAATATGAAAATCATCCATGCATCCTTAGAAGATTGCACCCTATTTTGTGTAGTTGGTTTGATGAAGCAAGGATTGGTTTAGTTTCACCTCACCATTAATAATTTCTTGCATTAATAGAGTTAGATTAGATTCCTAAACCTAATTCCCTTTTACATTTTTTTTTGTTAGAAGTAGTTGAAGAGTATACATTGTCAAGTCATTCACATTTACAAACTTGATAGATTGCCCATTGAATGATTAGTGTAAGTCCCAATGTGGTTACCAACAAACCACATCATAAAAGCTAAGTTGTGTCCAGTAAAAAGTCACAAGTATGCAATGTAAACATCGGGCTCACTTCACTCGATCACACAATATCCTACATTGTTTAGCATTTGAAGTTTCCTTGATCAAGAGAGGATTTGATATTTGGTATTTCATCTTGGAATACTAAGTATTTCATCTTGCATGTTGGAGTGGTCACAAAACTCACATCAACCGGAAGGAGAACTTATATCTACACTAGAAGATCTAGATGCACCAAGCAAATAAAACATAGAGCTTAAGCTCACATTCAAAGAGGTAGAAGTAACAATTACCAATATGAAAGTCCAAGTTGAGGAAGGAAAAAGGATTTTAGACTGATTGAATACTAAACTCAATGATAAATTAGTTGAATGCTCCAAACTTGAAGAAGAGAATGCATCTTTGAGGAAAGAATTGAAGAAGCAAAGGATCATGTTGGTAGAGGCTTAAAGCTCAAGAAAAGCTCCAACACTCTTGATGAAACAATCAATAGCCAAAATCCCCAAAAGGATAAAGGTGCTATTGGATTTGAAAGGGGTGAGAACTCAAAGTCAAATACCTATAAAGACTCTTCTAAGATGAAGAAGATGGAAGCATGTGTTAAGGACTCTAAGAATTAAAAAAAAAGACATGCAAAAATTTGATAATTTGAGCCTATAAAGGTCAACAATCATAAATAAAACTTCACGTAATTCTTCCCTAAACAAACTACTATTCTCAAGTACTCTCACTCCTTTTAGGGCTATTATTATTATTGTAATAAGTTTGGCCATAAAGCTTTTGGTTGTAGATTCAAAATGAGAGGAAATTATTAAATGAATAGGCAATCAATTGTGCCTCAAAGATATAATGCTATGTGCTCTCATTCATTATATGGTTACCACTATGCATGCAATAAGTTTGGTCATAAGGCTATAGATTGCATATCTAAAGTAAGGAGAAATCACTTTGGTTTAGACAAAAATATTGTCTACTACATGTGTAATAACTTGGGACATAAAGCAAAGTTCTACAGGAGTAATACTATGAAACCACCCACTCAAAATAGGAATGTGGACAATAATTTGAATGAACAAAAAAAGAAAAACACAAAAGCTTGGAGAAAGAAACAAGGGCAAGATGATAAAATAAAATTGACATAATGTTTGTGTGAGGTGCACAAAACCTCTTGATAAACTAAGCTAGAGCATTGACTCAAGGGGGTTCACTATTTGCAAATCTTTCACCCCCTATAAGGCATAAGATGCTAAAGATTACATCATACAAGTTATCATATGGAACCTTATTTTAGGGATATGATATGTTTAAGGTTTGGCTATGGGTATATCCACCCAAGATCTAGATGCCTTATGAAATGAAAAAGAGAGAAATTAGATGACAAGAATAGTTTGAATTCTCACAAAAAATGCAATAGAATAGCTCAACTAGATGGTTGAATTAACAAAATTCACTTTATTGAATCATCTAGAATGATATTTTAAAGGATGTCCCTTGGTTAAATAAACCAAGGTGAAAACATAAGAGTGCATAAGGTTATGGAAAGTGTTGTAATCTTATGACACGATACATAAAATGATAACTTAATACCCACCAATGGTGGAAAAGTGAAAGTGTCACATGTCCACTAAATATGGATCACCCTCCAAGGTGGACAGATGTTTGTGCCACACGTTCATTAAAGTTGGATCACCTTCCAATGTGGAAAGGTGTTTGTGCAACACATCTACAAAAGGTGGAAAGGTGATAAAGTGATAAGTCCACCAAAGGTGGAAACATGATATTGTGATAACACCATTTAAAGTGGGAATATTCCTATGTGGTCCCTAAGTAAACTTAAGTAACATGTTTTTAGAATCTAGGAAAATAACTTACTAGGCGCAACAATTAAACACATCAACACCCATCGTTAAGTGCAACTTAGGGAGAATTTATACACACAAAGCAAGATGGTTCTCAACTACTAGGCCATGTTAGGTACCCATGTAAAAATGCAATGCAATCTTTCACAAACAAAGAAAATGAGAAAACCCAGTGGGACAAAACTCCTCTCAAAAAGAGAGACAAAAACACAAAATGATCTCTAAGATGAATAAGAAGGATGAAATCCCATGTGAGGAAAATGTAACCCCCATAAAAGAGAAGAAGAGAGACCATAAAAACCTCCTTCAATGTAGAATCTACTACAAAGATGGGCCAATTATATCGAACAACATTCCTCCCCTTAGGAAGAAATAGAACCACTACTACACCAAGAATGTCATAGTGTGACAATACGAGGTACCACTGTTGATGAAGAACTAACAATGAATCTCTAACTATGATATGATGGAGACTAGACATGGATGCACTTGTATGAGCATCAAATGGATGCTCATACTACATACATTCTCGATTGGAGACATGTACCAAGTCTCACAAAATAGGTCCTAACCTACTGAATACTGGGTGATTACATTAAATCAAGCATTATTGAAAAAGTACAATGAAGATATGACACTTTATTTTAGTGCATTTACAACATAGATTATACAAGATATTGCAACATGATATAACAATGATGTGAATTTGGAAATATCGAGATGATGCCACCAAATAATTTCTTTGTAGAATATTGTTGATGATACCTTCCAATTAGAATGATGCAAGGAATAAGAGAACAATTGGTCCCCCTTGCTTGCTAGTTGGAAGAACATTGCATTACAAGTAGGATAGGTGGACAAAAGAAATCTCTTTCCCAAACATGCTAATTTATTTTTAAAAACATATTTAAAAGTTTTTTAAAAATATTTTATTACTAAAAAGATTTTTGTAATAATAAAGAAAAATTTAATCATTTTTTTCCTTTTTTCCTTCTTGGACTTTCCATGTTAATGATTACAATTGTCGCAATCAAACTATAATAAGATTTATCACTGTATAAAAAACCAAACTAAGATCTATGCATTACAATTGCAAAAATAAGTCAAATAAGGTCATGTGATGAAAGTATGATTTATGGTTACAATCACTACATAATGATAACACCACTATAAAATATTTTTAAAAAAATGCATGCACTTAAAAAAAAATTGTACCTAAAAAGGAGTTTGTATGATCCCGAATGAGGCCTAAAAAAGTTGTAAAAACAAGTCTTATGCAATTATTCTAAAAAATCTGTATGAAAATCAGGGAACTCCTACCCACTACAAAGAGCACAAAATTCTTCCACCAAAAAAAAATTACTTGCTAAAAGGAGCCCAAATGATTGAGATATCATTGTTTAAAAATTATTTGCATAATTATGACATTTGAATCATGTCGTACCTCCAAACTTCCAATGCCTATAAATTTGACCTCTAGAGTTTGGTTTAGATGGAAACTAAATCAATCTTGGAGTTTTTGGACCTCCTTAATCCAATGACGACCTTATATTTACAATACAATGCTCCAATTTTGATATGTAATAGAAAGCCACAAAGATGACCTCCCTCCCCCCCCCCCAAATCTACCAAAAAACACACTCAAATCTCTCAAAAAGACTATCCCATGGCACTCAATGCACTCTTATGCCATATAAGTTTTGGCTATGGAGATCTAGAGATCTAATGGAAAGCACAAGAGAGAAATAATATGACAAGAATAAGTTGTTTTCTCACCAAGAATGCAATAGAGTAGCACAAATGGATGACTGAATTTACATAATTCACTTTATTGAATCAACTGGAATGATATTACAAAAGAGCCTCCTTAGTTAAATAGACCAAAGTGATAAAATAAGAGTGCATAATAACATGACAGTTGTTGTAATCTTATGACATGATACATAAAGTGATAACTTATCAACCACCAAAGGTTGAAAAGTGAAAGTGTTACATGTCCACTAAAGGTGGATCACCCTCCAAGGTGGAAAGATGTTTGTGCTATATGTCCACTAGAGGTGGATCACCTTCCAATGTAGAAAGGTGTGTGTGCAACACATCCACAAAAAGTGGAAAACTGATAAAGTGATTATTCCACCAAAGGTGGAAGTCCCACTTAAGGTGGAAAAGTGATAATGTGATTACACCATTATAAGTGGGAATATTCCTATGTGGTCCCTAATTAAACTTAAGTAACATGTGTGTTTATAACCTAGGAGAATAACTTACTAGGTGAAATAACTAAACACACAAATAATTAGAAAGTAGATAAAGACATTTTCTCAAAGTTGCATAGAAACAACACATATTACGGAGTTTTGTGGATTATTTTTTGATTTTCGTATCAACATAGCAGTTCAAGAGAAGATTTGTAACAAGGAGAAGATGCATTTACCATGATAAGGTTAGGGAAAATGCAAAGACTTCCTAAGGTTCATCTAATCAATTCTAATCTCATTTGAAAGAAAACATTTGTGTCCAATACTTAAGAAAGAAGGCATTCAAGGATCTTGCATGTAAAATCTAGTGATAATATACATTGGTATTCTCTAAATTTCATTAAACCCTAGCTTCTAAAGGTCATAAGGCTTTATGATGGTAGTTTCATGAGTAATTGACATTTTTGATAAGCCAAGATCAAAGTTCAAGATGCATCCCTTCAAGGTAAGGGAAGTAGACAAAGGAGTATTATCTTTGTTTCAGAAGATGTTATGTACATTGAGGATGTTAGGATATACATTCATTACCCCCTAAATTAAAATGATCATATGAATACCAAAGTGTAAGGATGCATTGGCATGGATTCCTTGAGTCCCGAGAGGAGTATCATAACAATCTTGGATCACTCGTCACCTGTGCACTAGTCCCAAATGGTGATTGGTCACACCACTTGACCACAAGAAACTCTTAAGCCCTCTCCCATCGGGCTCACAAAGATAACCATATGGTCCAAACACACAAGCAAGGCTATCACATAGGGTATGCACATATACAATCCCACAACATACACAAATAACCACAAGAAGCGTGATCATACAAAACCAAGGCTCCATGCACACATCAAGGTACACCTCAAGAAGGGTCAAGATGTCAACACCAGAAACAATGCAAGAACTCATCACATGATCAACTAGCTCACTGATCAATCCAAGTGGGTGCACAGTCCAAGGTTGGGAGTCTGGTCGCATGACTAAAGTGGGGAATGGAATGACCCATTGCCTCACTGTATTGTGACACATGTCGATCCAAGAAACCTCTCATGTATATGAGGAGCTTGATGTTTCATTAACATCATATCTTCTCCAACACGTTTGTGGCTAATGAGAGCCCACAAGGCATGCAAGAGGAATCTATGGCCAATAACTCCATGCCCTCTAAGGCCAGTATCTCTAGGCCCAAATCACTAATTGGGTACATTGAACACCATAGGTGCACAAGTAAGGGAAATGACCACAATACAACATGGATACACAACATATTATACATCTAAATCATCAATACAAGAATAGCCAAACCTTGTCACACGACAACCAACAAGTGTTTATACATATCAAGAAAATTATCGTCCAAGAGTCAAAACGATAATTTTGGTTGAGTAAAAAATTGGTCACATGACTACCTTAATATTTAACTACCATTCAGGTTTTATATACATTTTTAGGCATGCTCATACATGTGAAGCCAAGTGAACTTGATGTCTTGTAGTTGTCCATGTTAGTACAATAGCTGAAGAACGTGCACATACACACACATATATATCATGTCAATAGTAACAAGCAATGAAGGAGAATCGATACATTGTGTCAGCCTCACGAGTGAGTAACATGACTTCATCCTTCCTTATACAAACACATCATACATAATAAAAAAGAAACAACATTATAAGAATTGCAGTAACCGAAACATTAGTAACTCACAAACATGTAAGTAATCATCATCATATATCATAAGGAAACATATACACTAATATTATAACATAAATATGCCCATCACATCATATAATGGAAATATCATCAAATCTCTAACTGTAACAACATAATTAATCCCATTAAATATAATGCACATAAAACCAATGAGTCTGTCAGTATAGCACATAATATAGTACACTAGATTATAGAAACTCAAGAGCACTCATAGTTTCAAAATCAAAACATCATTTATAAAGATATGAATGCATCTAGACATCATTGTAAACATCATGACATATTTTTGCATACACATCATGTGCATATATGATCTCTACTGAATCACCTGTAATCAACTACCCAAATCAACAATGACATCATAGGGACAAAAAATATATTAGTAATCAAATATATCATAGAAATGCACAACACCAAAAGATCATTCACGAATCATCACACCATAACATCCAAGAGTCTATCTTGAATCAAAAGAATAAACACATAGTAGGATGTGAACGTGGTAGGCATTTCATCTTGCAAAACTAGATTTAAGGGCTCAACCATGGAGAAGATCGTGATTTAGTAAGCTTTCAATGGTGTTCTCAAACATCATTCACTATTTATTGCATAATCAAATATAGAGGTGGGTGTAAATTTGGATTATAGAATCTACTAGATCAAATATGCAAAAAAAAATTGAATTCATGGATAGGGATAAAATCCATGAGTACATGGACCATTGTTGCAAGCATAAAAAATACATAACTTGCACTTTCAATCTTCATTTTGGACTAACTTTGATATTTTTTCTTGAGTGCAATGGTTAGGGTGCAAAATGACATTCTTTTTAGAGTAAACGTTGGTAAAATAACATTTAAACCCACCTTCACATATCCTTAGGGTTCAAAACTATCTTTTAGTAAACTATTCCTTCATCACCTTAACTTGAATTTATAGACATGAAAATGATCTAGGGTCATGTTAATAGTTCAATTTTCCTCCTAAGATTTTTAATTTATATTTCACCCTAGGTATAAGCTAACTCCTTTCCAACTAGTCATTATTAGTCAACATAAGTGTAAAATTATTAAAATTGATTTTGATAATCTAAGGAAACTTAAGAAGAGCATATCTAGACATCTAGTGAGCACCAAGGAAGTAACTTTCAAAATCATCATCAACATAGGAATAGTATATGCTTATTTGGCATGTCTTCAATTATTTTTCTAAAATTGTTAAATAAGGTCTAAGGGCTCAACCAAGGAGAACATCCTCACTTAAGAAGCCTTGAAAGGTGTTCTTAAACACCATTAATCATTCATTGCATAATCAAATATTGAGGCAAGTGTGACTTTGAAGTATAAAATCTACCAAATCAAAGCAAGATTGAATTCATAAAAAATGGATCAAATTCATGAGGACATGGATTGTTGTTGCAAGCATAAAAATGAACTAAAGCACAAATAGTAAACTTACTAATCCAAACACATAATTTGGTAAAATACAACCCACTAGCATAGAGACACGTCATTTAACCAATTGTCACCATCAAATCAACATCAAATCGACTAAAATTAAGTACCTTATTTTATTTATTTACTTTCTATATCAATTAATTTATTATTCCAAATCAAATATATAAATGTATTTATTTATTTTGTTAACAACTTTTACTTCACAACTTATAGTTATTGTGATATTGCTATCAGGATTTAATTGTGTATTTTATGAGTCAAACTCATTAACGCATGTTTCATGAGTAGTGGCTCACAAGAACCCATATCACATGAGAATGAATGGAATACTTAGTAGGATGTGAACGTGGTAGGCAATTCATCTTGCAAAACTAGATTTAAGGGCTCAACCATCGAGAGCACTCATAGTTTCAAAATCAAAACATCATTTATAAAGATATGAATGCATCTAGACATCATCATAAACATCATGACATATTTTTGCATACACATCGTGTGCATATATGATCTCTACTGAATCACCTGTAATCAACTACCCAAATCAACAATGACATCGTAGGGACAAAAAATATATTAGTAATCAAATATATCATAGAAATGCACAACACCAAAAGATCGTTCACGAATCATCACACCATAACATCCAAGAGTCTATCTCGAATCAAAAGAATAAACACATAGTAGGATGTGAACGTGGTAGGCACTTCATCTTACAAAACTAGATTTAAGGGCTCAACCGTGGAGAAGATTGTGATTTAGTAAGCTTTCAATGATGTTCTCAAACATCATTCACTATTTATTGCATAATCAAATATAGAGGCGGGTGTAAATTTGGATTACAGAATCTACTAGATCAAATATGCAAAAAAAAAATTGAATTCATGGATAGGGATAAAATCCATGAGTACATGGACCATTGTTGCAAGCATAAAAAATACATAACTTGCACTTTCAATCTTCATTTTGGACTAACTTTGATATTTTTTCTTGAGTGCAATGGTTAGGGTGCAAAATGACATTCTTTTTAGAGTAAAAGTTGGTAAAATAACATTTAAACCCACCTTCACATATCCTTAGGGTTCAAAACTATCTTTTAGTAAGCTATTCCTTCATCACCTTAGCTTGAATTTATAGACATGAAAATGATCTAGGGTCATGTTAATAGTTCAAATTTCCTCCTAAGATTTTTAATTTATATTTCACCCTAGGTATAAGATAACTCCTTTCCAACTAGTCATTATCAATCAACATAAGTGTAAAAATATTAAAATTGATTTTGATAATCTAAGGAAACTTAAGAAGAGCATATCTAGACATCTAATGAGCACCAAGGAAGTAACTTTCAAAATCATCATCAACATAGGAATAGTATATGCTTATTTGGCATGTCTTCAATTATTTTTCTAAAATTGTTAAATAAGGTCTAAGGGCTCAACCAAGGAGAACATCCTCACTTAAGAAACCTTGAAAGGTGTTCTTAAACACCATTGATCATTCATTACATAATCAAATATTGAGGCAAGTGTGACTTTGAAGTATAAAATCTACCAAATCAAAGCAAGATTGAATTTATAAAAAATGGATCAAATTCATGAGGACATGGATTGAGGTTGCAAGCATGAAATGGAACTAAAGCACAAATAGTAAACTTACTAATCCAAACACATAATTTGGTAAAATATAACCCACTAGCATAGAGACATGTCATTTAACCAATTGTCACCATCAAATCAACATCAAATCTAAAATTAAGTACCTTATTTTATTTATTTACTTTCTATATCAATTAATTTATTATTCCAAATGAAATATATAAATGTATTTATTTATTTGGTTAACAAATTTTACTTCACAACTTATAGTTATTGTGATATTGCTATTAGGATTTACTTGTGTATTTTATGAGTCAAACTCATTAACACATGTTTCATGAGTAATGGCTCACAAGAACCCATATCACATGAGAATGAATGGAATACTTAGCACTCATTTTATCTATGTGAGACCTACAAGGGCGAAGCATCAGGCCTCCCCTAGAGGTCACCCATCCTAATTTTTCTCCATCTCAAGTGCATTTAACCATGGAGTTTCCTCCAAGCTTAAGCCCACTTAGCTTGTTACCCCATTTCCAAAACCTTCAACATGTGTTGTGCCTTATAAACCATATATTAGATTCCTTTAGCTCATTCATTGATAAGTAAGAGATATTTTCCACAACAAGTCAAATTGTGATATTTCTATTAGGATTCAACTATGTAGTTTTTGAGTAAAATTCATTGGCCCATATTTCATGAGTAGTGGCTCAGAAGAACCCATCTCTCAAGAGAATGAATGGATCAATTGACACTCATTGCATCTAGGTGACACTTACAATGGTGAAGTATTGGGCATGCCTAGGAGGTCAACTAGATGCAATAAGTGTTAAGTGTTCCTTTCATTCTCATGAGAGATGGGTTCTTGTGAGCCACTACTCATAAAACATGGGTCAATGAGTTTGACTCAAAAGCTACACAATTAAATCCCGATAGCAATATCACAATTTGACTTGTTATAAAAAATATCTCTTACTTATCAATTGATGAGCTAAAGGGGTGCTATAGTGAATGGTTTATAAGGAACAACACTTGTTAAAGGTTTTGCGAATGGGGTAGCAAGCTAAGTGGGCTTAACCTTGGAGGAAAATCCATAGTTAAGTGTGCTTAAGTTGGAGCAAAAATAGGATGGGTGTCTAATGTACCAATCACATTCAGTACCTAATTCTTATCTTGTACAGTACTTGGTCACTCTAAAACGACACAACATTTCTCATACAACTATTGAACCCATCAATCCTTGTTTGTACTAATAGGTAACTTGTCCCCTCACCCGTATGGAAACTTCACCACACTTTTACAAATCCTACTTCACTATACCCGTACAACTATTAGTCTCACCTTCGTATGACTAAGTAAACATGTACGTCTATAGTTTTTATTGTATGTTCTCCACTATACTATGGGCAATCACTCTTAATGCTTATGTTTGGAAAGATGCTTGATGTGGATGTATCATACAAAAAATATTTAACACCCACACTTTGAATTTTCATGACAATTTCCCTTCACATCCATATGACAAACCTTTCACCCTACAACATCTACCTCAGATTTGTATGATAATGTTGTCCTCACTTGTACAACCCAGTTTCTTTGATTTGGACTCACATGTATAAAAAAACTAAATGTACAACTCTATACTTCTCTCACTTGTACTACAAGTACCTGTACGGTCTCTTTCTTCACTTCGTACCGCACACCCTCCAAGTCTTCAATGAGGATCTTCTATATTATCAATGTGAAAAATAATGAATCAATACAAAAATATAACAATAATGAGACAATGACAATAAAGTAATCAGATTTTAAGATAATATATATTCGAATATTATGAATTTGTCTTCAATTGAAGACTTCACAAATTTGGACAATGGGAAGACTAGGGTGAGGAGTTATTCCCATTAAAATTGCAATTGCCAAATTAGGGAGGGTCTTATACTTTCAAAATGGCGAACTAGAAACTAAATTCCAACTCGAATAACAAATACACAAGAAATAGATAACTCCATGATGATTCCCTACAATGCCAATCGCCTCCTTATAAAGGGGTCCAAAAAGGATCTGGAAGGTTACCATAGGTTGATATATTTTATTATTTATTATTTTATTACTTTTATTTTATAATTACAATGATTAATTAAAGTAGTCCTTATGATATTATTTAAGTTTGGGACCACTTCATCAATTAATTTAATTAATTAAATTTCAATTTATTGGGGACATTACAATCCTCTACATGCAAAGATTTATTGTCCTCAAGCTATCACAAACTCAATCGTGGGAAACCTGCTAAGGGTAGATTGTGAATCTCTCCTATGATCATTGTCTAGTACCAAATATATCCCATCGTTGTAGCAGATGACTTCACCAACCACCTTGTACCTGTCATATTGAATCTATATATTCATCAAATGGAAAGAAAATGTGTTCTTGGAGTACCCTACCAACAAATGATCCCTCCAATCCTTTGAAACCTAAGACAAGGAGCATATAGTGGGTATGTTGGTTAATGCATTGGTTGTCTCATTATTATCGATGCCAAAGTCATATGCTTGGATCTCATCATGTCTATAAATTACCCCCATCTTCCTCATTGAAAGCTCTCTCAAGCCTCTATGAGGCATCCCTCTCAACACTACCTTATTTCCATCCACCCTAAATGGTAACTCCATCTTCTTGAAATGTTGGGTGTATTTATCGAGGGTCTCCATCCATTAGATGCCCAATATCATATCTGTGCCATCTAATTCTACAACAAAAAAGTCATTTGTTAGTGTTTAGTTCCCCATTATGATGCTAAGCTACAGAATTACATGAGTGCATGGTAGTAAAATTCCTCTTGCCACCTTGACCTTGAATCCTTCATGCTCCACTAGGTGCAAACCCCTCTTGGTGAAAAGTGATGAATTGATGAAATTGAGTGTGGTGCCACTATCAAGCATGATTGTGACTCATTCTCCTTAAAGTGTGTCATAGACCTGAAATATGCTACATTCAAGAGTCACAAAAAGTGTAGCAACGAAACCTCCCTTTTTCACAAGTGTGGAAATCCTCTCTACGCGATTAGCTTCTGCCTCTTACACCACAGGCTCTTTGCTTTCTTCATTTTCATCAAGTACCTCCTCAATGTAATGGACCTTCCCCTTACCAATAAAATAATGACCTGGTTCCCAAGGCTCCTTCCAAGTGTAAGAAACATTCTTCCTTCAGCGCTCCTAGCCTCATCCATCAAAGGCTTATTTTGAAATGGATCCTTGTCCTTGACCTCTTGTGGGAGTGTTGGCTTGGGATATGTGTGACTCTTATAAAATGATGATGATGTAGCCATGTCTTGTGCCTTGTTTATTACCTTAGTGAGTGTGTTGGGGTTGAAGACCTTGACCCAACCCTTTAGGGTTCTATTAATCCATCCATGAATAACACTACAAGTCTCCACTTAGAAATATTAGTTACCAAAACTAAAAGCCTCTCAAACTTTGTGATATAGTTTTCTACCATTATAGTATGTCTCAATTATGCCAACTCCTTGAAGTTGAGTTCATATCCTTCTCATCAAAGAAATAAACAACTCTATTTGTGAAATCAATATATGAAGTGACTTGATAGTGACCATCCCTTGGTGCTACCATTCGTGAGTAATTCCCTCCAAGTGCAAAGCTACAAATTTGATTTCTTCATCTTTGAGCATCGGATTGAGATGGAAATAAGTATCCACTTTTTGTACCCATGCTCTTTTTGATGTCTTTCTATATCCATCAAAATTAGATATATTCAAATTGTCAATCTTTTGTTTGATGTCATTATTGTGATGACCATGGCTCTTAGAACATCTCATCTACAATTCCATGTAATCCTTGAAGGGTAGTTCTGCTCCAAATAAAACATCAAACCAATCTTTTTACAACTAGTCTTGCATCTCCGAGAAGGTAGGCTATTGTTCTATGTGTTGTTCAATCCTTTGAGGAAACATTGACATCAATTGTCATGTATGGGAACATTATGTATTTGGTCTCTCATTGAAATAATTATCCTTGTTTCCATTATGATTTTTATTTATCATTTCTTCTGCCAAAAGCCAAAGTGTTTCACCAATTTATCATTGTTCTTTTGTCAAAGTCTTACTAAGTTGTTGTTTCCCTCTTGTTAACTTCTATAACAATGTCATCATCTACATGCTTGACTCCCTCGTCATGTCCAATGAATGGGATCTCTTTCTTTGCATCCAATGTTTCCCAATAGGTTGGCAAGATCTCTGATTCTAATAACAATATAATGTACCAATCACATACAACACCCAATTTCTCTCTTGTACAGTACTTGGTCACTCCAATTTGACATAGACTTGATCATATGACTATATTACTTGTACAAAACTCCATACTCATGGGTAACTTGTTCCCTCACTCATACAACAAATTCAATACACCCATACAGCTCATACTTCACCATACTCGTATGACTATTAATCTCACCTCGGTATGACTAAGAAAATCCACACATCTATAATTTTTATTGTATGCTCTCCACTATACTACACATGATCACTCTCGATGCTTATGCTTGGAAAAAGGCTCAATGTGGATGTTAGATGTGTCATAAGGAAAACTATTTACCACACTTTAACTTTTTACAACAATGTCCCCTCACACCTATATGACCAAACCTTCCACTGTACAACACCTACGTTAGATCTATATGATAATGTTGTCCTCACCTATATGACCAAGTATCTCTAATCTGTACTGATCCATATGAAAAACTACATGTACGAATCTAATACTTCTCTCACTTGTACAAAAAGTACCCATACAGTCTCAATGTTCACTTTGAACTACACACCCTCCAAGTCTTTGATGAGAATCTTCCAATGTATAAATGTTATTGCCAATAATATTGTGTGGAAAAATGAATCATCACAAAAAATACAACAGTAATGAGACAACACTAATAGAGTAATTGGGTTTTCAGACAATATAAATATCTTTAATTATTATGAATTTGTCTTCAATTTAAGACTTCACAAATTCAAATGATGGGCAGACTAGGGTGAGGAGTTACTCCCACCGAAACTACAATTTCTAGACTTGGGAGGGTCTTATGCATCTGAAATGGAAAATAAGAAACTAAATTCCATCTAGAATCACAAATATACAAGAAATAGATGACTCCATGATGATTCCCTACAATGCCAACCACCTCCTTATAAAGGGATCCAAGAAGACTCTGGAAGGTTACCATAGGTCGACATAATTTATAATTTATTTTTTATTACTTTTATTTTATAACTTAATTCATTAATTAGAGTAGTCCTTATGATATTATTTAAATTTGGGACCACTTAATCGATTAATTTAATTAATTCACTTTCAATTTATTGGGGACATTACAAGATGACCTCCTAGGAAGGCTCAATGCTTCACCACTATGAGCATCACCTAGATGCAATGAGTATTAAGTGTTTCGTTCATTCTCATAAGAGATGGGTTCTTGTGAGCCATTATTCATGAACATGGGTCAATGAGTTTTATTCAAAAACTACATAGTTGAATCCTCATAGCAATATCCCAATTTGACTTGTTGTGGAAAATGTCTCTTATTATCAACTCATAGTTATTTGTGAAGGTAGTTGTATTCCCTCTTTTTTTTTATATAAAACCATCATCATTAAAATCATAGTAATAAGTTTTTATATTAGATTAAAATTCAAACATCATATATTATCAAACATGATTATTTATTATAACATATTTACAACAATCCAAAGATACAAAATTATAAAAATTCAAATATAGAAGATAACAAAAATCCAAAAATAAGAGAGGCCAAGAAAACAAGCAAAATAAATGCCAAATAGATCTAAGGGCTCAACCAAGGAGAATATCCTTAGTTAGTAAGCTTTCAAAGGTGTTCCTAAGCACCACAATCATTCATTGCATAATCAAATATTGAGGCATGTGTGAATTTGGAATATAAAATCTACCATATCAAAGCAAGATTGAATTCATATATATGAATCAAATTCATGAGCACATGTTGCAAGCATAAAATAAAATATAACTTACTAACATAGAGACATGTCATTTAACAATTTTTCACCATCGAATCAAATCTAAAACTAAGTACCTTCATTTATTTATATTACTTTCCATATAAATTAATTTATTAGTCCAATTTAAATATCTAAATGCATTTATTTATTTTGCTAGTACTATGAGAATGCTACATTTTTATGCTAGAGGTGTAACAAAAAGGGGCACATGGTGGCTGAATGCAAAGTTCCCCCTCCAAAGGAACACAAATTGAAGGAAAAATGTTCATCACCGGGTGCTTCAAGGGTGACTTAACAAAGGAAACTGTTAGAGTAATAAGTTGTTTTTCTTATTAATTAAATCATATTGATTTAATTATTAAGTCACTTATTGTTTGTTTCTTTTCTTAAGCTAAACTTTAGGCATATAATGATTAGTTCTTTTATTAATTATTATTATGTAACCTAGGTTTCCTTTTAGGGTTTTGATCTCCTTTTATAAGGATTGATATCTCTTGTAAACATAACACATTCATTTTATTTGATTGCAACTTTTCTTTTTGCACATCAAGAATGTGTCATCTTTCATGGATCCTTGCATTCAGGTCTCCATAGCTTTTGCTTCTCTCTTTCTGTGATAGGTGTTTTTATGCATGTGTTCTTGGGAGTTGTGGGTTGTTTTCTCATCAATTTCAACATGGTATCAAAGCTTCAGATCTTCATGCCCCTGTTCTCTTCCTAAGAGATTCGGCCTTGTTTGTCAGATCTATAATTTTTAGAGGTTTTTCTGTTGGATCTAGGGGAACCTCTTTTTTTGGTCACTTTGGGCTCAAACAGACCTCATTGTTGCATTCAGAGTGCCCAAGAACCCCTATTTCCATATAAAATTTGTCCAATTTGGACAAAGTTACATTATGTGGCAAAAAAAATTGTGTACCAAGGTCGTACAACCCTAACACACAATTCGATGCAAAAAATGCTAACGAGACCGCTAGAAGAACCACCAGTTCTGTAGCCCCCATCGGACTTGGATTCAGTCATGTGGAGGATTAGGAGCTCCATGCCATCCCTTGCACTCAACAAACAGTCACATGGAGGAGGACCAAGAGCTTCCTCTCATCCCCCTACCTCTAACCCTTGGTCACCCAGATGACCAGGGGCCAAAATTTTCAGCCCCATGTGTTTTTTTGTGATGAAGGTCATTTAGCCATCAATTTTAACACCATGAAATATTGATGTCAGCACATGTCAACACTTTCATGCACCATTTTGGGCCCTCCAGAGTACCTGTCGAGTTTTTGCTCATAACTTGAGCATATGGTGTCAAAATTGGGTAACCAAGATATTGTCAGAAAGATCTTTTTGAGATCTATCTAGAACTAGAGGTTTGAGTTTCTGATTTTTCTTTTTTGATGGTTTTTTTTTTTTTCCTGTCAAAGCCATAAGTTTCCTTTTGCACTTTGGGAGACATATCTTGCACATCCAGACTCTGTTTTTGGCAAACGAGATATCCTTGGAAATCTTGTTCTGTGATATTTACAGTGCTATGAGTCATTTTTCCAGATTCTTCTTTAGGTATATTTTATTTAATTTTTTGCATTCTGTACTCTAGTGAATATCTTGTATGTTTCAAGTCCTAGGATCTCTTCCCTGTATGAGATGGCTCTTCTTCGGTTGTTCTTCTTGTTTCAGTGGCCTTAGATAATCTTTGTCCATTGTATACATCTTTCTGTAAGAATTATTTTATGAAAACACACTGAGATAAAGTGTCATTCTATTGCATGCTTTGGATCTTGCACATCTTTGTGTCTTTTGTACTTGCACTATATTATAAAGTTCCATGGGGGGTTTGATGTTTGCCTTATTTTCCATCTACCTTTTTTCACGTGAGTGTTCCTTCCATGACATTAGCCTCGGGATGTCTTTATATATGTATGTACTTTCTCTACACCTTCGATGTTCCTGGTTCTTCATGATGCAATTCTTATTGGCCATATTTTCAATGTACCTGTCACCTCTCTCTTGTCAACATTACGGGGGGTTTCTTCTGTTGGCTCTTTCTCTTCCTTAGTTTGATGGAGTGAGTTATGTATTTAGTATTTGTTCCTATGTACTAGGTGGATGGATACCTATGCATTTTGGTGAGATGGATCATTTACCATATGGACACTCTTTCATTCCTATTTTTTGGAGGTACACTTCCATCTTTGATTGATCAGCTCTTCAGGCTTTAGTGTTTTATGCCATCTATATCTTTGAGTTCAGTTGTTTGCCTTTGTTTGCCTCCTGATTCGAGTAGTGTCATTTGAGGGCACTCATGTAGATTATAGTCTTCTCTACCTGGTCATGTTCTATTTCAGTGGAGGTTCTTTAGATCAGAAGTTACTTCTTGATAGATTTTGCAGCTTCTTGCTTCAGTGATGTCCTGCATATTCATTCTTTGTTCCTATTTTCTGGAACACTCCCTAGTTTTGGAGGCTTCTTCAGTCCTTCAACTAATCATCGTATCTTTTGGAGTAGAGTTTTTCCCATGTGGTTTTCTCTATTTCTACACTTTATAGAGACTTTCTTTTGTACTTGGGTACCTGATCAGGCCTTTGTTGCCGAGACTCATTTGCTTTCAATAGTAGTAGTTCTAAGTTTTTAGCTACTCCCTAAGTTTATTTAATGGGCGTGTTAGAGTAATAAGTTGTTTTTCTTATTAAATAAATCATATTGATTTAATTATTAAGTCACTTATTGTCTTTTCTTTGCTTAAGCTAAACTTTTGGCATATAATGATTAATTCTTTTATTAATTATTATTATGTAACCTAGGTTTCCTTTTAGGGGTTTGATCACCTTTTTATAAGGATTGATCTCTCTTGTAAACATAACACATTCATTTTATTTGATTGCAACTTTTATTTTTACAAATCAAGAATGTCTCCTCTTTTATGGATCCTTGCATTCAGGCCTCCATAGATTTGTATTCTCTCTTTTTGTGATAAGTGTTTGCATGCAGGTGTTCTTGGGAGTTGTGGGTTTTTTTCTCATCAACTTCAATAGAAACCCAACAATGGAGAGGTGAAGGAATACCCTTTCATGGAGGGAATCCTAAATTTGATGAAGTCTCCAAGGGGACTGGAGAATGTGTGCACCCCCTTGCCAAGTATGTACTTGAAGAAGGGGAAATCCCTTCTCCTGTGGTTAACTAGAGGAAGACTTCTGAGATTTTCCCTAAGATGGTTGTGGCAAAGGATGCACAGACAATTGCATCTACTACAATAAATATTAGAACCAAGGTTGCGTCAATTGACTCTGAGCTTGGGGCCACGATTTCTAACCTTGTTGAGAACGTTTATTTGAACCCTATTTCTATCTCAAGCCTTACCTCCAAGAGTGTGATGGTAATAGAACAACTTACATCTTAGGATGAGTCAGTTGTGGAAGAAGTTACAAAGTCTATAATTCTCACTTATGATAGCAAGTCAACTATTGTCGCTCTCCCCACATACGTTGATGAAGACTGGAAAAATTGAAGGAAGAAGACTAGGAATAATAAGGTTTATGTTAGATTATATGTTAAAGTTGAAAGACCTTTTGAAAGGGTAAGAAAGAAAAATTTTATAGCAAGGGAGATTGCATGCGACAGAAAATTAAACCTAGACATTAATCAGAAGAATAAGAGACGATGTTCCTTTCTTGGAACATCAAGGGATTCAATAGTCCCCAAAATCATTTTACGATTAAGCAATATATTTTAGATCATAAAATTGACATTTTATTGCTATAGGAAGTCAAGATATTGCATATCACCTTCTCTTTGGTTGTTGGTAGACTTTTGCCTAGGGATTCTTTCTATTACTCTGAATCAGTTGGTGCTTCAAGAGGAATTGCTTCCTTACAGAACCCGACTAAGGTGGAGGGGAAGCTCATAGTTTCTCTCAAAATTATCTTGTTGTTACTTTCAAAAGTATCAATACTTGTTGGCATCTTTTCAACATCTATGCTCCTAACCACTGCTCAGGAAGGTAGTTGGTTTGGGAGGAGATTGAAAATAGTATCTTGGAGGATCAAATTGCTAGGTATATGCTTGATGGATATTTCAATTCCCTATTGTTCCCTTCTGAGAATTTGGGAGGTTTTATGGACTACACAAACAGTATGAGTGCTCTCTCTGACTCTGTTAGCAGAATAGGACTCTTTGACCTAGAACTACAAGGTAACCCCTTTACCTGGTCTAATAATAGAAAAGGTGAGCACCTTATCCAGGTTATGTTGGATATATTTATTATCATCTCTTCCTGGTGTTAGGATTAGAAGACATTAAATTTATAGTTACATGCAAATATAACTAATAATGCAAAGGAATAAAGAACACAAAAGTAGAATAAGAAGACACAAAGATTTAACATGGTTCACCCAATCTTGGGCTATGTCCAATCTTATTATCCAGTAATTTCACCCTATTACAATATGCAAACCCTTGCAACTCAATATTGTTGCAACTAGCTACAAAATTATTGTATTGAGAAAACCCTAACCCTAAGCCATTATAACAAGACTTATGTCGGTTAACAAGTTAACCCTGAAAAATACTTGACGAGCCAACCTAGGGAAATGCTTAACAAATCAACACAAAAATACTTAACGAGTTAACCTCAAACCATAAACCCCATGATAAATAGAGAGTGTACAGTACTTGCCTAATTAGTCACCACAAACCAATACCTGAGACCTATGATTTAACTCTTCATTAATTGCTCTTCCTAGAACAGCTTCTAATCACAATCCTCTTCTCCTGGATTGGATTGACAAGCCTAGATTTTGTCCCCTCCCCTTCAGGTATGAGATAATGTAAGTGGGCCATCCTAATTTTAGGGAACATATTGCTAGATGGTGGTAAACCCCTATTAGGGGCTCTGTTATGTTTCGAGTTATAAAACAATTGGAACTTATTAGAAATGAGGTTAAAGGTTGGAGCAAACCCAAATTTAGGGACATCTTCAAAAAGAAAAAAAGAGATAATATTAAGACTTGAGAATTTACAGAGCCAAGTGGTGGTTGGGGACCCCTCTCAAATCTTACACTTGGATGAGGAGAAATGTAGAACTGAGTGGAAGGAAATTTTGGCCAAAGAGGAGATCTTTTGGAAACAAAGGTCGTGTATTCAATAGTAAAAAGAGGGGGACTATAACTCATCTTTTTTCCATAGGACTTCTAGTAAGCATAAAAAGAGAAATATTGTTAAGTGTCTACTGGATGATAATTGATAGATGTCTTGGACCAGTCCCAACTGGATAATATTGCTTCTTCCTAGTTTATGCAACTATACTTAGACAAAGATAGTAGAGACAATGATGATCTACAAGACCAAATGCTACACCACCTTCTCCAGACTATCACTGGTGAAGATACTGATCTCCTCTTATCTCAAGTTTCAGAGGAAGAAGTTAAGTCGGATATTTTTGCAATGGGGGCTTATAAATCACCTGCGCCTGATGGTTTCCCACTTGCCTTTTTCCAGGACTTATGGGATATTGTTAGCTTTGATGTTACCAGATTTGTAAGCGATTTCATTAGAATTGGCAATCTACTAAGGAAATTGAATGAAACCTACATTGTCCTAGTTCCCAAAACCATGGACCCCAAGACTATCGTTGATTTCAGACCTATCAGTCTATGCAATACAATATACAAGGTTTTCACAAAAGTGATTGTGAATAGACTCAAGCCCTTGTTGGATAGATTCATAAGCTCCAATCAAAAGGGGTTTGTTCCGGAAGGCAAATCCTTGATGTTGTTATTACTACCCATGTGATAATTCATCTAATGGACAAATGAAAGGAGCCAGGTTTGGTCTTTAAGATGGTCATCTCTAAAGCATATGATAAAGTAAACTCACATTTTATTTATAAATTCCTTGTGAAGATTGGATTCAATCTGCAATTTTTAGAGTAAATAAGAGAATGTGTGGAAATTGTTAGATTTTATGTGTTGGTTAATGGTGTTCCTTAGGGAAGCTTTAGGGATGGTAAAGGATTAAGACAAGGTGATCCCTTCTCCCTCTACATTTTTATTATGATAGTTGAGGTTCTTGGCAACAATATCATGAACTTGGATGTTGTGGGTATAATTCAAGGTGTTAAACTTGCCTCCTCTCTACCCCCCTCATTTTTACAACAATTTGTTGATGATACGTTCTTCTTTGGTAAATCTTTAGTTGTCAAAGATAGAGAATGGAAAAATCTATTGGAGAAGTATGTTGTTTCTTTAGGCCAATGTATTAACTATAGGAAAAGAAGGATTTTATTCTTCAACACTCATTCTAATCTGTAGACTAAAAATCTTGACTTTTTGGGTTGTTAATTAGCTATCCTCCCTAGCATTTACCCAAGACTCCCTTTGACGGTTAAGGAGGTGACCTTGAACTTTTGGAACTCTATTTTGAAAAGAGTTCAGAGAAAATTGATTGGATGGAAGGGGAAAATCTTGAGTAGTGCTGGTAAGCTTCAACTTCTCTTAGCTTCCCTCCAAGGAATCCCTATGTACTTTCTATCCCTTTTCGATATTTCTGGGTTAATGGCTGATCAATTGGAGAGAATTTGACACACTATTATGTGGACGAGAGTTGAGGAGAAAAATAGATTTGCTTTGGTGAATTGGGAGAAGGTGTGTCTACCAAAATGTATGGGGGGGGGCTTGGAATTCATAAGCTTGCTAACCTAAATAAAGCTTTGATGATTAAAAAAAATGCCTAGAAAATTGTGATTGGTACTGTTGATTGGTGTAAGATTATGGAGGCAAAGTATCTCAACAAAGGTCGCTTCAATGGGTCCATAAAAACCAAAAACCTACCTCATGGATCTAAAATTTGGAATACTATCCTTAAATGTAGGACCCTTCTCAAAATGGGTTTGAAATGGCATTTGGAGAATGACAAAGATATCAGATTCTAGGAGGACAACTGGTTTGATAATAAGCCTTTGGAGGAAGGAAGAATCTTCCTTTTGAAGAATAGCCTAGCACTCAAGGTGGGGGAATACATTATAGACTACTTGGACCCTGGAGGAAATTAAATAAGCTTGGCCCATTTCCATGTAGATAGGCTTGACTTATTTAATAGAGTTGGTGACCTTATGACTACTTTGAAAGGTATCATAATTCCTATTTTTTATAGAGTTGAAAAAGTTATTTAGACACCTACCCAATCTGGTGATTTCACTGTTAAATCGGCTTACAATTTTTTGATTAAGGATCAGGATGGCCTAAATTGTTGGAAGAAAGTGTAGAATCCATAGTTTATCTCCAAAATCAATTTCTTTTGGAGGGTGGTGATGCATGGTAAAATTCTAACTCAAGACAATCTTGTCAAGATAGGCTTCTACCTAGCTAATAGATGTATCGTTTGTAAAAGGGAAGAGGAGAATATTAATTACCTATTTATTTATTGCAATTTTGCATCCCATGTCTGGCAGAATGTCATGCTTAAATTCAATCTTCAGTGGGTTTTGGGTGGGATGTTAATTTATTTTTTCTTGGCACTCCCCCTCATGTCACCATCTCCTTCAACAATTGTGTAAACAGATCCCACCTCATGTATTTTTTAGCATTTGGAAAGAGCACAATAACAAGATCTTCAGGGATGTCGCTTTGTCCCCAGATGTTTTTTTTCCTTCTACAGTAGACTTTTACTTGAGAACATCTCAGTCACCAATTGGAAATTTCCAAGCTTGCCTCTTACAATTATGGACAGAGCTATTGCTAAATCCTTGAACCTCACTCAGGGATTTGATAGATTTGATAATACTAAAGTTGTGGCTAGGCTTTGTACAATTTGGCAACCTTCGCGCATGGATTGGAAAAAGTTAAACTTTGATGGCGCTGCTAATAATGGGGTTGAGGCTGGAGGAGTGATAAGAGATCATAGGGGTTTTATGATTGCTACCTTTGTTGGACCATCAAAGGATTATATGGTAAATCATGTGTAAGGTATGGCTCTCCTATGGAGTTAAAAAATTGCCACTTCTATGAGAATTAAACATCTTGAGATTGAGGGAGACTCCAAAATTATGATAGATGCTACTCGGGGACTAGCCTCTATTGGATGGAATGTGGAGAGTATTATAAAAGACATTGGAGTGTTGTTTTCAAGCTTGGATGATTTCACTCTAAAGCACACCTATAGAGAAGGTAATGTAGTTGTTGACTCTATGGCAACATTGGGTTTGCGACAAATGGGCTTACGATGCTGAAGAAATGTGAATTGGCTACTAGAAGTCTTTTATGGTGCAAGGAGTGCAAGAATATTAATAATAATGAAAGTTGATTTATTTTCTTTTCATTATTTTGTGGATTGACACTTTAAAGGCCATATGGGTGAATTTGAATTAGCCCTTGACTTAAATTTGAATGTCATTGTGATGATTATCAACCATCTAGACTCCAGTTGTTCAAGTGGTCAATACTTGAAGACATGTCATCACCTCCATATCAGTTGTGCTATGAAAAGGTCTTTTCATAATTTGAATGGGCATCAAAATATGAAAGTTGGAACTTGTAATTTTAAGTACCACATATGTTCGTTAGATCTCCTCAGATATGGAGACAACTCAAATGTTATTTCTAAATCCTTTGGCTTAAAACATATGGATGGTGCATATGTACCAAAAGACACTCCGAATAAGGTGATGAGAGATGTCATTTATGGTAATAGCAAAGACTTTCATTACTACCTTTTTTTATGTGAAGTGAAACCTTTCAATCTAGATGTCTCTTTTTTTAGCTTGGTTGTGCTCTGGTTCTTCAAAATTAAGTGTATTTTGTTGGAATCCATGGGTGGTGATAGACTGTGTGTCGAACTAGGCAAAATTGATGAAGTGTACAGAAATGACCCTGTTGTCATGTTTGTCTGCAAAGAAGGTGGAATTATTTTGTTCATGGAGAGTATGACTAGTCATGACAAGAATATGTCTCGTCAATTTGTGTCTTCATGGAATGAGAGGTGTGTAACTATGAGAGGTGTCACATTTGAAGTTAATAAGGAGATAATCAGAAAAATCATGAGCCTTTCTGTGGAGGGCATGAAGTGGAGAAAAATAAGTAGAACTCTTGATATGGCCAGTCTAAACTAGTTTTTTTGTCCCAATGAGCAATCGGTCAAGCGTCATGGGGGGTATAACTGTGAGAAGCTTCCTAAAATTTGGCCTTAGGTGTGTGCAATTGTTATGAATTATTTTACATTGGAAGGTCATTTTGGTGTGTTCTATTATTATCATCTTTCATTCCTAAACCATCTCTGTAACCGTGATCTTATCTCCATTTTGTTTGAAAAACTACACTATCCTTCACTAGGGTTTGATTTACTACCTCTACAAGTTCCACCATGATCTTTTCCCTCTAATTCCTATATTGGCCCAATTGGCCTATATTGCACCTTCTCCTCCTTCGCAAACCCCTTTGTCTCTTGAAGCTAACATTCTCCCTACTACTGGTCCTGGAAGAAAATATTGTCTATAACACCCAGGGCTCAAAGCTTTAAAGGGCCCACATGACTCTTCCCCAATGACTATCTCTATGGACATGTCTAAGAAAAAGAAGCCCACTAACCCTAACATGGATGTTAAACCCAACAAAAAGGCTAAACCAAATACTTACTAGGTGGACTATAATGTTGAGATTACGAAGGAGACAAATACTCATCACCGCTCAACTAAGATTGCTAAGAACAAGGGGAATAAAATGGTTGTTGAGTCCAACTCAAAGGACTCAAAGGAAACTGAGAGCAACAAGGAGGTAATTCTGATAATGATGGTTCTGCTTCTCATGTTTTTGAGAGTTGGAAAAAAGAAACCCCTATCCTAAAGCCTAATATGGCTGCCCCCTCTCCCCAACTTGCTAGAGATAACATTATTGTGGAAGAGGTCCCTATGGTTGAAACCCCCAACATTAACATGGACTCGAGTGGTTTGATTGGAAAACTAAAACAAGATATTGCAGGTATTGAAGGTGGCCTTTAGGGTCTCAAAGCAGAAGTTGTTGGCATAGATAAAAGACCCTAGGAGATGAGTCATTTTACTCTCAAGGTTATGCACAGTTCGACGACTACTATGTGCATGTTGCTGGAACAAATGAAGGGTGGTAAGTTGACGAAGGAGGAAGATTACAAGGAGTTCTTTGAGTTTCTCATTGAAGATTGGGCCAAGGTATTGTTGTCCAAGACACCTTTTGAGAAAAATTATTTATGCATGTTGTTGGAGTTCTAGTTTTTTGGCTTCTTATCGACCTACAGGGCCTTAGTTTATTTAGCTGCTTTT
The DNA here is from genome assembly GCA_027943335.1 of Chamaecyparis obtusa. Classification (NCBI taxonomy): domain Eukaryota; kingdom Viridiplantae; phylum Streptophyta; class Pinopsida; order Cupressales; family Cupressaceae; genus Chamaecyparis; species Chamaecyparis obtusa. The sequence continues at coordinate 37,274 of BSBK01003559.1, read as the reverse complement.
ATAGTTTTAATACTTTGAAAAACTCTTTGTTGGTTTTCCCTACATGTCATCAATTTAAAACTTTTATGTCTATGTTGAACTTCTATAGTTTGGTATATTTTTTTGATGTTGCTATGTGGTGTTTTGGTCGTAGATGTTGGATTATTTTTATAGAGTTAAGTATAGGTTGTCGTCACACTGTTTCTCTCTGGTTAATGTTAATGTGTTGTTAATAGGAATCTGCTATTAATCCTTCTGATTTGTTGTATATGGGGACAACACCTTGATTTTATTGTTGTTAATATAAAAAATATTTACTTAATCACTTATATTTATGTGTGAAAATAATTGCATTCCTTTATATTTATCTCATAAAATCCTCGTCATTAATATGTTAATTTTTTTTTATTAGATGAAACTTCAAACATTAGAAACACAACTATTTATAATAATATATTTTAAAAAAGCCAAAGATACAAAATTATAAATATCTAAATATCTAAAATTATAAATATCTAAATATACAAAATTATAAAAATCTAAATATACCCAAAAAAAATCTAAAACGAAGAGAGAGAGAGGGGGGGGTGGGGAGGCCACCGGCCAAGCAAGCAAAATAAATGCCAACAGAATTAGGAAGAAAGCTCCATGATTACTTAGAGGAGGCTCTTTGGATAAGGTTGTTGGCTCCATCTACTTCATTTCCTTCAATTTAAGAAGGCAATTAAATCAACCACTAGTTTTGTCTCCAACTTGCAATCCAAATGGTAGTTCAACAAAATAATGCTACAAATTAGCTATCAACTTTGACAAGCCAAGGAAAAAAACAAATATTTATGAAAAAGCTGACAAACTTAGGTAACCAATGTGATTCACACAAGGCATCCAAAAAATGCGTGGCCAATTCCCACAACTTCAAGTCATCACATAAATGTGTGATAACCATAAAAAAGCAAAAACAAAACCAAAACCAAATTTACTTTCTTTATGCGAAAACTATGAGTATAATGTACTTAATCACCAAAAGTGTGACGATATTATTTAACTTTCTTTAATGACCAAGAGATTCCGCTATACGTGTCACCAAACTAATCAACAATTAATAATCGAGTCTAGAATTTTCGTTGCCAGCTTTTCTCGGGAATGTCCCAACGTGTACTCGACAAAAATCGTGTGTAATTAGCTAAGACCGAGAAATATGATAAGGACTAAAAAATTGTCATTTTTGTCACTGCTTCAAGGAAGTTCGCCTATATCAATCAAAAATATCAAACTAATTTTGGCTGCTCTTTTCTTCTAGTATGTAACTTTGTTGACTACTTTAACAAAAAAAAATTAAGAATTAAAATTATTGAATATAAACGAAGATTCCAGCTTTTTGTTTTATGTTAACTACCAATTGGACCATAGGTTCATGTAGTTAAAAATAAAATATTGTAATAAAATTTTGTGAGGGATAGATATTATTTTTCTAGTCTAAATTTTAATTATAGTCAATAGATCTTTGATTATGTTGATGAAATTGAAAGGTTTTTAAAGATTTTTTTGAGTGCAAGGCATGAGGCCTCCATGGTGCCCACATTAATTTGGTGAAATGGTTCAACCTAAGGCTCGTGCTCTCCTATCAGATAGCTAAAAATGACTTTGTGGATTAAAAATCCTCATCAAAGAAAAAAAAAATTATATGGAAAGTGATAGAAGTTTTATATGATAAAAATAAGAGAAAAAAATATTTATTGTAAAAATAAATACAATATAAATTTATCATCATAATTGAAATTCTACAACATCTAGAGTTTATTAAACTATGTTACATCATGTTTGAAATTTTGAATTTATATCATACATGAATTTGATGTCATAATTAATCTCAACTTGAATGTGTGCATTGGAATTGAAATACAATTCTTGTTAGCATTTGAAAGTTTCTATTGCGAAAGGACAAGTGACTCAATAATGGAAAACCTCACTAGATAGACGTAAGATCTAAATTTGAATATAATCCTATCTAATATTCTCTTTAATATACCTATAATTTCCTTAAGAAAATGCAATCCTTATAGCAAAACAAAGCAAAAATAATCAAAATAAAAATATATCAAAGTAATTAAAATTGTTCAAATAACTCTTCTACATGATATTATACATACACTTAAGGTTTTGGAAATGAATCTATACCTTTACATTATTCAATAATGTGTACTCCTTTAGTGAACACCAATTCATTCAATATTGCATTATTCAATAATTTGTACTCCTATAGTGAACACCAATTCATTCAATATTTTGGAAAGAAATGGACTTCATTAATTATCATTTTTAGATAGGGATGAAGTATATAATTGCTACTCACTATTTGACCATTGAAAATTGTCGTGTTTGAGTGAAGTGTAAAGAGATGGAATGTCTTGTGTCCAAAACCTCCTACATATTCTATTATGTATCATATTTGACACAATAACATGAAATAGCTAAATAAAAGAAATGTCTCAAAAAAATTGTGAGGTCTCAAATTCATAACAAAAATTAAAATAATCTCATTTAATATTTTTAAAGAATATTAAAACTCAAATTATTGGTGAATATTTTCACAATTGAGTGATTATTAGATTAGATAAAGATGTAAAAAAGAAAAGTGTCTCACTCTTTTGACATTAGGCAACAGAAAAAAGGAGGTGTAGTTATCTAATCCTCTATGTGATCCTCTCACTTAGGGAAGGTTAATGTCATAAGGGATATCTATTTGATCACAATAATTAAATCCATCATGAAATATTGGTCAAAGTCATGTTCAATACACATACTAAAAATTTTGAACCATTCTTTCTCATTTGTTCTTGCAAACCATTGACCATGAAACATGGGTTAATTTGTTTGACTCAAAAACTACATAGTTGAATCTTGATAGCAATATCACAATTTGACTTGTAGAAAATGCCCCCCTACTTATCAATTGATGAGCTAAAGAGGCTCTATAATGAATGGTTCATAAGGCCCAATACTTTTTGAAGGTTTTGCAAATGGGGTAGCAAGCTAGGTCGACTTAACCTTGGAAGAAACTTCATGGTTATGTGTGCTTGAGTTGGAGTAGTATTGGGATGGGCAACCTCCTAGGAAGACTCAATGCTTCACCTCAATGAACATCACCTAAATGCAATGAGTGCTAAGTATTCCATTCATTCTCACGAGAGATGGGCTCTTGTGAACCACTACTCATGAAAAGTACATAGTCGAATCCTAATAGCAATATCACAATGTAAAGATGTGCTGAGTTTGAATTTTTAATTTTTAATATGTTCATTTGTAAAAAATTTAAAATGAAAAATAAGAGTTGTGTAATAAATTTTGTAAAAGGTTATCTTTGTCGTATATCATTAAGTACACGTTATGGTTCTATATGTAGCTTTTTAGAATTTTAATTTTTGAATTCAATTATGGTATGTTAAGGTTAATCTCTTCTTAATATTTGTGATTTCATCCAAATTTATACTTAATATTTTTATTATTATTCATTGTAACAAGCAAATATTGTATCATTTACGACATATGTTAAAAAGGTAATGGATAAGCAAGATGTTCGAAATTTAGGTTAGTAGGGGCCTCTCTTGAAGTTTTTCAAAGTTAAAATTCTTACGGCACCTCTGAGGGTAAACTGAGGATCATTGGTATAGAATTGTTATTTGTGATCATTGTAGTCTATTTGTAAAGGACAATATTTTTCTTTGGCACCAATACAAATAATGAAGTTAAATAACATTATTCTTAAAAAAGTTCTATGACATATGAATCTTATTGCATGGAAGGTGATTCAATGATGGTCATATATAGGCGTACTAAGAATCTAAGTCCTAATTGGAATGTGACTAGATTCTTGCAATGCAAGCTTCTCATAAGTTTTTTTGATGAAATCTGAATTCATCTATTATAATAGGGAATGTAACATGCAAGCAAACTTCTTAAGTAATTTCGAGGTGGATTGATGCCCTTTTTAATCAAGAATGACAAATGATGTAAATTTGTAGGTTGATCTACAAGATCTAGTGAAAATCAATTTCTCATTGTAATTTTTCTTTTGTACTTTGTGTTGAAGATTGTTAAATGTTGTATTAGTAGTAGGTAATCCTTCTATTACATGTCATTATTAAGTCGCATTCTTTGGAGCACAGATTCCATTGTTTACACTCATTCAAGATAATGCAACATTGAGGAGGTGAAAACTCCTTGTCACACCCTTCGTACGTATGTTTCTTCAATCAATATGTGTCACTCTTAATATGGTACAACACCTTCCTCAATATCATGATTTGTGTTGCTAATGTGTTTTTATTGTGGTGTTGAGCTTTCTATTTTTATTATGCATTATTATAGTTGGTTGGTTCATATTGGCTTTCCTTTGCATTATTTATTTGGCCTAATCCATTATGGCATGAAATGGTAAAAAATAGAGAACATATGTGCAAGTGAGTCATGTCAAATAGGCATTTAAAAGGAAGTTTTAACTACACTAATATCAAAGATACATGTTTGGTTAAATGTGTTTTAGGTGAGGATTATTCTCATGAGATTACCTGCATCATTTGAAGCCATAATTTGGGAGGAATTTAAGATTAAATTAAGAGTGGAGGTTGTAGATGAGGTAATCAAGTCTTGGATGTCTAGATTTTTTAAGTGGCTTGATAATGTTAACTCATGAGAATATCAAACTCTCATTATCTAATTATAATTCTATTTCTTTACAAAAGGAGGCTTTCTCTGTCTCGCATAAGCTAGAGGAAGTTTAAACCATTTTTTGGTAAGTTATGGTCAATGCTAAAAATTATTTGGTGTCTCATGATAAAGGTACCTTTGGATGTCAATAGTTTGTATACCATTTCCTCTCTTAAAGGCAATTTGATCTATTCTAAACATAAGATATAATTTATTTATGGAGTCAATTTCCCTTAGCTATTTGTGCTTTTAGAGGACTTAGAGGCTCAAGCAAAAGTGATTTGGTGACTTTTTATTCATAGAGGTGGTAGCTCTTTTTGAGGAGATATTAATAGTTAAGATGTGACTACCTTAGTTGGTTAATGTTAGATTGTGCTTCTTTGTTTGTCTTTACATCCTTTATTAGTCTTTTTGATTGTATGTTTCTTCATGTTAACATTTTACATACTTCCCTTCTTTTCTCTCTTTCTATTTTTTTTTCTTCTAAAAGTAGATTTTAGAAGCCATTATGTTGGTGGTATTTTTTTAGATCTATGTTAATGGTGGAAATGAACTATGTTTTCCAACAATTATACATTATCACAGTTATGACTACACACATTTATATTGGTCATGCACATTTTCTAAGAATAATCATTATCAAATCTTTGATATATATTTTGGAGCTTGATTGCTATCTGAATAGTTCTATTTTTCATTCTCCTTAAAACAAGCTTCAATGATGTCTATGACACCATCAAGTCTAAACATCAAAAATTTATTTTATTAAAAAATATAGAATACAAGAATATAATTATGATCTTTAGATAATATCACTTCAAAAATAAGAAATAGAAGATCCAACAAATTTTTGGTTTAAACTTAGGTTTGAAGCTAATCCTTATAATGCACATACATCTAAAATGAAGCTCTTCTAAACTATCCAACCACTACCATTCATCCTTAAATGTCATCCATTTAATGTGTCTTAGAACCTTTAGTTTTTTTCTACAAGTGAACACTAGGTTATGTCCTTAACCACTTGCTAACACAACCACCTTGGGTTCCGTGAGCTTCCAACTCATTTGACATAATCAAGCAAGGTGACATGAGGTGGCATTCATTGTTGACTTATTTCTTGGATTTTCTTTTGCCACAATCTTTTGGTGGACAAAATTTGTATTTAACTTCCTTCTTTTATTACATCTAATATTGGTTGGACATAACTTATTCTAGATTAAGTTTTGGATCATTCAAGTTCATAATTTCTATAGCCTTAGTAAAATAATTTCACACATCCTCTTATGTTTGGATAATAATGTTTTCTTCATCAACTACACACTAAACCCAATGGAGATTTTGTTTCATTTGACATAAACTATGGATTAGATTTTAGATTACTATTATCCTCATCCTTAGAAGAAGTTGACTAGCAAGCCTAGACCAAGAGCATTAAAGCTGACAAGGTCTCCTCCCTTCGGATTCTTTAGGGCTTGGACGTTTCAAAAGTGCCAATAAAACCTCTTGGTTATGTCAGAAAACCCACCAACCTTACTTCCAAATTTAAACCAAATATCCCTCCTCTTCAAAATGTTTAAACGGAAAGATTATCCACTAAAGCCAAATCATTAGTTAGATAGGTAACTCAACTTTTTGGGATTAATCCTAAACCTGAAACTTTGTAGAGGTCATCTTAAGCCCCACATCCCGTTTATTCATCTGGCTATGGAGGAAGGCCTCCTTCCAAGTTTCGAGGAGATCCAGATCTTCTCAGAAACATCCAGGAGTCCCACTATAATTCAATTCTCACAGCAAAACCAAAGACACCCACGAGATAAACAAGGTTTTCGAAGGTCAAGAGATCGACCCTTACAATTAGCACTTTTCTGTAGTCGCTGTCGTGACGGAGGCAACAACAATGGATTGGACAAATCGGTACTCAAACTTAGACACCCAACTGGATATTAAGAACTCCCAACTGGTTTCTTGAGACATCCAATTTAGTTTTACCGATACCAATTCAACTCATAGAATCTGCAGATTCAAAAAAAAGGAGGAAGAAAACCATGATGAGATATAAAAATATAAGTTTGACTTGTCTGTGATTGTTTTCTGATCTGAGATTCGCTGGTTTTAAGACACCCAAATCAAGTTTACCGATGCCCATTTAAGTCTTTGGATGCTACAAATTCACAAAAGCGAATGACAGAAAAAAACATGACAGTACATAAAAACAAAGATTTGCCTCGTGTTTGACTGTTTTTGATCTGGGATTTATCTGTTTTATGAAAATGCGGGTATTGGGGGTGGCTCTTGCGGCCTTGTCACTTGCAGAGCTGTTTATTAGTTCTGCAATTCATATGTGTTATGGATTTTATATATTCAGCACTGCAGTTGCCTTGGACTTGGTGGAGATTATTAATTGCCATAGACTTCTAAGGTCCCGGATATGGAATATTTGGGCTTGGGAAGCAGATAGTTATAGTAAACCTAATATTGTGGAATCCAATGGTAATGACATGGCTATTGGTAATGGCCCATATTTTCAGGGCCATGAATTGGTCCCCATTGTGCTGGTTCATGGTATTTTTGGGTTTGGGAAAGGGGTACGTTATGTCCCTGTTTATGTATTCCTATTGTGCTTCAGTGCATTTTCTTTTTACGTATTCTTTTTCCTGGTTGGGATTTTTTTTATTGATTCTGGGGGTGTTTGCAGAGACTAGGTGGATTGTCCTATTGGGCAGGGGCTGAGAAGAAGGATGACCGTGTTCTTGTTCCCGATTTGGGTTCTTTGACAAGCGTCTATGATAGGTATGTATGTTTTTTTAATTTTTAAATTCACATTCGAATGTTCAATTTGTTTGTTCTTCTGTATGATATGTTTATCTCTATTACCAACGCAGATTCCTCTTGAAAGAGGACACAAGGTCAAATGAACATAATTGCTTTAACGTAGGCCCTTGTGTTTGTCCTTCACTGTGGATTTAGGTTTCTCTCTGTGGATAGACATATGCAAGTAAAATAACAAAAGTTGTGCTCGTATCATATGCGAATTGAATGCTTCAGAATTCCAATTTAATATTATGGATTTTAAGAGCAGTTTTAGTCCTCTGGGCTCCTTTACATTTGAGATTCTGTTTTCAAGCCCTTGTTCGCTAGGACTTAAACCTCCACCATAAAATTGACTGCAAAGAACTATGAACATAGACGCCTCAACGAAGACCCTGGTCGTTTGATGTGGATAGACAACCATTTACAGATAGAATGATCCCAAGTAGCGTGCTATGGCAAAGATGTATGGCGTATGCGTGTGAGAGAGAAAACTGATGCTATTGGATGATCAAGAATTTCATTTTGCAGAGTCACTATTCTCGATTTTGAGGCAGCTTTGGGCTTCTGAATTCTATCGTCCTAGCTTTGGTTTAGTGCTTTTTGGGTGTTGCCGAAAGCGCATGTTTAATTGATGTGGTGCATGATATTCTTGAGTTCGTTATCTGTGCTTGAATTTTGGATTTGGGTTCAATGGTATTCTGTGCCGTGATCTAATGTAATATGGATCAGAGTGTTTGTATTAGATTTGCTGCACTTGGATTCCAGCTAGCATGCTTGGGAACCAGGATAGGTATAGTCTTGGTGCTGCATCCTTCTTTTGATAGAGTAGTACTAGGATGCATGGAGCCTTGTGTTGCACCCTCTGTTCCATACTTCAATTGTCTGAGCCCTTTGTCTGAGTAGTTGAAAATCAAAATCTGCTGCTTAAATCGATGTTTGTTTGGGCGCAGTTTGGTCGTTTATCCATTGTCCTATGTTATCTTAGTGCATTGTTTTGGGTCCATGTTTATTGCATTGTTTGGGCAGATTCATTCCATGCTTTGTTTGACTAAGTCTGAGATTCAAATTGATCTCCTTTTTGTTGCTTTCGGGTCCTAATCCCACAACCATTGTTAATACAATGAGAAGAATGGGTATCAGAGGAATTCGTCTTCCTCTTAATCAAGGAGGGAAAGTATTTTCATTGAGCCTCACAAATTCCTAATTTGCAGGAGCTTAGTATAGTCTTGAATGCCACGTCATATGTGTACCTATGAAAACCCATGTCAGAAGATTTTTATTAGAAAGCCCTCCAAAATTGCATTATATTTCACTTTCGTTTGGAAGAACAAAGCAATTAACTGAATAGTAGCATCTTAAGGCCCATGCAAATTGCACACGAAACTGAAGATTGTGGAGCAGGGTTGTCCTCTAGTAAAAGATCTATAAAATATATAATTTTTTAGCTTTGAGCTCCAGTTTTGATCCAATACCTCTGGTCTGGGTTTAAGTTTTTCTTGGAACCAATTCATTTCTAGAGATATTCAATTTATTTTGTAATTTGATTAGATCCTCGTTCAATTTTTCTGTGTTATATTAGTTTTCAGGTCCAGTTTCGTATGTTAGAAACAGTTTTCATTCATTTTCCAGTAGGGCAATTCTTTTATGAAATCAATATATGCCTCAGAATTGCACACTTCTCATTATTTTTTTCACCAGCATAAAAATTTATTTGCTGTTGGTTTTACAAATTTCTAGGGCTCGGGAACTTTTCTACTACTTAAAAGGTGGAACGGTAGATTATGGAGAAGAGCACAGTGCTCATTATGGCCATGCCCAATTTGGCAAGACTTATGAGCAAGGTACATTTAATTTGTTATGTGAATGCATTACTTTTAGAGAAATATGATTGTTAACATGTTTAAATATATTCATTGATATGATGTGGAGTTTTACAGGCCATTATCCTGAATGGGATGAAGATCATCCAGTGCACTTTGTTGGTCACTCTGCTGGCGTCCAAGTGATTAGACTTCTGCAACAAATGCTGGCTGAAAAAGTAATCAAATACCCACCAATTCTTAATTTGTTTGTATTGGTACTGCATACAAAGAAGTGGCAATTCTTATCTCCATTGATTCTGAATTATCTTGATATGCAGAAATTCAAGGGCTATGAAAACAGTTCTGAAGATTGGGTGGTGAGTGTTACCTCATTGTCAGGTGCTCTCAATGGAACAACTCGTGTTTACCTAGATGGGATTGAGTGAGTCTTGCTTGTTTGTTCTTGTAAATACTAAATATTTTTTTTGGTTTGGCTTAAGTAGAGGATGTTTTGATATTGAGACTGTGAATCTGTGAATTGGTAGTGTAGTGCTGTCTTCTTTTAACTGATTTGTTTTTACTCATCTATTTCGGGAGCATCTAACAGGCCAGAAGATGGGAAGACGCTGAAGCCCATTTGTCTCTTACAGCTTTGTCGGGTGGGAGTTATTATCTATGATTGGCTGGATATCGCTTGGCTGAAAAACTATTATAATTTTGGGTTTGATCATTTCAATATGACTTGGCATAGGATTGGAATTTCAGGACTTGTGGAATGTCTTTTAGGAAATATTGGACCCTTTGCTTCAGAAGATTGGATTCTTCCGGACTTAAGCTTCCAGCTTTCAGTGGAACTGAATAAGAAACTCAGGACTTTCCCAAAGACCTACTATTTCAGGTTATAACTATTTCTATTTTGGTCCTCTTTGTGGATGTTCTTTTATTTAAAATAGCTATATTTCAATTTAGACAACAGCTACATTATTGGAGGTAAAGTTGATGCAAAATCTGAATTGGAGGCTTTCAAATATTATTGACCTTGCAAACCTTTGTTCTTGGGCTTGCAACAGCTATGCTACTAAGAAGACTACCAAATTGTTTGGGGTCACTGTACCTTCAAGTCTTTTTGGAATTCATCCTCTATTTTTCATCAGGGCGCTGCAGATGAGTCAGTGGCGTCAGCCTAGCAATTTGGAACCTCCTTTCAAAGGCTACAAGTAAGTGACAAACTGAGGAGAAATATATTTCTTCTCCACTTCACCTGTGCAATTTGCCCTAATGCTGCTGCTGCTAACTTTGAGTTTCTTAGCAGTGATGAGGATTGGCAAGATAATGATGGAGCATTAAATACCATCTCAATGCTTTATCCCCGTTTTCCTGAGGCTCATCCCAATTGCTGTCTCAGCACAGAGGTTAAAGATGGCCACTCCTTCCAACCAGGTGTTTGGTAAGACAATAAACTGACTTGTGTCAAGCATTGGAATTAACTGATTGGGAACTTTCTAATTTCTGAGATTGACAGGTATTACACAGTTGTGGAAGCCGATCACATTCTCTTCATAATCAACCGAGAAAGAGCAGGGGTACACTTTGATGTATTGTACGATGGTATATTTCAGAGATTACGGAAGGAGATGGCCAGAGGAGTCAAGGTTGCTCCTCCTTCCATGAAACCATGGGATCATGTTTGCAATTGTGAGGACAATTGTGTGTGCCACTTGGTTAGATTTGATGAGAGACACGAATGAAATGTGGTTGCCTTGTACTTCTAAAAGATAAACAGTATTTTTTCCAGCTTCCCTCGTCCATGGAGGAAGATACAACTCAACTGGATAGGTTGGATGATATTTAATTTTACCTTGCTGGCAAAATTCTTTTCAATTGCTACCTAGCAACAATGGTTGGATAGAAGAAACTGGCGCAGTAGCCAGTAACTATTATTGATCTCTCCCTCAATTGTATCTCCGCATTGATAATATGGTATAAGCAAAAAGAGACAATATGCCTGTTTTCAATTTGGGTATATCTTATTTTTTGGAAAGCTGCTTTGAATTTTTTTTCAGTTGGGGTTTGATGTTCTATTGGAAAAATCTAAAAGAAATAGTGCTGGATTTTGTCTTGGCACAGTGGATGCTAAAATGCTTGTCTAATTGGACATTTTACCCAGGAAAAACAAAATGGACATTTTTTTCATTCCTCAATCCCTGCTAACAGTTGAATAAGTTTATAAAGGAAACTATTGTGCAAACGCTTGAGGTCCAGATTAAACAACCGAGTTATCAGAGGCCTTGAATAATGGATATTAATCATTTAGAATTTGTTTAAAGCATAAAATTTGTTATCAACCTATATGTAATTGCTTACCAAAAGAAATAGTGCTGGACTTAATCTTCGAATACTGGATGGATGGTTTGATGATAATGCTCGGATAACATATTAGTGAGAAGCGAACATTTGACAAAAAAGACGAAAAGACAAAATTTTATTCCTCTATCCCTTCCAACAATGGACTAATTTCATAAAGGAAACTATTGTGTGAACGCTTGGGTCCAGATCAAACAATTGAGTCATGAAAGACTTCGAATAATAAATAATCATTCAGGATTTGCTTGGTGTAAAGTTTTGTTAGCATCCTATATACAATTGCTTACAAAAGATGTCCAAAGAAATTTCACGTGTAATTTTAGACACCAAAACATGAAACCTACATGGATTTTGATGCAAAAACAAAAAGAGATTTCTTGTCCTGTACTGGTAGCAGTAGAATAGTGGGTGCTTTCTATTTCAAGGTGAGAATGCTGCACATCGTTGGATGTGTATCTAATAGATTACAGAACTGGTTACATCCATCAATTGGTTTTCTTTTCAAAATTTTCTAATTTATTTGTCATCCTAAATTAAGTTTTTTCAAGTATAAACGTTCATAGAACAAGCAAATATTTTTGGATTAGCAAAAGTAGAGAACTAAATGTTTAAAGGAATTAGCCCCAGGATTCTGAATTAATAAAAATGTACCATTCTTAATTTTTCCCCATATCAAAGGTGGTTACTGTAATCTCTTCTCTTCGGAAAAATAAACATTAAATCTCCTTTTCAGAAAAAATCATAGTTCCACGGCTGCGGGGATGGACTTCAAGAACAGGGGATCAAGGGTCTAAATTTGGGGACAGTGAAGGGACAGCAGGGGATGAAGCCAAGCAGCAATTGCAGGGCTGATATACAAATTGAAGTGAATTGAAATCCTCAAAGTAAAATCTGCAATATAACATCTATTGGAGTGCCCTATGAACAACAAACTAGTTTTCACAAAGTTAAAAGTTGCAATCAGTATATAATAGCATGTGCCATATAGCGAGTGACTCAGCAGCATCCCTGACAGAGGTGGCAGAGTTGATGGTGCTGTGGGGGCACATTTCCCCAAGTCCTCAAGTCTTAGAAATGACGGGGATGCCCATGGAACAGCAGAAATAATTAACCTTGATGTTTATTTTTCCTTTTGCATGTGTTGTTTGCCTCAGTTGATATTGCATTAATTTGATACAACTGGGAAAGTGGGCCATAAACTTCTAGGTTTCATGATAGACTCGTTTGCAGTGTTATGGCAGATCCTGTGTCAAGCCCTCAGATGGCAACTGCCCAAGTGGTGGATGCAAGGAATGATGAAATAGAAAGCAGGGATATGATGTACTACTAGAACAAGACAACAGTGATTCTGCTGAAGGGCTCAAACTGTAATGGGCATACCTCGCTCACATACATTTTGATACAGGAAAGGTTCTAAATGAGAAATATTAAGCCTGAGTTGTTGGGTATGCAGACTATAGATAGTTGCAACTACAACGGGACTATGGGCACTCACTGAAAATTCTAGCATAAAAAGTTAGTCTATTTGGAGCAACCTCTCTGAATTGCCTTTTCTCTAAATTATTTTGGCTCAGTATACAATGTTTTGTTATATTATGAACAGGCCATACCCCTACACCTCTGCAATGCCTCTGGTAGGAATAATGTATATTTGAAATTGTTATTCTAGAATTTAATTCCGTGTTCAACCCAACCGGGGAACATGGTGATAAGGTATATCTGGGGGCAGCTATTAAAGGAAAAGCTAGACTGTTAGTGGCCCAGTTGAGGACGGGTTCTTATCACCTCAGATGCGAGACGGGTAGATGGAAAAGGCCCAAAGAGGAATGGGAAGCAAGGATTTGCAGGTTCTGTGTGTCAGATGCGATTGAGACTGAATGACATTTTATCATTGAGTGCACTGCTTATGATGACATCCAGGCAAAGTACGAAATCAGTTCGGGAGCAAACAGCATCCACAGCCTATTCGAGGAAGATAAAATCAACCAAACTGCTAGTTTGATTGTCAAGATTCACAGCAGGAGGTCTGACTTAGAAAAGAATTTGGAGTTAGCTTACGACTGTGATCCTGTGGTCCTTTAGACTGTTTGGTCTCGTAGACGTCAATAAAATCATTCATTCATTCATCATCTGAGAACTTGTTCAGAACTTTCTTCTCAAGACAAGGACAAGATCACTTAAAAGTAGGGATTTTGTATAGCATACTTTTCTAACTAGCTCTGGCCAATTTTTAGGATGGAAATATTATCAATTATTTTTAAAAAGTGAGCACGTTTCCTACCAAATATTTATGCTGCATTTGGAATTGTATTTTCTCGTGGAAACCAATTAGATTTGGGAAAGAAACAGTCTTAAGTTTATTTTGGTTAATAATTTTGGTTGGATAATAAACATTCGTTGTATCCAGTGTATGAACAATTGATCTGCTTCAGCTTCATGTCGGGGACTGACAGGTATTTTGGGATCACGGGATTACAGTGAGGCCTTCCTCCTCAGATTTTTCTGGCATTTACAATCTACAAGAAAAAATTTAGGTCTTAGGCATTTACACCGAGGAAAAATGTTTCGGTTAAATTTGAATGTTATTCTGACGTGGGGATGTAAAAAGATATCATTCCCAGATCTAAAATATTTGTAGTTCTGACCGTCAGAATCCCATGTTCACACTTCAGTATGACATTAATTTCCAAAATGTAGAGCGACTCTCTGCACTTGCATCGGGATTCTACACCATAACTATACATGCTTGTCGGTTTCCGGAGTTTCAGGTGAGTGGATTGGCTACATTATATTTTTCAATTAATTGACATTGTTATATTTCTCCCGACTGAATTTGCTGTTAGAGACATCCAGATCAGATTTTCTGGCATACAACTCAGGGAATGACAGGTGGTCAATGTCAGCCATAAGGCTTTCCCCACAGTCCAAGAAAAGGCCATGTGCACGTGTTGACAACTAATTGGTATTCCGCTCAACTACATATTCAACCACTTTAAAGCAATGATATGTCTGCATGAATCCAAAATTTCAGCTTACTCATTCCTCTTTAGTATTTTGGGCGAAGTCTTAATAATAGGAGACTTCGATGTTAGGACAGCAAACAATCAAAGTCTTTAATTTATAGAGAAGTTATAAAGAAAGAAGTGACCCATTATGATTAGAAGAAAAGGAGGATCAATTTTGGGAGAGCTCTTCAGAAGACAGCAAAACACAACACCAATCATTATGAGGCAGAATTCTTAGGCTTCTGCAATTTGTATAATATGATCATATGCAATGTTATTAAAGTGTGATCAAATTCAGTTAACATCACTTGTAAAACATACAATCGCCAATTTTTTTGTTGACTACATTATTTGCTGTCAAGATCACACCTCAAGGATAAAGGAGATAGAGGAGATAGAGATAGAGATAAGAGAATGTTTAATAGGACTCAAATCATATCACAACCTAATTTTTTTTAAAATTGGCCATTTAAACAAGCAAAGAGAGCAAATTCATCTTAAGCAAAAGAAAGCACTTGCACATGGTAGAATCCTAATGACTTGGGAAAATTAGGAAATCTTCAGGGATGTCCTTAAACGGCTTATTAGGATTTCCGATTATGATGGTGATCACATGAAGCAACATCTTGTAGGCAAAGATATCTTAGTTCCTTTGATCAAAAGGCACTAGAGGAGTGTAAAAGGACTAGACCAAAAAGATAGGCAAAAATACTTTCCTAGCAAACCCTTGGCTTGATGATGAGCGCAAGTTAGTAAAAAGAAACCTGAGAGGAAGAATGAGTACATAAAACAAGAAAGAGTATGAAAAGTTGCTAAGGTGTAAAAAAGAAAAATATGTGAACATAAGAAGGATGGAGGTGATTACTCTTGGAAAATAAAATCCTAAAATAATTTGGAAAGAGCTGCAAAAAAAAAGGAAGCAAATAGAGAATAGCATTGCAGGGTCCAGTGACTTGATATACAAAGATGTTATATGAACATGGGCAAGATAAGCATAGACCCCCTGTAATCAATGTCACAACCAAGCTTTTCCCAATAAAAGATATTATTCAAGGTGTAAAGAGGTTGGTAGGGGGAAAACCCAATATATTGATGGGCTACAAGTTGAGAAGGCATTGATGTCCTTGCACCTCATATCAATTGTACCTTCAACGATGTCAATGAAGAGGGTTTTCCTAAAAATTGGATAACCAACATTGTGATTCCTCTCCACAAAACTAGCGACATAAATAATCCATCAAATTATCGCACTAATATGGTTAACCCCCTCATTGGGAAACTCTTTGGTAGCATGCCTGAGCGCAAAATCGATAGGTAGACAAAAATAGAGGTAAAAGAGCTAAGGGGTTGGCTGGCTTTAGACTAAAGCATTCCACTATTGATCACGGGGTTACCCTTAGATTTTTGGTTGAAAAAAACATGGAATACTCAAGGTGATGAGGCCTTTTGTTGTTTTGTAGACTTTAACAAAGTCTTTGACACAATACCACACGACAAACTTTGGAATAGAATGGAAGAATTAGAAATTTCTATTGAGTCTACGACTTCTCCTAACTTGAATGCTATAGGTAGGACTCAATGTTATAACACTCGTGCACAAGGAAAGAAAGGAAAGATATATCTAACTAATGCAAGTATGAAATTTGAAAAACATATGCCAACACTCATTAAATTTATGGAATTAAAACACATAATTGCACATGAAATCTAATGAATAGCACATTTAACTATCAAATGATATTGAGTGCAAAAAATATCTAATACCAAAATTAGAATGGAAATGTTATAAGTTGGGTTCACCAAAATGTATAGTAAGAAAAATGATGGATATTTGTTTGGGGACAAGATCCACCTTTTCCTAATTGCACAATCAGAAGGAAAATGGCCCAATAGGCTCAAGTAGGACATAAATGCTAAGTGCGTATAATGATCCTTCATGATTATGATTAAGATGAGATCGATTTGAGGTAATTGGATTAACTAATGCAAGATAAAAGACTAAATAGGATAAATGACAACTTTTGATAGACCTTCATGAATGGATGTTGAGATCACACATATTGATGAAGATGCATGTATGTTGCTTGATAGTATTTGTTGAGCCTTGGAAAGTGGGAAGGAATCAAGGATATCTTTCACAAATGCATGGATCTATGAATGTCACTCCAAGATCTTCAATATTGTTATACTTGATAACTCTTTCCTTGAAGAATGGATAAATGAAATGCATGTAGATGGACAAAAGGATCTTCTTTCTTTATTAAGAACTTGTCTACTTGGCCATCACGGATGATAAGCTTGCTACAATGGAGAAGATTGCCTTCAAAATGCCTTAGGATGCTTGAAGAATGCTTGAAACTTGATTTTGAACACTTGAATGTGAAATAATAGAAGAACACTTGAAATCTTGATCATGGTTCTTCAATTCTTGTTTGTGGATTGCCAAAATGAGGAGAGATGGGCCTCTTATATGCCTCTCAAAATATTTCAAGGATTAAAACTAACATAGGTTGACTGCAATTCTGGAAATCCTGCTAAAACATTGTATGGACCATCCATTCAAATTTGGGCTTAAATGTCAGGGTATAGGTCGTCTGGGCATCCTATGCTTGGGTATAGGTCGCCTAGGTGTCCTATACCTAGGAAAATGGGACCAAATTTTAAGAGGATTTGGGAATAAAAAGGTGTCAAAAGAAAAGGAGCCATGTTGTTGGATCAAGCATAACACACATAAAATCTTGAAATTGCCAAAACAGCCCGACCTAATAGAGTATCCAATTATAGGTGCTAACTTTTAGGATGGTACAGTATCAATAGAAAGAGATATTGATTCTGCCTCTAGTTGCAAATCTTTTACATCACTAACTATACAAAAGAGATCCTTATACTCATCCCATACCTCTTTCAATGTAGTGCACTCCTCAATGTAGATGAACAATGAATCTAAACCATGCATTGCCATCACTTAAACTTGTAGCATCATCACATTTTTTACTATATACAAATTTCGCATACTACTTGGTAAAAGTAGGTTGTTCCTCATTCAATGTAGACCAGAACCCCTTTGACCAAAGAAACATTTGCATCCTCACTTCCATGTGTGATAATTATGAGGATTAAGAGCCTCAAATCTTGGTTGAACCATGTGATCCACAATAATAAAAATCAATAAAAATAACCAAAAAACTATAAGAAACTTATATGAAAGCTCCCAATATGCGATACACAACTAAAAAAATGAATCCCCCCACAAATTGTTCCTCTTCAACTATCATGATGTCCAAGTAATCAAGAAAATGCCACAAAATGTTAAAACTCAATCGATAATACACGAGGTTGAATCTGGAAAAAGTGCACAAATTGAATGATAGAGCTCCTCAACACCTTTCCAATGAAAATCAGAGATAATGAAAAAAAACTTATGAGCTTGAAATTCCACATAGAAAGGTTGGCTTTAAGCTACAAAAAATATTGATAACTAATAAAATTGGGCTAATTAACATCTACCACTGCGAAGTTTGCAAAATCATCTTTCCAACAATATATGGATTGCAAAAGCCTAACCTTGTATGCTCAAGATATACTTTGTGGAAAATAAAATTGCATATATGGAGCCCAATGAAAACCGAGGGGACCAGATTAAGCCCTAAACATGATAGGTCTTGGTCACCCATGTGCCCACATATGATCAAAAGGAAAAAATTAAAAATCTATTGGAAGCTAAAACCTACAAAAATATTATTAGATCCCTACAAAAATGTGGGGCCCACTAATTGTGCTTGGAGCAAATTTGGGGTGGGGTTGGATAGGCCTCAAACTAAAGAAACTTGGACCAACAAAAGATAATGGATCGAATTAGCCTAGAGGTTTGTATAGAGAAAGACACCAAAACAAAAGTGCGCAGTTGCAAGGTCAGGTCAGATCGGGCACAGTGATTCGTACACAAAAAGGACATATTAGCCTCAGTTGGTGCACACAATAAAAGGCTCATGTTGTGTATTGTTCGCATGAGGCTTGGTTGTAGAGGTATTGGCCTAGAAAGGACCAAGTGCTAAGCCTAATAATGAGTAGAGGGGTTGGAGTGACTAATGCCAATAGGATTCCTAGTTGCACATTGGGCTATGTGTGCAAGGCTTAGGTGAAAGGCATTATTGGTGGCCAAAAAATTGACAGTGGGATTCGATCTAGATAAATGAGTCTACATAGTGTGGAGGAACGGTCATGGATGACATGACCTTCTATAGGTCTCCAACCTTCTAAAATAATATGTAATGCCTCAAAAAATATGCAACTCCCACAATAAATAAATAGCTCAAAAAATATGTGTGATGTCAATAAGTACAAAATACATTGACCAAAAAGTGATTCAAGAAAAAAAGCCTAAAAAAATCATACATCAACAATAATTAATCGTACAAGATAAACATTCTTGCAAAAAAATGCTAGATTTGAAAAAAAATTCTATAGACAAGCTAAACAAGAGAAAGATGATATTTTTTACTAGTCCATATGGATCTATACAATGTACAAATTTCGTACAATTGTCATATGAATGGTGCAAGTAAACAAACCTTTGTGACCCCTCAGATGAAAGTCTCCAAATTTGACAATTTGACAAGCATTCCTAGGGTTTTCAAGCATTAAGGATGCAATGGTGAGGTCGGATTGGGTCTAAAATTCACTAGACAATTAGCTACCTCCCAGAGTCAATAACTAGCTTACTTCAAACCTTTATAACTTGCAATGAAATCTCTATGCACAATTCTCAATTCTTCGATATGGGAAGGGCTTTAATTCGCTAAAACTTTGATACCATGTTGGAATGATAGAATGTACAAATAAGTGTTCCTTATATAGCCAAGGTGATGAGGTAGTTACAAAAACCCTTGATACAAATATTAAATTTCGGATGCAATACAATAAATGCCTAAAGCAAATATTAAATAATGAGCTATCTTCTATCTTCTAGAATAACTAAATTGATCCTATATACAATATTAAAAGACTAGTTACAAAAGTAACTTTATGATAACTAATTTATGCCAACTAAGTCTAAGTAAGCTTAACATGCAAATGATGTTTACACTAACAGATGTCAACCACCATATCTTGCAAACCTCTTTCAAGCCCTAATTGGTGCAGGAGCACACCTAGGCTAACCTCCATGTTAGAGTTATTTTGGCTTGTACTTGACTCTAGCCAAGTCGAGAAGAGTAGTGTTAGTTTGTTTTAAGACCTTAGAAGGTCATTGCAATGTAGGCTAAGTGAGTTAGTCATTAGGACTAAGGTCACACAAATAGCCAATGTTAGTAGTTTTTAATTCTTAGTGTTAGTAGTTTGAGATAGAGTCTTCAATGTGTCTTAAGCACATTATGATGTTGTAAAGATGCCTTAGGGTCATTAATGGTCTTGGATCCTCGAAATATTGAAGGTTATTAGTCCTAAGAAATAGGATGATGGCATAAGTGAAAGATGCCAAATGTTGCAAAGAAGTTGTCATGACAACATTTGCAATTATTGCAAATGTTGCATGCAACTCAGTTATCCTTGGATCCCCTTGAGAATAGGAGGTGGGAGATTGGCCAATAGGCCCTAAAATGAAGGAAATAGCATCTTATGTTTAGGAAGGCTCAAATCTCGAGGTGTGTGATGCATTGTAATAGTTAGTGTTTGTTGAATATAGCTCTGCAACAGTGTTACAGTGAATATCTTGAGCTTTTGTGTTGACAGTCGTGTAAAATGGATTGAAAGTCTAAATATATTGATTGTTTAGTGTTCTTTAGGATATTTGAAGACATTTTCACTTAGGAATCAAATTGTTTTGAGTAGATATATTGTGTCGGTTAAATTGATTTTGTTTTAGAGTTCTCACTGGTCCTGTTCTGACCAATCGGTGCTTTCATGGCTCCCCCATGAAATCTAGCCATGGAAAACACCTAAGGATAGATGGAAATGTGAGGGGATTCATTAGTGTACATATGTTTAGGATTAGGAGTTGTCAAATTTTGGAGAGATATTTTTACCATTAGGCCCTAGGTGAGCAGACAAAGCCTAGTTAGAGGTCTAGGAATGAAAGTTTGAAGATTTCTTGCAGGTTAGGAAGGTATTTTATGGTACAGGTACAATTTCTAGAAGGTTTTCATCATATCTCAACATACTATGAAGATTGGGTTCATACCAATCACTTAGATTGAGTTTTGAGCAAGATTTCTACAAGGTTACAGTCAGTCCTAAAAACTAGGTCTGTTAGCCTTGTTTGTCCTAGTTTGTAGGAAGGAGGTGTATGGAGGCTACCAAGACCTAAAACTTGCAGAATCTTTAGTAAGAGCCAAAAGGGTATCCAAATCCCCAATTGGTTTTGCAGGTTGTTTGAAGAAGTTTGGAAAGAAGGGACAAAAGCCTCTGCAAAAGGCTATAAGGATTAGGCCTATTTTTAAGGTCTCCAAATGATGAATCATTGAACCCAGTAAGGATATGATTCAAGATCCTTCTAAAATGGATCAAATGGACAAAGTTATGAAATTTTTCATAAGGATGGACACCCTTGCAATGAAGAATGAAGTTTGTGAGAAAGTAGCACTTAGAGCTTTCTAAGTGAAGGTGAAGGATTGTACTATCTAAAGGTGTTAGTCTTTCAAGGTTAAGCACAAAGGTTAAGAACTCTTAGAGAGGAGTTAGGATTGGACTTAGTTAATCATCTAAGCCAATTAGGACCTAGAGAAGACTAGGTTCCTAGAAGAGACAAGCTAGGTCTCTTAGTAGCAGTGCAAGCAAGCCTTGGAACACTTACATCACTAATTTTCCTTACAGGAGATAATTTTTTTTGGCATAACTTGGGCATGTGATGTCAAAATGTTACAAGCAATATATCATCAAAAATTTAGTTATATGTACTTTCCAGTGGTCCAAGTCTCAGATCATCAAATTTTATTGTTTATACAATCTATCACTTGTCAAATTCATATCATCATTTTTTACTTCCAAGCTCATAAAAATTCCCCTGAATCATGTATTTTAAATCTCTTCAAATTTATCCATGCAATTTTCCTAGAATTTACCTTGGGTATTTTTTATTTGTTATGTCACTATTTTGCATTCCAATCTTAATTAATTAGGTGTCTTGACACCTAGAAGTATTTTATTTGCATGAGATAACTATATTTAATCTACTCAATACACGCATTGAAGTTATGAGTCTCTAATATTGTCATTTGATGAGGTATAATGTGATTTTCTATTCATAATTCAATGGTAATTCTAGAAATGGATAATTATGAATCTTTAAAAATTGACATCCTAACACATATAAGATGGATTTTATCTTTTGTCTTGTCTTTATTGACTCATATCTAAACCAGACACATCAAAGAGTAGATTGTCTTAGGGTAACATCAATGACCATGTTTTAAGGTTGATTTGTGTTAGTATTGATAATGACATTTTGTATGATGTATCAAACATTGATTATCCCCACACACTTTGGACTAGACTTTGAGAGATCCATGGATACCCTCGTATCTCTATTTATAGAGGATCCTTCTGCACATTGTCACATTCCCCTTGATAATGTAGATTACATATTCTTTAGTATAATACTTTAGAGGAGTTTGAGTACATCACATTTAATCTTTCATGTTTTGATGTTTCAAAGGCTTGTCTCCTTGTTCCCATTCTTCATATTGAGACCCAATATGCATCTTCTATTATTTATAATCAAATAAGTATCACTACATTCATGGCCTCTATTGATTCAGTGCAATATAATATTCATCCTAGATTCCACAATCAACTGCTTAGGATACAAATCTATCATACTATATTTTGAACTAGTTGTGGTCTTCCATTTTCAAAAAATTATTTTTAAATTCTAAGTCTAAGGGATCTTTTGAGTCTTTGCATGTTTCCATCAGAACACTAAAATCCCTTGAAGCCTTTCAAAACTTGGTCATTTTACCTAAATTTGGTCTTTCAAGTAAGTTTTGAAACCATCATTGGACTCTGATGGGGTTTGCACAACCTATCAGATACCCAACAATGCTTTAGAACTCATTTTATTCACTCATGATCCTTTCTTTTAAAGCATAAGTGTTAAGTCTTAGACGTGTGTTGCCCTAATTCTCAAACATCCAAAATTTTAAACTTTTATGTTAAACTCAATGTCTAGCCTTCTTAGAGCCCTCACCATGAATGTATATACGGTTGCAGTACCAAGCCTTCATTTCTAAACTTTGTCACTGGTTGTTAAATGTGTCCCCTTTTTGCATTATCATACAATTCATTGTAAGCATCCAAGTCCAAATGATTATGTCAAGTTTAATCTTAGGCGCTAGATCATGAAATTCCCTATGTATATCCCTCAAAATGATCTTTTATATTGGCTAAAATAAAAAATAATTAAATTTTGAAATTTATGAAGTGTCATAAAGAACCATCTTATGAGTGTATACTTATTACCATTCTGAGCAATGTGACAAATTTTCATGAGAACCCACTTCATTGTTTGTGAAATTTTAATACTTTAATTTTTGTCCCAACTTCTATTCGAAAAAAACATTAAAATCTTGCACTCCAAACCTCACCATGAAGAAATACTTTTTGAGTTATGCTCATGTCACTCTCTTTAGTGTGGTTAAAATTTCGTAGTGATATCCGCTTCCAATCAAAATATATGTGCATTCTTCTAAACGAGGCCACTAGGTTCTAAATGAGAAATATTAAATTATTTGTCAAAATAATTAAAATATTATTAAAATTATTTATTTCCCATTTTAATGTTTTGGAAGGGAAGTATTTAAAAATTCCTTAAATTCTCACCTTTCCCCTCACTCACTTGTGCCTAAAATTTTCAAAATGATTAACTAGTCAAGTCTCTTTTGCTCAAAATTTCAAAATTAATCAATTAATCACCTAATGCTCAATTCTTCTTTTAACTCCTTAACCTCTATTTGAGGGCATACCCTATTTGAATACTTAAGATGAAATTAGTTATTCATTGAGAGAACATCCATGAACTAAGAAATTGGAAGCACTCTTCAGGCACGAGTTCTTAACACGATGTCCTCAGAGACATTTTATCTCATGGAATGCATTAATTGCATCATTTGCAGAAGATGGATTTGTTAAAAGGGTTTGGAAAAAAAAAACTTCAAAGTGAGTGAAAATGACAAACATAAAGCCGAACTTCAGAACTTTTTGTGGAAGAGCTTTGAAACAAGCATGGACGTCCATCAAAGCATAAGAAATAGGGGATTTTGTTAGAGATTATGGTTGGAAATACTCTTATAGATAAGTCATCAAGATGTGAAATCATAGACAGTGCGCTGAATTGTTTAACCATATACCCCAAAAGAGATGTTGTCTTAAGAAATGAAATGGAGTTATTGCATAAATACACAAAATAGATTTGTTAAAATGTTTTAAAGATCTTTATTGAAATCTAAATTTGCAACTGCTCTGGCTATCATGTATGTAAAGGGATTTCACAAATTCTCCAATAAATGCAATTGCCAAAAGTAAACCCAAAATTCCACAACATATTGCCAATATCTTCTCTGTTGTGCCAATATGTAAGCTTATGAAAATAATGTATTGATAATGTAAATTGTATCAGATATCTAGTCGTAGGAATGGATGAATTTGAAATGGTATAAATATATCTTGGAAGAGGAGGTGAATCTCAAGGAAAGGTTATTATGTTTAATGATGTAATATATTTGGATCTTGGTGTAATGCCCTGCTAGGGAACCCAAAAGAAGTTAATCTAAAACATGTTACTAAGTTTAAGAAATATTTTTTTTCTGAAGAGTTTACAATCAATAATGAATAACAATGCGAAAGCAATATAACATATTACAAATCCAAAGGGTTCCATGACATAGAATTACGTAAGTTAATTTTTTATTAAGAGTAACTATAAGTACAAAACTTCTCATAAGAAAATGAATAACATGTACATCATCATATAAGTGTGATCATAAATACAACTGATACCATAACGTGTGCATAACATCCAACATCCATTGCACAATTTACATGGTATGTAATAACAATCTAAGTAAAAAGTACGTAAACAATAAATGAAGAGTAAGAGCATAATTCCAAAGATGAAAGAAGAAGGTAACTGCTACAAGGATCATCCTGCACTGGTATAGGAACGTCAAAGTCTCAAATGGTGAAAGGATCACTACCACCCAACCTCGTGGAACCAAAGGTCCACTCCCACCGTGTTGAGGAGATAACATTAGACCCCACTCGGATAATACCAAAATCAAACATAAGGTAGAACTAAGAAAGGGATCCTAAAAGCTCTCTATCTCAAAAGGTACAACTCATAATGAAAAGGTATACATACTAATCCAGAGGCAACCAACACATGTAGGAAACTAAGATGTATATGGGGAAGTGTCATCACATAAGTCAACTAGAGTTATCCTGGTAGTCTCTCTGGACCTCGACGCCTTAGTGAATCTATGCAGTATCAGTAATCCTCGCATACATACAAGGTACCAACTATGCTATATCCAACTCCACGCAGGTGGCAAGCACCATCTCACACTCTGTCCTAGCCTGTACTAGTACTCAAGACATGGGTGAGGAACATAGAACATCTTATTAATTCAATTTAAAACTCTCAATGTATTTAAGTTATCACTTTATTAAGTCACTTGCAATAAGTTATCCTGACAGCCACTTGTGGACCTTGACGCCTATTGCAAGCCACTCCCTATCTATACACTCAGGTAACCTATCTAGGCTCAAATCTCAAACAAAGCTCATAAAACCATATAACATAATTTTATTTTAGCGGATGGGGTTAAAATCCCCACCCAATTTTTTATTTTTATTTTATTTTTTTCTGAGAGAGATTTTGACTGTCACAAACCAACGACCTCTTTTTTTTAAGAATCCAACACACACACACACACACACACACACACATATATATATATATCTGTATGTGTGTGTGTGTGTGTACAGTGATGAATTACAACTGATTTAGAACCTAATTGAAGAATCTGTGATTTAAGATCACTGAGTCGATTGATTAGATATGTAATATGATTAAATCAGTATTATGTTGTCATTCATGTCAACTAGTTTGACAACACTTATCTTGTAAGTTACTATACTGAAACATCTATAGTAAAGGAGTGAAAGAGATGAAGTACAAAAATATCTACATGAGGAAGATGTATATGACATATGAGGATAAAGAATACATTGAGTAACTTGCTGATGAGTCTATGGCCTTATGTTATTGACTTGATTGTGTTGCATTCATCTATGATGAGGAAAAGAGCTGAAAGACACAAAGCAGTGTTGTCAGTTAATGAAGCATTTCAGTATACACCGACGGAGTGTAGTGTATACCAAGCATAGTATAAACTGAGCTTGTGTTCACCGATGCATTTCTTTGTTAACCGAGTAGGAGAAAAGAACTAAATGACTAGATTAGCCGATAAGAATTGATGAGCTGGAAAGTGTATGATTTCGAGGTAACATATAAAGTTTGTTATGATGATCAACGACTAACAAAATTTAGGAAAGATCTAAAGGATGAGAATCAAACATGTTATTGACACAAGTGCCAAGGTATGTTTAAGCAGCAAAATCAATGAAGATGATTAAGCGGCAAAATTTGATGGAGTAGAAGAAAATGGTTTACATGTCTATATAAGAGACTAGAGATTTCACAGTGAGTGTGATGCTGGAAGAAAAGGAAACTGTAGAATCATCACGTGAACAAGTTTTCATGCATTCTGATCATACAGGTTAAGGAGAACCCTACTGCAGAGCATTACCGAGCGACAGAGAGTAATTACCGACGGACAGTAAGTTGATATATTATTGAATCAGGAATGTTACATTGATCAGAAAGATTTGTATGAGCTAAATATTGATCTGTCTATCTGCAATTGAAGTTGTATTAAGACAGATCACCTACTATTACATATTTAACCATTGTACACAGTCAAATCTCTTAATCGAGTGGACTAAGAAAGTCTTTTTATGTATCATTCATAGAATGAACATTGTTATCCTGTCAACTCTAGAGTGACTGTTGGTTGGTCTTAAATTGTCTAACAAGGTCACACCTAACAATGTGTTTGTAACCTTTAACAGGGTTGGGTCTTCACCGACCTCACTTCAGAAGAGTGAATATTTCTGGGTTGTTGGTCCCAGGTGGTTTCCATGTTAAATCTCTTGTGTTATGTGTTGATTGTGATATTTGTTTGATGTCATATTTGCATGTTGCATATTTAATTTGATCAGTAACTACTATATGTTTTAGACTGGTAATTGGTAAAAGCATAGACAGTACAGTATTTTCAGTTACCGAGTATCAGAAGTTTTAAGTATTTATTTTTGGATTATACATTTTGAATTGGGACAGTGATTAACGGATTCACCCCTCTCAGTTATTCTAACACACACACACACACACATATATATATATGTGTGTGTGTGTGTGTGTGTGTGTGTGCACACACACACACACACACACACACACACACACAGATATATGTGTGTGTGTGTAGTACAATACTATGTCACCCTTTTACAAAGGAAAAGGATAACAAGATCAAAGTTGTTAAACTTCAACAACATAAAAGCGATATTTGTGTTTGGAATTTGAAGATGATGTAAACTGATAAAATGTGTAAAAATAGATAAAGTTTATGCCTATTAAAAAATTGATAGATTTTTTTTAACTTTTAATGCCCACTTTTGAGTTGCTGAAAAATACTGCAAATCAGGGGGTATAGTTCCTACCACAAAATTTTATGTAAATAAAGGTTTTTTCATTTGATTTTAAAATATGTTTTAGATGACATATATAGCTAGTGCAAAAAAATAGATTAGTCTGTGATGAATATCGTGTCTGTCATAACTATTCAAAGTCGAACTTGTCTAAAATTGACTATTTTCGTCTCCCACCATATTTCCCCTGTCAAATCTATGTCAATCAAAGAAAAAATTATATATTCTCGAAGAGGACTCTCTCCTCTAGTGCAGTATATAGTTTTTAAATTTTTTTGATATCATCTAGTATTTTTTTTCTTATTTTGAATGAGCATCTTCTTGAATGTTAAAATACCTAATTGCAATATCTTGTAATTATAATATATTAGATCTAGTCAAATCTCGATAAAATTTATTTGAGCACAATCCTGACTCTAAGCTCTACAAAGGGGTATTTTTTAGTTTTTTCAGAAACTTGATTCTTGATGTTGAAATTAGTCGCAGAAGTCTAAAGTTCTGCAATTCTGCAAAATTTGATGATTTTGCTGCCACATAGGATGCCAAATAAGTAGTTTCGGTCAAACCAGGTTCAGCCAAATCAAGGTTGGTCGAACCAGGTTCGACTGAAATGAGGGTTGACTCGATAGGTCACGTTGGCGACCAAACCCCTTGAGGCTCATATATATCAGCCTTTTTTTTGGTTTTATAATAAAAAATACAAAATTGCAAATTATAAATTGGTTTTTTTATTTAATTTGATTTTTTGGATTTGTTAATTTGATTTTTTGCGGTCAAGGGAAAAGTTATCAGCAAGGAGGTACGACTTCTTTAGTTAGTTGATTTTATGCTTGGTTTTTTAAGTTTTTTTAACTAAGAAAATTGTTCAATTAGTTAGGTTTATGAATTTATAATGTTTTTTATGATTTTTTGTTATGTTTTGTATTATATCTAGTTTTTTGTATGCAGGTGAATTGAAAATCTCAATTTCAATTTCCTATGCAATTTCATGCTAGGTCTTAAGAGGTCCTATTAGGTCATGTTAGGTCTTAAGGGGTCCTATTAGGTCTTATTAGTCATGTTAGGTCTTAAAGGGTCCTATTATGTCATATTAGTCATGTTAGGTCTTAAGGGGTCATGTTAGATCTCAAAGGGTCCTATTAGGTCATGTTAGGTCTTAAGGGGTTCCAATAGGTCTTAAGGGGTCCTCTTAGGTCATGTTAGGTCTTAAAGGCTCCTATTATGTCTTGTTAGGTCTTAAGGGGTCCTATTAGGTCATGTTAGGTCTTAAAGGGTCATATTAGGTCATGTTAGGTCTTAAAGGGTCCTATTAGGTCTTGTTAGGTCTTAAGGGGTTCTATTAGGTCATGTTAGAGCTTAAGGGGTCCTATTAGGTCATGTTAGGTCTTAAAGGGTCCTATTAGGTCATGTTAGGTCTTAAGGGGTCCTATTAGGTCATGTTAGGTCGTAAGGGGTCCTATTAGGTCATGTTAGGTCTTAAGGGGTCCTATTAGGTCTTATTAGTCATGTTAGGTCTTAAGGGGCCATGTTAGGTCTTAAAGGGTCCTATTAGGTCTTATTAGTCATGCTAGGTCTTAAGGGGTCATGTTAGGGCTTAAGGGGTCCTATTAGGTCATGTTAAGTCTTAATAGGTCCTATTAGGTCATGTTAGTCATGTTATGTCTAATGGGTCCTAAAGGCTTATAAGGGGGTCCTAACATTTTCTAACATTTCTTCTAATGTTTTGTAACATTTTTTCAAATATTTTCTAACATTTTTTCTAAGGTTTTCTAACATTTTTTCTAATGTTTTCTAATGATTTGTAAAAAAAATTAATGTTTTCAAACATTTTGTATAATGTTTTGTAATGTTTTTCAAATATTTTTCTAACATTATTTATTAAAAAAAATTAACATTTTTTTTAAAAAAATTCTAAGATTTTCTAACATTATTTCTAATGTTTTCTAATGATTTGTAACATTTTTTGTTATGTTTTCTAGCTTAAGGAGTTATATTTTATTTAAAATTACATAGAAGTACAATTTAAAATATTTTAAAAAACTTTTTAATACATTCAAAAACATTAAAAAAAAATTACAATTGTTAAATAAACTAAAATAAAACATTAAAAAAAAACCTATGTGGTCCAGTCAAACTAGATGAATAGCCTGCAATCACTCTTCCATTCTTGGAAACGCTATAGTAGAAATGAGCCCTTTTGGTCGAATCCCACCCTTTTGGTCGAACTAGACCTACCACATTGATGTTGCATAGCGTACAATTGATGCCATGCAGATTTGGCCATAACCGGTTTCGTCAGAATTGATTCAGTCGAAAGGCCCGAGTTAGCCTAAAGGGCAACACAGTATTGTACTTTTACCCATATATATAATGTTAACCTCATGTATCAAAATTTATTCAAACCCTAATTGAAGAATTCCAAATTCTACAATTGATTTGCGAGTAGATTTCTCAAACAAGGAACCTAGGGTTTTTAACTGATTTCATATTTTTTTCTCTAAATTGAAAACAAAGGTTTACAAATCTGGGTTTTACAAAAATTTCCTAATAATACAACATTCATCTTCCCAAATTCCTCAAACACAATAAAAAAACAAATTCAACAATATAAAGCCAAAACCATTTTTCCAACAACCAAATTGTAAATACAATCAGATAACCACAAAGAAGACAGTCCTTTCAAAAGTAAATTTTACAAGAGTTCTCAAACCCTATCTTGAATACACAAGAAGATCAGAAACAACAATGGCCAAATTGAAGCTTTGTGGATTCCAAAATAATCTTAAGCTTTGAAAACAATTCTTCACACAATCTAAACAAATTTCTCCAAAACTTGGTCTCCTCCAAATTTGTGTGTGGAATAATGACCAAAAGCATTCTAATATAGAAAACCCAACCGACAAAACTCAACCATGCAACTCCCAATCAGGAATTACAACTCAACTCCTAACTTTGTTTTTATCAATTAACTTTTGCATAATTAATTAATTTTAATAATAATTATATGCACATTTTCAAATAATAACTTTTAAATCTACTTAATATGAAACTCCTAATTTAATAAATTGAATGCACAAGTAAATCACTTAATAATATTTTAATTAATAATTGTTATTTTTAGCATATAATAAATATGCAACTCAACATTGTAAATATCAATTACATTAGTTTGCATTTTAATTTCTCAAATTGGATTTAATTTTTAATTAAATCCTAATTCTCATAATTAGACTTTTAATTAAATCTTTTTAATAACCATACGTATTTAATTAATTTTTATTAATTAAATACCTTACAATAAATAATTCTATATTTTATACAATTTAATTAATTAATATTAATTAAATCTATTATCTATTTTGACACGGAAATCACATCAACCTCAGGCATGCAAATATGAAGAAACTGACTATATCAAAATACGATAATCAAGCACAAAGGAGGGTTCATGAATTCACATCATCTTGACGAATTTAGAAGTGTAAACAATTAGAAACTTGTCCACTATTTCAAGACAATAAATGGCTTAAGTTGGGATTTGGACCTAACTTACCATTGAGACATTGTGATAGGGCATGCTCACTCCTGCCAATTCAGAGAAGACGATGCCTGATACTTGCAATCATGTCATCACAAAGAAGAACATGTGCATACACACACACACACACACACACACACACATATATATATATAAACAAAGAATGGTTGGGAATGGTACATCGTGTGGATCTCGCATGCAAGTAACTACGACTCTATCTCATACCATATCAAACACATCAAACAAAATTGTAAAACATACGTATGATCCATGTGCATACATATATAGTGTTAGTATTGTCAGTAATCCATAATCATAAATGACATCATAACATGTAAATAACCATCATGAAAATAACCATAAATCTAACTGTAAACACATGATATCAAATATTGTCCAATGGTTTGGTAATATAAAACTATAAAGCAAACAATGGGAGGGGTATTACATCCACCTCCTCTAGAATTAGGCTTACTCCTGAAAGCTTGTAAACAAATAGGGATATAAATCTCATAATATCATTGCGTACAACTAAGTCATAAAAGGCTCAACATGCGGATCCCATTGGATCCTTCCCTGATCCATAGTATGAACTATGAGGATCATTCCCTGATGGAGGAACATAAAATCCATATGCAGGCCCTCTACTAGTAGACCCATTCGTCATGGTATGGTACTCTATTGGATGATGATCAATGTCTGCAAACACCCTGTGGGATCTACCAGCATTCCCAACTATAGGCTCAGAAGTTGTCGGCCTCTATCCAGAGAACTGTGTTGAACATTGGGGAAAAATGGCTGCAATGTCACCAAATTGTCCACAAGAAAAAAAAACCTCCTCTACTAACACCTCCCCCAACAGAAGGTGCACTAAATTGTTGGAAGCTACCTCTACTAAAATCCTGATGAAAACTCTCTGCAAGCTGACCAGATGAATGACGCTTGATGCACTGAATGTTATGGAAGTTCCTAGATTGAGAACCACCATATTGCTACTAGTTTTGATTTCCTTGAGAGAAGATAGAAGGATTTTGAGAGTTCCTAGCTCCCTGAGACTAGTTACCTCTAGACCCTGAAAAAGAAGGACCACTAGTCTAAACACCCATCTGACCACCATGACCCAAAGCCAAATTTATCTCTACCAAAGTAGCCTTAATGACTACCTCCTTGAGGTTCTTAGGTTTGAAAACCTTAACTCCTCGAATGATGTGACCATTAAGTCCTCTAATGAAATGTTTTACCATCAAAGATTGATCCTTATTGAACCTTGCATATTGTTTCAACTCAAAGAAGTGACGCTCACACTCTTGAATGATCATAAACAATTGCCATAGATTATAGAACTCATCTACGCATTTTTTCCTCCATTAATCAGATAAGAAGCGTTCATGAAAGTTCTCGAGAAATAATTCCCAAGTGATAGTATTCATGTTAACCTCAAGCTTATGCTCCTCAATCTTCCACCAAGTGGTTGCAAAGTCTGTAAGGTGTATAATGGCACACCTTGCATTGGTATTACTAGCATAGGGATGCATAGAGAACCATCAATCAAAACCAATAAGCCAAGTCTCTGCCTCAAATCCACTACCTTTCCCATCAAATGGAGGAGGTTCTTCCCTAAGAATAGCTCTCATATGATTTGCCCTGATGGCATCCTGGTCAACAATTGTATTCCTCCTAGGACTCCTAGATCTCGACTCTCCTCATTCCCAGAATGATGAGACCCATCATGATCATTCTCCTGCTCAATCCTATTATGCAAGAGTAGGCAATCCAGAATAGCATGAAGTATTTTCCTAGAATTAGGCTCTTCCAACTCAGCATGTTGCTCTCCCCTATTCTCTTCCTTGTTTTCCTCATGCACACTCTCAACTCTATGACCTGTAGAAGGGTTGGGTTGTCTGTCTCTTCCATGTCCTCTACCATGGCCTAAACCTCAACCTCTAGCAACAAATTTATCCTCAACAAACATTCTTCCTACAACATCCAAATGAAAAGAGTGATATCTTAAAAAAAAAGTCATAAATATGAAGACATGATGTGTAGTCATAAAACAATAGTATGAAATACAAGAGATTTATATCTCTAAGTTTTGTTTCCAAGTTTTCAACTACTAGACAACAAATGGGCGTACATAATTCCTAGAGCTCCCAATGTAGAAACTCGGGCTCTGATAAGAAGTGTAATGCCCCGCAAAGGAACCCAGGAGAAATTAGCCTAAAACATGTTACTAAGTTTTAAAAATATTTTTTTCTTAAGAGTTTACAATCAATAATGAATAATAATGCGAAAGCAATATAATAGATTAAAAATCCTAAGGGCGTAGAATTAAATAAGTTAATTTTTTATTAAGAATAACTATAAGTACAAAACTTCTCATAAGAAAATGAATAACATGTACATCATCATATAAGTGTGAATCATAAATACAACTAATACCATAAGGTATACATAACATCCAACATCCAATGCACAAGTCGCAGGGTATGTAATAACAATCTAAGTACAAAGTGCGTAAACAATAAATGAATAGTAAGAGAATAACTCCAAAGATGAAAGAAGAAGGTGACTGCTACAAGGATCATCCCGCACTAGTACATGAAGGTCAAAGTCTCAAATTGTAAAAGGATCACTACCACCTGACCTCGTGGAACCAAAGGTCCACTCCCACTGTGTTTAGGAGATAACATCAAACCCAACTCAAATAACAATATTAGAACCAATCATAAGGTAGAACTAAGGAAGGGATCCTGAAAGCTCTCTATCTCAAAAGGTACAACTCAGAATGCAAAGGTATATATACTAATCCATAGACAACCAACACATGTAGGAAACTAAGATGCATATGAGGAAGTGTCATCACATAAGTCAACTCTAGAGTTATCTTGGTAGTCTCTCTAGACCTCGGTGCCCTAGTGACTCTATGTGGTATCAGTAATCCTCTCCTAGATAAGTACCAACTATGCTATGTCCAAGTCCACGCAGGTGACAAGCATCATCTCAGACTTCGTCCTAGCTTGTACTAGGACTCAAGACATGGGTGAGGAACACAAAAAATCTTATTAATTCATTTTAAAACTCTCAATATAATTAAGCTATCACTTTATTAAGTCACTTGCAATAAGTTATCCTGAAAGCCACTTGAAGGCCCTGATGCCTATTGCAAGCCACTCCCCATCTATACACTTAGATAACCTACCTAGGCTCAAATCTTAAATAAAGTTCATAAAATCATATAACATAATGATCAAACTTTAGTTCCATAAATGTCATCGGGAACATACTGGTCCTTGAACCAAAACATCACAAATACACTCTCTAAAAGAATTCACGTAAACATGAGCTTAAGACAATAAGGTTGGGTAAAAGATCGAAACAATACAACATCACGATGTATATTAGATAAGCACATAAGCATCAACAAAAGCAACACACCCCCAAAGCCTCTGGTATACTTTTCCCTAAAAGCCAACGTAATTTTTCCGAATAACCATGATAAAAAAAGTATGATAATACATTCACAATCAAATCCAAACATGGGTTTCTAGTTATTTAAATCAACCACTTTTAATTAAAAATCCAACTTGGCTATGCTTATTGCCTATAAAAATCTTGCACATATTTATATAATTTAAACAATTAACATTAGAGTCTGGGAAAACCATTACATAAATAACAAGCTTTCAATTTCATATAAATGCATATTACTAATTTATTAATTAATAATCAACTTAAATATAAAGATTATTTAATTATAATATATTAATTAATATTGAAACAAATTATATTTAAACATTAAATAAATCTAATATTTAAATATTAATAAATTTATTATGTTTTTTTATAATAATTTTTTATTTTTATTTTTTTAAATGATAATTTTATTTTAGTTGGGGGGGGGACGAAACCCCAACCCACGCTACCTGTGTGGAAGCTCTGTTGTTATGCTCTGCTACCGCATAGCAGCAGAGACTGTCGTAGGCAAAAACTCCTACTGCTACGACAACAATTTTGTTGTCACGACAGTAAGCTTGCTGCTAGTGGGGTTTAAACCCCCACCCAAATTTTTTAATTTTTTTAATTTTTAATTTTATTTTATTTTTACAAAGATTTATATCTGGAAATAAAATGCTAACCTCATGTATCAAAATTTGTTCAAACCCTAATTGAACAATTCCAAATTCTCCAATTGATTTGTGGGTAGATTTCCCAACAAGGAACCTAGGGTTTTTAACTGATTTCACAATTTTTCTCTAAATTAAAAACAAGGTTTTACATATTTGTGTTTTACAAGAATCTCCTAATAATCCAACATCCATCTTCCCAAATTCCTCAAACACAATAACAAAATAAATTCGACAATATAAAGCCAAGACCATTTTTCCTTCGACCAAATTGCAAATACAAACAAACAACCATGAAGAAGACAATCTTTTCAAAAGTAAATTTTATAGGAGTTCTCAAACCCTACCTTGAATACACAAGAAGATTTGAAACAACAATGGCCAAATCGGATAGACCAACTGATGCAAAAATGGAGCCATTGAGGGAGACTATGATAGTGTCAGGGCTTTCGAACCTTGCTGTCGACGCTTCTATGCAGGGCCGAAGGGGGTTTTTTTGTGATGGGAAGGTGAAACTTGGGCACTCTACATCGAAGGGTAAAGGGCGGATAATGTTTTTTGATGCAGGGAAGCAGGAGACGCATTGTGTGCTGGGAAAGGTGTCTCTGCTAAGGGATGAGTCAGCATGTGCAGGGTTTACGTCTGGAGGGATGGCTTCATCTACTACGGCACATAAGGTTGCATGTGTGGCCTTTATTTCCAAGGAATCTGCGAAGGGTTCAGGGGCAGAGGTAGCTACTTTTAAAAATAATGCCCCCACTCGTAATCGCAATAGGGAATGTCATAGTCAGGGTGTAGGTTTGAATAGACAGGGGGAGTGTTCTGTAGAGAAATATGTCACTGTAGACTTAGAAGAAGAGGTGGAAATGGAGATGGTTCATAATGAAGAAGTTTTCTTAGAGCTGGGACTGATAGGAAGGTTTAGGGGTAAGTGGCCAAGCCTAAATGAGCTCCATAAATGGATTACTAATTTTTGGGAGCCCATTATAGAAGGGTATGTCCAAATCTACCCAGTGGCCAGGGTTTTCTTCATCGTGGTGTTTGAAAAGGCCCAAGACAAAACAAAAATTATATGTGACTTCCAGTGGTGCTGGGAAGACAAGTTCCCTCTTATGTTGAAGCCATGGCACTCGTTATTTTTGCCTGTTACTAAAGTTTTTGATAAAGCTCCCATTTGGGTAAGACTCCCTAATCTTCCCTTACACTTCTAGTTTGACTCTTGTCTTGAAGCTATTGGAAATACTTTGGGTGATTTTCTTTTGATGGATGATGAAACTTCAAATCTTTTGCACTCCACATTTGCCCGGATTTTGGTTGAAATGGACACTACTCAGCGCTTCCTAGAAATAATAAAAATAAAGACCTCAAAGGGTTATTGGCAGCAGCCCTTGGATTATGAAGGTTTTCCTTTTAGGTGCAAGAGGTGTTTCAAAACAGGGCATATATCTGATCAGTGCTCCATACCAAAAATACAAAGAAAGAACTCTTGGTGGAAGGATGTCTCTACCAGTCATTATACCGTGGAGAAGAAGGATGGGAAGCAAGCTGGGAAGATGGATGGCAATCTTCAGAGTTACTCTCAGACTATGATTGGGGAAAAGAAGCTTCAAGACTCTATTAATCCAAATCTGTGTGTTCCGCCAGTTTTAAACAATGTTAATGTTGTTGACACTATGGGTATTGAGGTGCTGATGCAAAATAATACTACTTCTACGCCAAAATGTAGGGAGAAAAATAGGTTTGTACGATCAAGTGAAAAGGTTGGTGAAACTGAAGATGATGGTAATCATCTTCATCTCCAGGATAAAAGTGGTTTGGGAGTTGGAAGTAACTCTGAGGATAAGATATTGGCTTGGCAAGAGGAGGCAGCCAAGGTGGAAGGTGACTAGGAAATAGTAAAAGGGAGGAAGAGGAAAAATGTGAAGAAATCATTTGACATGATTCTTCTCTCTCAAAAGACGGGTGGAGTCTTGAACAAATTGTGATGGCTCTTTTGAGTCTGATTTTACTGATGCTTTATGGTGTGTTCTAGTTTTTGGGTCTTTTAGGGTCTTCTTTCATTTGGGGAGATGGCTCTCCTAGTTGTAGCCATCCTGGTTCGGGCTAGGTTCTATCCCGATTAGTTTAATAAAAAATTACTTATTACCGATAAAAAAAAAACAATGGCCAAATCAAATATTCC